>VXAD01003684.1:5536-27278 GCA_013399195.1 Dicrurus megarhynchus | reverse complement strand
ACTTGAGTGTGCGGGTCAGTATCATTTGTTCTAGCGGTAACAGCCCCAGGGCGTGTGGGGCAGCTCCAGCATCCCTGCGGGCTGGGGCAGGGGCGGGGGGCAGTGGCCTTTGCCTGCGCCGGGGCACGATGGATCCCCGGTCCCTGCGCTGGGCTCAGCCGTTCTTGGGCACAGATACTGGGGCCAAAAGGAGGAGAAAAAAAATGTATTTTGTTTCTTTTCCGTTCTGCAGATCACTGTGAATCCTGCCCGCTCAGCCCTGTCCCCCACCCCCAGCCCTGCCCGGATCCCTTTGCCCTGCCAAAGAAACCGCACTGGCCGGGGGGACGTGCTGTTTGTCCCCTGGGGGACATGCCCTGTGGGTCACGCCACATACCCCGCCGCGGGACGTGCCGCACGTCCCCGAGTGCCAAGTGGAGCGGGCGGTGCCCCATGTCCCCAGAAGGGACGTGCCGGGCGCCCACGCCAGTCCCTCGAGGCATCGGGGCTGCTCCCGGGCGCTGCGGAGCTCCTGGCTGGGGACACGCAGGGAACGGGAGATGGCCCCGCAGTGGTGTCCCCAGGGGCTGGGGCTCACGCCGGGGCGCTCGTGGAGGGTGGTGGTGTCCCCCCCACTCAATCCACTGGGTGCCAAGGAGGGGACGACGTGGCTGCTCAGCCCTGGCACCCCACTGCACCCCACAAACCCAGCCAGAAGACGTGCCGCGGGGCTGGAGGGGCCCGGTGCAGGGTGCCCCGCTGTGACACCCCGGGGTGTCACACCCACCCCCCTTGCCCCACGCTGCTCCCGGCAGTGCCGGGGGTCCCTGGGCAGCCTTGGGGACCCTCATCCCCCCGGGGCACCCTGCTCAGAGCCACCCCATCAACCGGGTCCAGGGGAGCCTCCTTGGCATGGCCACCCCGGGGGGGGGCTGGGGAGGGCGCCAGGCGCTAATTAGTGCTGGGGTTAATTAATGGTCATTCTGCTTGTAGCTTTTTCAGTGTGTGTTTGGTTACTGTCTCTGGGAACCGTGTTTGAACAGATGGCTCTGTGTTACCGGGAGTGTGTGTACTTCTGTAGTCTAGTTAGGTGCTCTGCCAGAAAACCACCACTATACATACCTATAAATATATACATATATAGTATATTTTAAGTTAAAAACCAATGAGACAAAGGGGCGGCGTGGCCCCGGGCCCCCCGTCCCGCCGGGGTCACCTCCTGCCCTTTCCCCACCCGAAAGCTTCTCTCTGCTCATTCAAAGGCATTGGGGTTTTAATTGATTTTCTTTAATTTATTTTTAATTTTTTTGGGTTTCAATTTTTTTTTTTTTTTGTACAGAAGAGTTGGAAAACTTAAAAAAAAAACCAACAAAAAGACAATTTGTAAGATATCGTGCGTGTGACTCCTTGTAAAATATTTTCAAATGGTTTATTACAGAGACTCAGTTATTAAATAATGTTCATATTTTCACTTCACAGGCGGTGGCTGCGTCATTGCCCGGGGACGTGGGCACGGCTGGTGGGGGGCACAGCATGTGGGGGGGCGCAGGATATCGGGGTGCTCCAGGCAGGTGGGACACTGCCCTCACACCTGCTACACCTCTGGGGGAAGCAGGGACACGGGACAGGCAGGGACACCGCAGAGCCGTGGGCTCACAGAGCCCCACAGGCTGCACAGGAGGGGCTAGGGGACAGCAGGGGTTCAGAGCCCCCCGGCATCCCCCCTCTCCCTATGTCCCCGCAGGACTGTGTCACCCGTCCCACGCCCCACTCTCCACTCCATGCCCTCATCCTTGTGCCTGTGTCCCCACGCCCGTGTCCCCCTGTTGCAGGGGGTCAAGTCCCCGCGTGCGCCCCGTGTCCAGCCCATCCGTGTCCATATCCCCATTTCCCAGGGTTTGTGCCCCCCCATGTATGCATCGCCATGACTGTGCCCCTCATGCCCCATGACCGTGTTCTGCTACTTCTTTTCCCCACGTCCCGCCATGTCCGTGTACCCACCTGCTTCCGTGTCCCCCCCCACACNGGGCCCGGCGCGGGGAGGCGGGCGGGTGGCGCCGGGCATCCCCCGCGGGGCCGCCCCGTCCCGCCCGCGGGGCCGAAGATGCGGCGGTACCTGCCGGTGGCCCGGCAGCACTTCCTGGCGGCGCTGGCCGGCACCAGCGTGGTGGTGAAGTCGCTGAGCGCCGCCGTGGTGCTGCTGTACCTGCTCTCCTTCGGGCTGGACACGGCCTACGGGCTGGGGGTGACGCCCGGCTACCTCCTGCCCCCCAACTTCTGGGTGTGGACGCTGCTGACGCACGGGCTGGTGGAGGACCGCGCCTGGGGGCTGGCGGCCAGCCTGGCCACGCTGGGGGCGGCCGGGCGGCTGCTGGAGCCCCTCTGGGGCGCGCTGGAGCTGCTCGTCTTCTTCGCCGTGGTGAACATCTCCGTGGGGCTCCTGGCGGCCCTCGCCTACTTCCTCACCTATGTGGCCTCCTTCCACCTCGACTATCTGTTCGCCGTACGCATCCACGGCGGGCTGGGCTTCCTCGGGGGGGTCTTGGTGGCCCTCAAGCAGACGATGGGGGACAGCACCGTACTGAAGGTGCCTCAGGTCAGAATGAAGGCTGTCCCCATGCTCCTGCTCCTCCTCCTGGCTCTGCTGCGGCTCGCTGCCCTCGTCGAGAGCAACGTACTGGCCTCGTACGGCTTTGGGCTCCTCTCCAGCTGGGTCTATCTACGCTTTTACCAGCGGCACAGTAGAGGCCGCGGAGACATGAGCGACCACTTCGCCTTCGCCACTTTCTTCCCCGAGATCCTGCAGCCCGTGGTGGGTCTAGTGGCCAACCTGGTGCACAGCGTGCTGGTGAAGGTGCGGTTGTGCCGCAAGACCGTCAAGCGCTACGACGTGGGTGCCCCGTCCTCCATCACCATCAGCCTGCCGGGAACGGACCCCCAGGACGCCGAGAGGAGAAGGTACCACCCTGTCTTGACCATGGGGATCGTGTTTAGGGATAGCGAGGGTGGGGTTTAGAATCCAAACAAGGAGGAGGGGGAGATTTAGGTGCAGGAGCTCAGGAGGGGCCTTCTCCATGGGGTGTGCTGGGGGCTGCCCTGCCACGGAGGTGGTGAGGGGCATTTCAGGGAGCTGGTGGGACATTATCCTGCTCTTCCAGATGTGGAACAGCAATGGAAAGGTAGGGGAGACCCTGGGAAAGGGGCAGACAGGGTTAGGGGTCCCTGCAGGAAGAAGAGGGACAGCCCGGGGTGGTGACAACCCCTGCTCGTGGCAGCCTTGCACCAGTTCAGCCTGGCACAGGGGAGGGCAGTGAGTCAGCCCCACACCCCAGCCCTCCAGCACAGCCGGCACTGGCCTTCCTGACTTCTGACAGGAGGGTTTGGACAAGGTGCTGGCGCTCCCTTTTCCCTGCCCTGTTTTATGACTTTATTCCCCATTCCCGGAGCAGCCCGTGTGCTGTCTGACAGCCTCCAAGTGCACCACGTGGCATGAAAACTCTGTGTGTGTAGCCTGGAAGCCGGAATGGATTTCTGTGGAGCAGTCCTAGGCGCTCCAGGTCTTCCCCAGCACTACTGAATCCACCCTTTCTTGCTGGGAAGAAGCCAGGGACTGACTTGCACAGTGCCCCATGGGGCAGAGCCGTTGACCCGGGGTTAACCTGCCTACGTGCCCTTGTCCTGCAGGCAGCTGGCCCTGAAGGCCTTGAACGAGCGGCTGAAGCGAGTGGAGGACCAGTCAGCCTGGCCCAGCATGGAGGATGATGAGGAGGAGGTGGCAGCGAAGGCCGACAGCCCGCTGCTGCCCGAGCCCGGTGCGGCTGGGAAGAGTTCTGGCCAGGAGTCCAACCTCATCAGCTTCCAGGATGCCCCAGCCCAGCTGTGACCAGCCCCCTTCCCGCCCTGTCTCCGTTGGAGAGCTGCTAATCCCCCTCGTGTCCCCCACGGCCCGGAGCGGGGATTCCTCCCGCGGCACAGGCGGGGGATACCTCATTCCATCGCTTCGCTGCTGCTCGCGGCCAGCACCAGGCACCCGGGACGGTGACGCTGCCACCACCCTGAGGACAGGAATTCCTGGAGCCGCTCCCCTCAGCACGGGGCAGGCCGTGGAGTCGGCACAGGCAGCGGGGACTGTTCTGGGAGAGGGACACGGGGCTGATCCCTGCCCCAAGCCACTGTGCTAGCCCTCGCAGGATCGAAGTCAGCTTCTCCTCTGTGCCAGGGCTTGGCCAGAGCACTCAACACTTATTTCCTCCTTTCTGAAGGTAGTTTTGTCCCTAACTGAGGCAATGGGAAGGCTGGTGGATTTCTCTTCTGAATGCCTTTCCCGTGGGGAACTTCCCCACCACCCCAGCAGGAGCTCACCAGGACCGGTGAGAAGTTTGTTGGGTAGGAGGGGACAGGACACTGGGCAGGAAGAGGCCACCCAGCCCCTCCTGGTGGTGCTCCAGCACTGCCAGCTCCAGGCTTTGCGCGGTGGGGATTCTCTCCTCCTCCCTCTCCTGCCCGCTCCCCCTGCGAGGAGCTGCTGCCCTTGGCTGCTCCCCGGCTAATCCGTTTGCGAGATTACACTAGAAGCTGGAATTAATTTTTACAGTGGGGCTCTCGCTGCTTCCTCTGGCAGCAGGTTTTCTTTCCTGCAGGTAGAATATGGGCTCCCCCTTTCTTTTCTCTCCCTCTGTGTTGATGAGGTTTTTCCCTGGATGGAGAGGATGCTCCCTGCGACAGCCTCCACAGTTCCTGATCCAGCGGGCAGTTCCCAGCCCGGGATGCGGATCAGCAGTGTCACGATTATTTTTTTAAAGGACCACACGAGAAGGTTTTGTCAAACAGGAAGAACACAGACGTTTGGGTATCAATAAAGAGTTCTTTGAAAGCGTTGGCTCCTGCAGCAGAGCATGGGCAGGCTGGGTGGTCCGGCACAGAGCAGCCCCTGGGGGCTGTTGTCAGGAGGCTGGGGAGGGGGTTTCTTCCCAGGTGCTCCCAGCAGGAGGTGGGAAATCTGCAGGGGGAGATGTCTGCCTGCACCCCAAAAGTCACCCCGCCCAAGGAGTAAAGAGGGCTTGTTGCACTCTAGCTGCCTGAAATTTTTATTGAATAAAAGCTCTGGATACAGAGGAATTTTTCAGCCTGGGAGCTGCTCCCAGCTCTCCAGCCCTGCTGGGAGCAGGATGCGTGCTGGAAGAAAGGCTGTTGTGCCAGCAAGAAGGTTTCTTCCTGCCTTCCCAAAGGGCCATCCCCCAGCTCTGTGCCTCTCCCCCGTGCTCATGCTGTTCCCTGTGCCCCTCCAAAGGACACAATCACTTGCTGACTGCAGGTTCACAGCCCAGCTCAGTAATTTGCTCTGTAAACTGACCCCACCCCACCAGGCCAAGCCCAGCCTTTGGAGGGGTTTGTGCGTGGCAGTGGGTGCCCAGACCCAGGGCCTCGGGGCAGAGCTGCCCGCTGATCCCAGAGAGTGCCCATGCCATGGGGACACACGTGCTGCTGTAGCACCATTGCTCGGGTGCCACCACCCTGCCCCAGCCCTGCCAAGGCTGAAGCCATAACCATGCCCTGTGCTTTCCTGGCCAAGCTGCCCTTGTGGCAGGAGAGGCAGCGTGGTGCCTGCTGCAGCCTCCAGGGAGAGAGGGGATTCCCTGCCCTCCTCACCAGGATGGCTCCTGTCCTGCCTGCTCCAAAGCAGCCCTGCGTGGGAAGGGAAAAGGAGCAGGAATCCTGAGTGAGCCCTCCATTTCCCAGCACTGAGCACCAAGCTGCCGCAGGGATCGGCAGCTTTACCTGTGCCGAGGAACGCCCCTGCCGAGGCAGGGGTGAGGTGTCACACACGTATCGCAGCTGCTCCCCAGGGACAAGATACTACGGACAATCCAGGACTAACGAAAGATGAGTAGGTAGAAACCAAGTTCCAAGGAGACCCTGTGTGAGCAGGGGGGCTGCAAAGGGAGACCCAGCTCACTCTAGGAAGTTCAGGTCAGCACTAAGCCCTCAGTGCTGACTCCGCTTGCGGTACAGGTACGCATTGCTCACCTGGTTCATGATAACCAGGCTGGTGACGACGGGACACAGCATGGCGAGGTACCACGAGGCACCGGTCACCGTGGTGGTGAACCACAGGGAGCACATGCCCAGCATCAGGCTGGCACAGCCCAGCAGGTAGCCTACCAGCCCTGAGGTTGCGTGGTACAGCTTCAGCTTGGCCAGCGTCCAGTTCTTCATCAGCTTGGGGTAGAGCAGGAGCACGCCCCCGGCGCACTGCCCGCTGGCGTACAGCACGGCCAGCAGCCCCGTCAGCCCGTGCCAGGTGACAAAGTGGCCCTTGCCGTTCAGGTGCTTGTTGTAGGTGATGATTCCCAGCCCCAGGAGCGCGCAGAGCAGGGCGAGAAGCTGCAGGGCCCAGTGCGCCCGCACTCGGACTTTGCGGGAGAAGGAGCGCAGCAGCGAGGTCTCCGGGGAGAAGATCAGCAGCGCTTCCGTCATCAGGAACGAGAACTGGGGGGCAGAGGGCAGCGGGATTGGCACCGGCCAAACGCCCCTGCGCCGCGGCTCCCGGGGCTCAGCACCCACCACCCGGGGGCTCCCGGGGCTCGGCACCCACCACCCGGGGCTCAGCCTCCCCGGCCCCTGCCTGTTCCACGGCAGCGGGCGCAGTGACCGGGGCGGCGGCACTTACCGCGAGGGCCATGAGCAGCGGGTGCCAGGAGAACAGACCTGCAAGGGAAGGGTAGGGTGAGGTGAACTGAGACATCCGGCCCTCCCCGCGCCCCTGGCCCCGGCCCCACCGGCACTCACTGGATCCAGGCCGCGCCAGCACGGCCACGGCGGCGGGGAATCCCAGCGCCACGAGGTGCGCGGCGGCACCGGAGGCGACGCGCAGCGAGCGGTACAGCCGGGACTCGGTCTCGGCCGTCAGGGCCATGTTGGCCGGGCGGGCGGAACCGCCGTCGCCGAGACGGCCGGGCCGCGGCGCGGGCTCCGATTGGCTGAGGCGGGCTGTCCGTCTGCGCTAAGGCCCGCCCCCGCCGCGCTGCGCCGCCGCTGAGTGGCGGACAACGCTGTCGCTCGATATGAGGGCCCGCCCCCTCCGCGCGGCCGTACGACTCCGCGGGAGCGGCGCTACGGTGGCCGGCGGGGCTGGGGCTGTTCTGCGTCCCGTCATGGGCGGCCGCATCGAGTGCGTGTTCTTCAGCGAGTTCCACCCCACGCTGGGGCCCAAAATCACCTACCAGGTGTGGGGCGAGCGGCCCGCGGTCCGCAGCGCCTGCCCGCGGCGGGGGGGCTGGGACTGGGCCATGGTAGCGCCCATGGAGGGGAAGGGGCACAGGGGTGGTGGGTGCTCCCCGGAGAGGGACGGAGCTCGGCTGGAACGGAGCCTCCTGTGCCGCCGCAGGTCCCGGAGGACTTCATCTCCCGGGAGCTGTTTGACACCATCCAGGTGTACGTCATCACGAAGCCCGAGCTGCAGAACAAGCTGATCACCGTGTGAGTGCGGGCAGAGCCCGTCCCTGCCCCCGGGGCCCCGCTGTCCCGCCGCCGCCGGGCTCGGTGCGGAGGACAGCTCGGTGGTGTGGCAGTGCCAGCGATCGGGGGCTCCTGGCTGCGTGGCCGGCACGGTCACTGCGGTGCACCCAGGTACCCGTGCCGAGGATGGGTGGTCAGATTTGGGGGGCGGGCTGGTGCTGCATCTGCTGCTCCGCCAGCCTTAAATCCAGGAAAGTCAGACCAGTCAGGAGAGCTGTGCTGGTTTCCAAAGGAGACTGTTCCCTTTTCTGAGGGCTGACTCTTTTTCTCCCCCTTCTTCAGACTGTGATTTACACTCTGAGCATGTAGGGCTTAGGCAGCATTTTTTCTGCAACGTAAAGAAGCCCCCACCTCCAGAGCCGATTGGGAACTATCCTTGTGGGGGATTCGAGCCTCCCTGAGAGCGTAGGGGCAGGCCATAGGTATCTCCCCACAGGACGGCCATGGAGAAGAAGCTGATCGGCTGCCCCGTGTGCATTGAGCACAAGAAGTACAGCCGGAATGCTCTGCTCTTCAACCTGGGCTTCGTGTGCGACGCCAGAGCCAAGGCCTGTGCGCTGGAGCCCATTGTAAAGAAGCTGGCTGGCTACCTCACCACCCTCGAGGTGAGGCCTGGGCACTGCCAGGCTGCCTCCCGATCCACCCCAGAGAGCACGGACACCTCAGCAGTGTCCTGGAGCATGTTGGGGGTCACTGGGCATTGCTGGGACAGGGGCTGGGTTTACAGTGTGGAGGGGATTGTGCTGGTTTCCTGCAGATCACTTCAGTGTTAAAGGAGAGCAGGATCTGGGCTCCTATATCCAGTAATCCTGTGGGGAGGAGCTGACTTGACTTCCTGCTCTCTTTAGCTGGAAAGCGGATTCATCTCCAACGAGGAGAGTAAACAGAAGCTGGTTCCCATCATGACCATCCTGCTGGAGGAGCTGAATGCCAAAGGGAGGTGTACCCTGCCCATAGGTACGGCAAGGACAGGGCAGTGCTGGGAAACAGCTGGGCCATTCCCTTCCCAGGTCAGCTCTGCCTGCACTGCTCCCAGCAGCTCCCTGCCTGTCTGTGCTTGGAGCTGGGGGTATCTGAGCCAGCCTTGCCCTACTTGGCTCCAAGGGATGGCTGGGATGGGGTTATGGGCTACAAACACCTTGTTCTGTGTGACATTGTGGTATCCTTGGGCTGTTGGTTGCAAGCTCCTGAGGGAGCCCAGGTTTCTGTGGAGATTGAGCTTTCCCTTTTCCCAAGTAGATGAGTCGAACACCATCCACCTGAAGGTGATCGAGCAGCGCCCGGACCCCCCCATCGTGCAGGAGTACGATGTCCCCGTCTTCACCCAAGACAAGGATGACTTCTTCAACTCCCAGTGGGATCTCACCACACAGCAGGTCTGTGCTGTGCTCAACACTTTGAAGGGGATCTGTTTCCAGACCATCAGGGGAGCTGGGCTGTCCTGGAGATCATCACATCAGTGAGCACCGTCTGGTGTTGCCCTTGTCTTTGTGCTTGGGCCTGTGAGCAAATCATTCACCAGCACAAGGTTAAAGTGCACCTGGGGATGGAGCCTGCCCATCCCAGGTGCTCCCAGATGCAGGGGAGCTGCTTGGGCTTCAGGGTAATGCCTCTCTGCTCTCTGCCCTCTTAACTCTTGCCTCCTCCCAGATCTTGCCGTACATTGATGGATTTCGGCATGTCCAGAAGATTTCGGCGGAAGCCGACGTGGAGCTGAACTTGGTGCGCATCGCTGTGCAGAACCTGCTGTGAGTGCCTGGAGGGGCTGGACAGCCTGAGGAGGGGGGTGGGTGTTGCCAGAGCACCTTCTCACCTTTTCCTGTCCATCTGCAGGTACTATGGGGTTGTCACACTTGTCTCCATACTGCAGGTGGGTCGGGCCACAGAGTGTGGGGCTGTGAGCAAGGTTTGGGCAGTGGCTGTGCCATCAGGGTGGCTGTGGAGGGGGGACAGCAGGGTGGAGTGGGCCAGGCCTGTCTCAGAGCCACAGCTGAGCAGAGCTGGTTTTCCATCATCCTTCAGTACTCCAATGTCTACTGCACCACGCCGAAGGTCCAGGACCTGGTGGATGACAAGTGTCTCCAGGAAGAGTGTCTGTCCTACGTCACCAAACAAGGTACAGTGACCCTGCCTGGGGATGCTGACCCAGGCAGGCGGACAGGGCAGCTGACTGGTGACTTGTCCTTGCAGGGCACAAGCGAGCCAGCCTCAGGGATGTCTTCCAGCTGTACTGCGGGCTGAGCCCTGGCACTACCGTGCGAGACCTCATCTCCCGCTACACCCTGCAGCTCCAGAGGGTGGATGAGAGGTCAGAGCCTCCTGATCGGTCCCTGAGGGCAGTGGTGACACTGGGGGTGGCAGAGTGAGCAGGAAGT
Source organism: Dicrurus megarhynchus (assembly GCA_013399195.1). NCBI lineage: Eukaryota > Metazoa > Chordata > Aves > Passeriformes > Dicruridae > Dicrurus > Dicrurus megarhynchus. Next base: position 17,406 of record VXAD01003684.1, on the reverse strand, counting down.
ACCCAACTCCTGTGTCTGTAGGGTAGGAAACATGAGGCAGTGGTGGGGCATGTGGAACGGAAGGGTATGCAGGGAGCTGGGCCATTTGGCACCTCAGCATTGTGGTCCCAGTCTCTTCCCTCTCATCCCCAGGAGGCTTATCCAGTTTGGTTTGATGAAGGGCCTTATCCGGCGGCTCCAGAAATACCCCGTCAAGGTCGCCCGGGACGAGCGGAGCCACCCAGCCCGGCTGTACACGGGCTGCCACAGCTACGATGAGATCTGCTGCAAGACCGGTATGGATCCGTAGGATCCATAGGATCCTCTGCTCCATGTGGGCTCCAGGGCTGGTGGGAGACACGGGAATGTCTGCCTGCTCACAGCTGTGCACTGGTCCTGGGTTCTTGCCCCTTTGGGAGCCTTGAGACCACAGGGAGACACAGCTGTGGGCCAGGCTCTTCGCCAAGCCCATGCTGCCAGGGGCAGGGCTCAGGGAGCGCACCCAGCCCCCCAAAACCACTAGTGGGTACACCACTGACACCCCACTAACACCCCACTGTCTTACTTCCCAGGCATGAGTTACAAGGAGCTGGATGAGCGCCTGGAGAATGACCCCAACATCATCGTGTGCTGGAAGTGATGGCAGCGATGGCCCTCAATAGAGCTCTTTCTCACCACGCATCCCCCGTGTGTCCCCCGTGTGTCCCGGGAGCTGGCTGCGGCCGCTCCTCCGCGCCGCCAGGGGGCACCACAGGCCGCCCCTCGCCGCTGCTGCTGTCGGCCCGCAGCGAGTCCTCCACGCCGCCAGGGAGCGGTAGCGGCGGCGCCGTTGCCACAGCGACGCGGACGCCATGGCTGCTGTGCCCGGGCCGCTGCCTCCCGCCGAGGCCGAGGCGCTGGTGCAGGCCCTGCAGGGCACCGAGCTGAGGGACATCGGCGGGCAGGGGTGCGGGGACACGGCAGTGGGGTGTCTCCGGGGTGTCTGGGGGCGAGAAGATGAAAGAGGGGCTTTAAATTTGGGGGGGGTCCCCTTTGGGGCTGTGGAAGGAGAGGAGGGGGCCCAGTTTTGGGGCTTTCCCAGGGTCATGGGGGTAAGGAGGAGTTCCCAGAAGGTTTAGGGTAGAGAGGAGGGGTCCTGGTTTTGAGGTGACCCCAGAGGGTCAGGGTGGGATGGGGTGGGAGAAGGGACTGCAATTCTGGAGCGTTCCTGAAAGGACTGAGAGATAGGAGGGTCCAGGGGGAGGGGAGCAAGGAAGGGTCCCAGATCTGAGAGTCTGTGTGGGATGGGGGTGATGGAGAGGCTCCCTCTAGTTCTGTGGTGTCCCCAGAGAGGGTGTTGCTGGGGGCAGGCAGGAGGGCAGGGCTGTCCAGTGGAGCTGCAGCCCCAGGCTCAGAGCACAGCAGGGGGATTGGGAGTTACAGGAGCAGGTTTTTCTGCATGAGGGACCCTCCCCAAGCCAGTGGTCTGTGGCACTGATGTCCTCGCTGGCTGCCCCACAGATGGCTTCGGCAGCACGAGTATGTGGAGAAGCTCAACATGCACGGCATCCTGAGCGCCTCAGCAGGCCAGGAGCAGCTCCTCACTGAGCTGCTGGTCACTCACACCAAGGTGAGCCTCCCTGGGTGCAGGAGTGATCCCCATGCTGGGCCTTCAGCCTCCAGCTGGGCTTGTCCTGTGGGCAGTATGCAATTTTGGAATAAAATGCTGAAGAATCTGTTGTGTCTCTGGAAAAGACGTTTGACTGGTGGTGTGCCAGTTCTGTTTTTTAAAAAAAATTAAAGGTCAAGCTGTGGTATTTCTACTTGCTGGTGTCTGGTTTCTCTCTTGGAAGTTGTTTTGGTCTCATATGTGCACTGGCCCCTCTGGTTGTAGATCTCTGCCCTATGCCTGAGGTGTTCCAGCCCCAGGGTGTGAGATTGCCTGGACCTGCCCAGCTCCTCGGGGTCACCTTCCCCCTCTGCAGCCACAGGAGCTCTGCCCTGTTGTGAGAAGCTGCTTGTTTCTGAGCTGGGTGAATACAGAGTGTGCCCCAAGGCCACCCTCCTCCCTGGGCGACTCCAGTATGGCTGACCATTAGCAACAAACTGGTTCCCCCTGCAGTACTGGTCTGAAAGACTTCACTTCCCCATCCCTTCCCTGTCTAGATTCCTGTTCTCATTGTGGAGCTGATCTCTGTGGAGATCTGGAAGCACAAGGTCTTTCCCGTGCTGTGCCAGCTGGAGGACTTCAAGCCAAGAAGCACCTTCCCCATCTATGTGGTGGTGAGTAGAGGGGGTGGTGGGAACGCTCGAGCCTACTAATGGGTCAGGCACAGCTGTGCTAGAAAGTAAATGTCGTCCTGAAGGTCTCAGAGCTGAGGGTTTGCATCTCCCCAGGCTGAGGTGGGCAGTGGGACACAGTGGGAAGTGCCTGGTTACCCAAAGCCATCACCTGCAAGCCCATGCCCTTGCCCCCAGGAGGGACAGGGACTCACTCCTGGGGAAGCCTGGCTTTGTGAAGAGCTGTCCCCTCTCTAATCCCACACAGGGGCTTGTGGGAGCTGCTGCGTGGGGCAAAAGCCATTCCTGGAGGCAGCTGTGCTCCTGGCTTGCAGCTCCCAGCGCTGCCCTCGCTCCCAGGCAGTGATACCCCTGGGGTATTTGCCCCTCTCTGAGCACTGTTTTTCTCTAGCCAGAGGTTCTCTGGGGTTATGTGTCTCTGGGCTAACAAAAATGTAGCTTTTTCTTACTGAGCTCCTGGGAGCAGTGGTCCCTTGAGCCATTCTTGGCAAGGGAACGATCTCCAGATCTGGACTTCTTGCAGAGGGATGCAACCCTTGACCTAAGGGAAATCCGCCTGAGGCTTGGAAGTCTTAACCCATTTTCAGTCCAGGGTAACACCTTGTGGGGGCAAGGTGGTACCTTCCCTGAGCAGCCAATTGCCTCAGGGCAGTTATCCCATGGTTCCCAGTCCCAGACAAGGCTGTCTGCCCCAGTCCCAGGGCCCGGGAGAAGCACAGCCATGCAGAGCACTGTCCCAGCTCAGGCACTGGCTCTGTGCTGGTGCCAGGGCCTGCAGCTCGCCCAAGGGCACAGGTTGTCCTGCCCCTGCAGCACAGGCAGAGCCCTGAAGAGCCCTCCCTGCTGGGAAGTGTGGCTCTCCATCAGCATGTTGGAGTGTCACGGGCATGTCAGCATAAATATTAATAAGAACTGCATGAACTGGAGTTGTTTTGAAGGTTGCAGCGCTTGTATTTTTCTCTTGGACTAGTTTTTGGCCACAGCTGCATAAGCAGCTTCTCAGAAGAGCCTTTTTCCCTGTCCCAGTGCCCGTGTCCCCAGTGCTGCTCCACTGTTACCTCACTCTTGCCATTCTCCTCCCACAGCTGCACCATGAAGCCTCCATCATCAACCTCCTGGAGACAGTGTTCTTTTACAAGGTGAGAAACAAGTTCAGCTTTCCTCAAGTGGAAAGTCCCTGGGGGTGGGAGACTCTGGGGACTGACCCTGTGTGAAACCCTTGTTGTGAAGGAGATCTGCGAGTCAGCAGAGGACAGCATTCTGGATTTGATTGATTATTGCCACCGCAAGCTGACCCTGCTGGCAGCTCGGAGCACCAAGGCACAGGCAGTGACCTCAGCGGAGCTTCGTGCTGGGGGTCTGGCCAGCCCCTCCTCCATGCAGGTGAGGAGAAAGTCCTGTAGTTCACTGGGGACGCGTGTGGTGAAGAATGTGGGCAGCCTGCAGAGGCACAGGGAGGCCTTTCCATGGCTTGCAACCCTGGCACCTCCTGCCCACCTCAGAGGGTGTCTGGTGCTTCTCTGTGCCAGTGGCTGCATCCACCCCCCTCCACTCTGCAGCCTGGCTTCTGCCCTGTCTGGTGCCAGTGCCAGCCTGAGGCTTCCTGCAGGACGTGCTCAGAGCTCTAGGGTGGGACACGCTGGAGATTTGATGGGCAAAATATTCAGTAGAGGGGTTTGGCCATTTGCTGTTGCTCTTGGAACAGTGTGGATATCTCTCCCTGAAGTTTTGGAAGCCACCCTGGATCAGGCTGCCACTATAGCCACCCAGGGTCAACCATGGGAGGGTTCTCCTAACAATCAGGAATTGTCTTCATGTGCTTCCCCCAGCTTCCTTTATTCTTTGAGAAGTACCTGCTCTGAGCTCTGAGCAGCGATGCCGGGGCTCTTCCCAGCCAGGTGTTCCCAGGCTGACACACACACCTTCCCAGAGCAGGAGCTGTCTTTGCCTCTGGTGCTTCTCAGCACCTGGAACTGCATATCAGGAGAAGTATCTGGAAGAGCAGGGTTAAAGGGAGAGCCTGAACCTCCCCTTGCCTCCATCCTTTGGCTTGTTGCCCAAGCACATACTTCTCTTTCAGAAAAGGGAAGGAAGTGGAGGGATCTGGAGCACAATAGGGATGTTTTCCAGGAAATGTTTTCCCAGCTGGGGAGGGGAAGGGGGTGTCTCTGTTAGTGCTTTGACACGAACTTAAAACCCTAGACCGTTTCTAGCCAATAGGGTTCTCAAAAGCACTCATCTCCCAAGGAGCCTGGTTTCCTCTGATTCATTCCAGCCTCTCCTGACTCTGTGTACAATAACCCCTATGAAAAGCTGTTCCTGCCATCTCCTGTGTTGTGGAGCCTGTTGTCCTTTGGAACTGTGTATGGTGGTAACCCCTGTTTTGTGTCCCCTAGAAGCGCAGGCAAAAGATATTCCCTGTCTCAAGGCAGCAGAGATGAGGTCTGGATACGAGGAAGAGCTGTAGGAAAAACCTCACTAGGGCAGTTTGGAGAGGGAGGAGGCAGGGAAGAGCCCACAAGACTCTCTTAGTGACGTGTGGGGCACCAGCACAGGGAGCACAGAGCTGCTCACCACAGAAATCTGGAAGGGAACTGTGGCAGTGGCTCTTTGGAGAAATACAGGATGCTGCGGTCAGTACTCTGCACAGCAAGTGTGAGCTGCATCTGGGACTGGAGAGAAGCTCTGCCTGAGCCAGGGAGAAGGACTTGGCACCTCTCAGCATGGCCCTCCCCGTGGTCTCGAAAGAGGCTGAGTCAGAGGGTGGTCAGGCTGTCATGGGAGATGAGTGGGGTGTCCGTGCTGTCTGGGAAGGGAAGAAGGATGGGTGGCTGGAGAGCATGGCACAGCTGTGGGCTGGGATAACCACAGGCAGATATTCTAGTTGGCTGTTCCCAATCTGGAGGGAAGAGGCAGATCCAGGAGGGGTGGACATAGGACTGCAGCTGCACCAGGGCCAAGTTTCTCCCTCCTCCTCCAGTTCCTCTGCTGATCAGGCAGCTTCAACAGGTCCCTGAAGGGCCATGGGCCACAAGATGCTCCCAGAAAGAGAGAGAGGTGCAATTTGGGACCAGCCTCTTTCAGGGGGTGTTCCTGTGCAGGAGCACTGCAGCCAGTAGCCATCCATGACCTGTTAGGGGCAGGGACATGAGGAAAGAGCAACTGTGGGCTGCAAGCACTTCTGTGGCTGCGCTGGCAAACAGGCAGTGCTGGCACAGTTGAGACAAGAAAATGTTTTTCAGGGCTGTGTTTTCCTACCCAGACTGTGGTTACCAATGGAGTCAACAGCCTGCCTCCCTGTAGCTCCTGGGAAATGGGGCTGAAATCCCAAGGCTGATCCTGTCTCTCCACAGGAGCTGCAGAAGCAGGCAGAGAAAATGGAGTTTGAGATTTCCCTGAAGGCCCTGTCCGTGCTGCGGTTCATCACCGACCAGGTGGAGAGGTAGGTGCCCAGGAGCAGCAGAGGATGTGCCCAGCTCTCCAGATGGGATTCCTGTGGGATCACAGTGGGTGCCTGGACCCCTTTCAGCAGCTGGCTGTATCCACAACGGCAGTGGCACTATGCCCTGGGAGGCAAACATAGCAGCACTCCACCCTGCTCCGTGGTACTCCCGGGAACCCAGATCATTGTTTCTTTCCTGCCTCTCCCAGTTGCCTCAGGGAGCATTTGTAGATACAAATTCTGGCATTTATCTGTGAGTGCCTTTTCTCCCTTTCTGCTGTATCTCCAGCCTGCCCCTGAGTGCACTGACAAGGATGCTGAACACCCATAACCTGCCCTGCCTCCTTGTCGAGCTGGTGGAGCATTGCCCCTGGAGCTGCTGGGAAGCAGGTACGGATCATGCCCCCTGGTATCTGGGGCACCGTGATGCTGTGCTGGGACGTGCAACCACTGAGGGATCTGCTGTAGGAGCCCTTGCAGAGTTGTTCCCCCTCTACCGTCCTCTCCAGCTCCTCAGTGCTCCCTGCCTGAAGCTGTTCAGCTCGAGAGCAGCTGCAGCACAGCTGGGCTGGGGACCCGGCAGTGCTTCCACAAGCTGATCCTCACACAGGGCTGGGTCTCTTCTGAGTGATCGCAGCCAGCACTGGAGTGTGTAGCACCTCTGCCAGCCCCACGTGCTCCTCTGAGGAGTCTTGTGGACACAGAAAGACCAGAGTGCCCGTTCCAGCTTCTCTGCACCTTTTGGGGCAGCACTCACCGGAGCCAGACTTGGGCTCTCCCAGGCAGCAAACGTTGCCTTGATACTGCTGCTGGTCCCTGAGCTTCACTCTTGCCAAGAGCCCCTGATCAGGCTGTGCCCATCGGCCATCGCCCTCCCCTCTGCAGCCAGGCAAGCCCCCCACAGCCCCCCAGCCTCCCACTGCCTGCCCTGGGGCGTGGGAACCCGCGCTGCCCCAGCCCTGCACGGAGGGTCACAGCGGGGGCAGGGCAGGAAGAGCTCTGGGAAGCACGTGGCTGTGCCTGCCGAGAGCAGCCCAGCTGGATGCGAGAGCTTTCCTCCTTCCTCCAGCCACCAAACAAATCCCTTCTCCCTGCCTGTGCGCTCGGGGTGTGAGAGGGAGCTTTGATCCAGGGCCCTGAGGGAGGGACTGGAAAGAGACGAACCCAAAGGCATTTCCAGGTTGTGCAGATGCAGGGTCACATCCTGCTCCATCCCCCAGAGCCACACAGTAGCTGTTGGAGCTTGTTTTGTCATTTCTGTTATATTCATGCTACTTCTGGCTTTCCCTGGGAGAGGAAACTCGAGAAGAGTGGCCATACTTGTATCCCAAAATGGGTCTCTCCAGCCACTTCATTGTTGCAGCATGGGCTGCCCCACTGCCTGCCAGTGCTCCACACTCCTGGCCAAGTACGGAGGGAGATGTCTCAGGCGTCTTTTTATTCCTGCCACAGCACTGCTGGTTTAATACATGTCATTTTTGCTTTTCATGCTCTCTAATATTTTGCCTCAGTACCAAGTAGGCTGCTATGCTGAGCAAAGGGTGGGGAAACTAAGGCAGGCAGAAGTGAAGTGAGGGTGAAGTGAGCATGGGCCAGAATCCCCACTCTGAGCTGCCTCCCCTCAGGCAGCACTGTGTCTCCCTGGTTCTTCTGTCCCTCAGGCAAGCTCAAGAAGTTTGAGAATGGCACATGGCACGTGGTGCCCCCTGAGGACCAGGTGAAGATGACCAAGCTTGATGGGCAGGTGTGGCTTGCCCTCCTCAACCTCCTGCTCAGCCCTGAGTGCCAGTGCAAATACCACTTCGATGGCTTCAACAAGAGCCAGCTCCTCAAGGTAGGACCCTGCAGCATGAAGGCCCTGGTCCCTTGCCAGCACTGGGCATCTCCAGATATCTGTCCCCATCCTCACTGTGGGCTCCACAGAGCCAGTGGTGGGAGAACAGCAGGTCTGTCACTGTAGCAGCAGCAGCAAAGCTTGTGTTTGTGTGTGCACCTTGTGAGATCCCCATAGTGCCCCCCAAATCCCTGCTCTTGCCTTGCTGTTTCCCCAGCTCTGACTCCTTTGTCCTGTCCTCTCTCTGTTCACTCTTCTCTCCCCCTCTATGGCCACAGCTCCGTGCATTCCTGACAGACGTCCTCATTGACCAGCTGCCCAACCTGGTGGAGATGCAGAGATTTCTGAGTTACCTCGCAGTGACAGAGCCTGCTCCCCCCAAAAAGGATCTCATCCTGGAGCAGGTATCCTGTGGATTTTCCTTCACCTTTACAGCTGCTCTGCTTTAAGCCTGATAGCTCCCTACCCCTTCTTTCTTCCACCAAGCTCAGCTCCGGAGTGGTGATGCCCTGGAAAAGCAGCCAAGTACCCATTTCAGTTACAGCCTTATTGCCAGCAGAGCTGCCTGTGGCTGATGTGAGAGCCTTGTCCTGCCCTGCAGTGGCCAAGCAATCACTTCTAAAGACATAAATGCTGGGTTAGAAACAGCTCTCCAGGTCACACTGAGCCCCTGGGATGGCAGCTGCATGGGGCAGACACAGACACTTGCTTGTTTTGACAATTAACTCTTTGACATTTAGCAGTGTTGCCCTGTTGAATTCTGGACTTCCAAGGGAAGTCCCCTTTCACAGCCCTGGTCTGATGCTGCTTGGCACACTGTGTACAGAGGGACATCATGATCTGGTGACAGAGTCTGGAGTTAAACTGCTCCCAGCTGGTGTCTTGGCCTTTGGGAGTTAGGCCATGATGGTCTTTAAACAGCCAAGAGGTTCTTGGGGGTTTTAATCTGTGCAGTGGTGGTCTCTGGAGAAAAGTGGTTTTATGTGTTTCTACTGCCTTCTTGTGAGCTGAGGGGAGAAACTGAGTGTGGGGGCAGATCTGCAAAGAGGCTGCTGAGAAGAACTGGGAGCACAGAGGCTCTTCCCCACTGCCAGAGGCTCCCACACTGCTTCCTGGAGGAGATGGGTATGTTGGGCAGTGGCCATCTGGGCTGTCCCCAGTGGGAGCACGCTGTCCCCATTGCAGCTGGCTGCGTGGCCTGGGAGGAGGGTGATGTGCCCTGTCAGAGCTGTCTGTGGCTGAGCTGGAGGCACAGCCCAGGCTGGGAGCTGGGGCTGGGGAAGCTATAGACTGGCAAGCTGAGCTGTTGGAGCTGAGGATGGCAGCAGGGCAGAGGTGGACATGGATTCCTCCACATGCCTTGACTGCCAGCCTGCCAGTGTGTTGGTGGCGCAGTGACAGGCAGCTGCCACGCTGGGGACCTCCTCCAGCCCTCATCCAGGCTGCTGCCCTTCTCCATAGCTCTGCTTTTGTGCTGTGCTGCTCCTGCCCCTGCCAAGGGCTAGGACTGAGCTCGGGGGCAGGCAGAGGGAGCCAGCTGGAAGCACAGACATGGCCTCCCTGCTCTGCTCAGAGAGCGGTGAACTCACTCCTTGTTGCTGAGCCAAACTAAGGAAAGGCCTTTTTCCATTTGGCTGCTCCCAGAGCAGCCTCCTCCCCTTCCTTGGCTATTTTTACTCTGCTGGAGAAGGCAGCGCTGTTTGAAGCGGCACCGTCCGCTCCAGAGCCTGAACTCCGCGCGCTGCTCTTGGCTGGGATGTTTCCTCTCGCACCGGCCAGCCCTTCCCCGGCTGTTCATCTTCAGGGAAGTGATGAGCGGAAAAATCTGCTCAGACAAATGGCTCCGGAGCACGGGGTTCACGCTGCTGCCACATGCAGGGTGCTGAGCTCCCAGGGCTTTCTGTTCAGGGGCCCAGGCCTCAGGGCTGAACTGGACCCCAAAGGTTTTTCCTTGTTTCACCTCAATGCCCATTAGCGAGTGGATGCTTCCCCCCTCCATGTACCCTAAAGCACACCCTGACACCCTCTGCACCTCTGACTCTGCTTGCCCTCCTGGAGGGCCATGCTTCTTGTGCCTAGGGCAGGCTGCCTTCTCCCCAAACCACAGCACATTTTTTAGGCCGTTAGCACACCTTCCTCCTGCCCTGCCTCTCCCACCAGGTTCCTATCATCCGGGACCATATCCTCAAGAAAAACTCGGGAAAGTGGGAGGCCATTGCCAAGCACCAGGTGAAGCACGCCTTCAGCCCCACTGAGGAGGAGCTGAAGTTCCAGGCACGCAGGTGAGGCCCTGGTGCAGGTATGCAGAGTGCCCAGTGGGGCCAGTATCCCCATTAGCAGGGCTGCAGCTCAGCACTGGGAGGACAGAGGGGTCTGTGGTACTGGCTGGAGATGTCCCCTCAGCGGCAGGGTGCAGCAGGGACAGCTCACTGCCGGTCAGCAGTTCCCTGTAAGCAGCCTCACCCCTCTCTGCCTGCACAGGTGGGCGCAGACCTACAGCCTGGACATGATGGAGGCTCTGGCCCCCGACCAGCCCCGCTGCAGGGTGTGTGGTGTAGAAGCGGCCAAGCGCTGCTCTCGCTGCCGGAACGAGTGGTACTGCACACGGTAAGGGAGCCCTGCCACCCCCTTGGGGCCCCTGCAGCCCCCCAGGCCCCCCTGCAGCCCCTCAGTGCTCCCCAGAGCACCACAGATTTCACTGGAGAATGCAGTGGAAGGGCCAAGGAAAGCCGGGGTCCCACCACTGCTCAGCACCACTGGCTCTCTGCTGGCCACGTACCTCTCCAAATCTTGTGGGGAGGCTGATGTGCTGGGCTGCTGGTGGAGGAGGTGCTGGTGGGGGTTGTGGTGCAGCTGCAAGGTGCTGAGCTGCCTCTGCCCACAGCGACAGCAGTGACAGGCTGGGTTTTCCGTGGTGACACTGTCTCCCTCCTCTCCACCTTGGTGAGGCAGGAGTAGGAAAGCACCCATGACCCCGTGGGTGCAGGTGACAGGCTGGGATGTGGCAGCTGGGACAATGGCAGTAAATTAAATCTTCTCTGGTCCTGAACCATCTGGCAAGGTCTGGCATTAAACCATCTTAACCCCCAGAACTGGGGCCACATCCACCTCTCTCTTGGTCTAATGCTGGGCTATATCAGCTCTCCTCCAGCTCCCAGAGGGGTGTGGTGCTGGAGTTTGTCCTTGTTGCTGCTTTGCCCCCAGGGATGGATGTGGCTCTACTGCCCCTGACAGCAGCTTCCCCCTGTGCAGGGCATGCCAGGTCCAGCACTGGCAGAAGCACAAACCTGCCTGCAACCTGATGGCTGAGGTGCCGAGGAGTGTGGATGACCTGTAAGAAAAGTGGTGGCTGGCATCTGGCCCGTGGCTCAGAGAGGCAGAGATTCCCCCACTGTGTAGCCCACAGCTGGCAATGGCCCCTTCTGCCTGCTCCCAGCCCCAGGCAGCACTAGCCAGGGTCAGCCTCTCCTCTCCCACCACCCCACCATGCTGCCTTCTCCAATAAATCTCCTTGTGCATCCCACAGCTGCCTGGCTTCTGCTTTTTCTCTCCTAGCTGAAGATGGTAAACTGCTTCCTCCCCTCCCTTCCACACAGTGAGAGGCATGTGTCCATTTTCCCCTCTGCAACAACAGAAATCCCAGAGAACCCGAAAAAGCCTATGAGGTTGTGGTTACCTTACTGCAGCTGGGGAGGGAAGGAGTGAGAAGGCCTCTGTGCCACCTCTTACCCTCGTTAGAGCAGTGTGGGGAGCAGAGGATGTGGTTTGCACGAGCATCTTGCTGTGAGAAAGAGTTTCTCGGGTATTTGTCATCTCCCACCTTCCAGGGCGATGACATTTCCTCTCCCTTGCAGTGGTGGTAGCACCAATGGCTCGGCCCCCTGCCCACCAGCATTACCAGTAAACAGGGTTTACTGGTGGGGGTGCCTCGGGGTGCATCCCCAGCTCTCACTGGCCAGCAGCTGCTGCCGAAGGGCTGGAGCCTTGGTCTGAGGAAAGGTTGGCCGTATCCTTTTTCTGATGGGATGCCTGAGGCTCCCTGACACATAAAAATAGGCTTTGCACCAGGGCTGCTGCTGCGGGAGGCACGACAGCAGGCAGGAAACCATCTCGGTCCAGCTGCAGCCCGTACTCGGAGCTGAATAAACTCCTCACCCCAAACCCAGGCTGCACGTCCAAGGCTGCAGCCAGCCGGAGCAGGAACGCTCTCCGTAGCTCTCCGTCTGCTTCTCACCCGCTGCCAGGGGTGCCTCCAGCCCCTTTCCCACTGGGAAACTGAGGCAGGGAGCGCAGTTTGTCCCGCTCCTGCGAAAAGAGGCAGAGAGAGCGGGGCTG
>VXAD01003683.1:365890-389267 GCA_013399195.1 Dicrurus megarhynchus | reverse complement strand
GACGTTCAGAAAGCGATCCAAGGGATGCAGGACCTTGTCCANGCCACTCACATCTCATCTCCACCCTGTTTCCAGACCTTTCTTCCCTCCTTGGTTCCGGATTGGTCCCACTGGTTCATGTTTTATAATAAGTTCATATATTATGCAATCAGTTTCTAGAAAGATCTTAAGAGCTCCGTTTTGGATTTGATGTCCCAAATCTGTCCCTCCTCTCCTGTCCCCTGAGTGGTCAGTGTTAACCCTTGTCATTCCCTGGTTGGTTATCTCCGCTGTTCCTTCCCCCCCGTTCTTCTGCCCTTAAAAACCTTTGTTCCACCCTTGAAGGGGGCTGTTCTGTTGGCTCCCGCCTATGCCGCGTTTCCTCCGTCCCTCGAGGGACGAGAAATAAAGCCTAGGTATATAGCCACAAGCAGCCGGGCTCTCTCCTTCTTGCCTCTGCCGTCGCCCAGAAACAGCTACCGGCGTAACCTGCGAAAAGCCGTTTGCCACGCAGCTCCCTGCGGAACTTCCATCCGGCCCCTGTGGATCCAGGAACTGAAAGCCCCAGAGCCCACTGTCAGCTCTGAGGGCATCGGATCACATTGCCGCCCGCCAAGCTTGGGTTAGGAAGCGGCACCGGTGCGGCAATTTCCCACTGCCCAAGTCATCTTCACTGCCTAATGCTGTACACCTCTGAGAATAATCTGACTCCCTTTTGCTGACCAGATAGTTGACACCTGTTTATCAAATCTATTTGACAGAACAGACATTGCCACCTTTCCTGAATTTGAACCTCATGCTTCAAATCAGGAGGAGCTGTAAGTGCAGGTCAGGTAAGTTTTAGTCTGTCACAGGTATGCCTAGTCCTTCTTTATACTTCTTACAGAATCAGTGAAGGAACTGATATTTTGCTAGTTTTTAGACTAGACAAAATATAGACTATACCATATACCTATATTCAGATGATTCTATCAAAGTAAAATGTATTAGAATCCAAAAACATTACATGAGATGAACACAGAACACATTTTACAGATAAAAAAAAATTCATGTAAAATTGCACTATGCATTTCATCCAACTATTTTGTCGTGTCAAGTTATTTAGTTCATCACTGCTAGATGTTAAACTTCTTGCACAAAGTAATTTCTTGCATTGAACTTACTTGTTTTTTGAAGTAGCCGATAGCATATTCATCTGCATACGTGAGAAAGTTGAGAATGTTGTGTTTGATGTGGTACTCCTTCAGATGGTTCATGAGGTGAGTCCCATAACCCTGGGTGAAACATAGGAGGAAAAAGCCATGACAAAGCCTTTGGGGACTGCACGTATTAGAACCTGTGGACTGACGGTTATTGCACACTGTTTTTCAAAATGCAGTCTTTCCTCTAGATCCTGTTTTAAAGGTTTTCTCTTAATTAACTCGCTGTTGCACACTCAAGAGCAAACTCTTTTCAGCCTTGTAGGGGTATCTTTGTGACCCAGCATGGAAGTTGTAATTCAAGGTGCTCACCTTCTTTTTTTTGTTCCTCTTTTAAATTAGATATCAACCATTAAAATCACATACTTCACCAACAACAGAACTGCACATACTGTAACAATAGAGCATCCTTTCTGAGCCATATCACTTCAAAACCATAAAGCAGTAGCAATACTGAAATTATTCCAGTGTTCTGTGCACCTCTAGCAAAACAGTCTCTGCCTCAAAGGATTTATTATCTAAACTTATCATAAAGCATTAAAAGGAACAGTGAACAATTACCATAATAAGGAGCAGAAAATTATTGAGTCCACAATCAAACAAATAGCTACGCCTTCTGACTGCACATAGGCATGATTTCCATTTAAATTCAACCCCAAAGTAAACAAAAGGTTGCATTTATTCACATTACCAAGTAAGCCATAGTCATCCCCTTCTACTGTGATATGAAGAAAAGTAAAGTAGACAGGAAAGCCCATAATAATGTTTTGTTCCTGCATATGTTCCGATTTTCTCATCATGGAGACTAACTGGACACTTAGAGAAACATACATGGATTCCTTTTGGGTACTCTGTTCTTGAAAACTGGGAAAATTTTTACTTATGTACAAAAATCAGAAAAATAAATTAGAAAATACAAACTTCTGATTTAATTTACAATTTAATAGCCCCAAATATGGCTATTGCCAGATAGGAAACTAAGCCACATACAGTAAAATTTAAAATTATTTTGTAGCAGGGGACCAAACTACCTCAAAACCAATTCAATTTATATGGGAAAATGGTTCCCATATTTTTTACTCCAGTCTCAAACTGAATTAAAATAGGAATTCATTTTTCCTAAGACTAGGCAGGTCACCCATGTGTTAACATTTGTTTTTTCTCAGTTACCTGTTAACAGGGTCAGCTTACTCAGAAAGAAAGATGGGAAGGCAAATTTTCAGAAACACTTAACTGATACAGTGAGGCACCCAGAGGATAAAAGAATAAATAGTGTGTTATGCAAGCCTGGGGGCAATCTGATTTGCTCTACTATTTTGAAAGATTATTCCTAGAAAATCACAACACACCTTTGTCAGTCTCACCTGTGTTGTGCAGTTAGGAATAATTTAGGCATATTCTGTGAGGGTTTGCATTTGCTAGAACAAATTGAATGCTGACAGGTCACTGCTGAGTGTAGGGGATTGCTCCTCTCTAACACCAGAGCTGAATAAAATCAAATACAACCCGAGTATTAACAGCTGATACAGACTTCCAATCCCACTGTGTTACCCTTCCACACCAGGGTGTATGATTCCTGCGTGTTAACTGCTACACATTCTGAATTAACCCACATCTCAGCTCTTGCTGCTTGAACCGAAAATCATGAAGCTACAGCACCATCTAAAGGCAAAATACTGAACCAAATGGTCAGAGTTAGATCTACCCATAGTAGCTGGAAAAGCTGGAGTAATCTCATGTATTCATAGTGCTCTGTATTCTTCCAACACAGATGCTAATTCTCGAAATTCTGAGAAAATGTTGTGACATTCACTCAAAAAAGAGTGTACAGAATAGACCCTGTGCTTATTTTGAGATGTAAAACTATACCTAATTTTTTATTATATCTCATTTTGATTGAAGTCATGTAATGTCACAAAGTGATTGAATACAAATTACTGCCCCACACAGGCAATACGTATTCAGTCAACCACGATGTGTTACACTACACAGAGACATGAAAAGTCCAAGAATGGCAGACTACTGGCCATTATTGCTCTACTGTTGGGAAAATTTTTATTCAATTAATTACAGGTAATCCTACTATTATGATGATGATTCTAAACCCGCACATCTTAGTTTGGTTTTTGTGTATTATATTCAGAATCACTGTATCTTTCAAAATCTGTTTCTGTCTGGCAACTCAGCAGTGTATTCAACATGACTAAAAATACTAGGAGCACATGCATTAGGTGAATGGCACTCAAGTCCCTTTAATAAACACTTCTAATACAGAATTCTTTTTACCTTGACTTGCTCATTTGAAGTCACAGCACAGAAAACAATCTCTGTAAATCCTTGGGAGGGGAACATCCGGAAGCAGATACCACCAATAACACGACCATCTTTTATTAATGCAAGGGTTTTATGTTTCCTGAGTAGACAAAAATAACAACCACTTTAATTCATGTACATAGTACATAAAGTGCCATTAACCTTCCTTTTTTCAGAAACTTGATTCACTTCTTTCCACGATGATAATGCAATTGTATATGCCTCCTAAGTTAGCCACTTGTATCCACAGAAGAGTTGTTATTTTAATATTAGGCTTTCAATATACCATAAAGGTCACCATCCTAAAGCAAGCTCCTGGCCTTGCCAAGTACTCTGAGATACTCGGGTAATGCCCAATAAATAAAAGTTGTATTGCTTTCATTGAATCTATTGCTGATAGTTACACCATTGCACAGTTCTCAGGATGATTTTATCCTGAGTAAATTAGAAATTAATAGAGTTACAGGAGAGCGAGTCCTTTCTAAGGGATTTCTGTTTCCTTGCATGCACTCTCCACAGCTAAGCTATCAGTTTCAAATGCAGTTGATGAAGTAAGAGAGGACATTTCTTATTTCTAATCACCCACTCCTAGAGGAATCAAGACCAGAATAAATATCCATTTCTGTTGCACTTCTATTGACTGCCAGGAAAGATGTAACAAGGTGCAATCTCAACTCTTATGTCAAGGATAAAGAATTTTAGTATAATCCTCAAGGTGTGAAAACAGTGCACCTTTCTTTAGATCACACAGTATCATACAAATCATGTAAATGATACAGTTAATTTACAGAAGATGTATTTTGGGGGAAAAGTTGGTGCCAAAATGAGCCCCTGCCAAAAAGCCCAAAGAGTAGTTATACAGTATGTGCCACCACTGAAGAAGATTTTTTACATATTATACATTCTTCTTTTTCTTGTTCTTATTTTAGTGCTTTTTACTTGTGGAGTGACAGCAGCAATGCAGTAGCTTGAGCTTTGTGGTGGTTTCACCCTGGCTGGATGTCAGATGCCCACCAAAGCTGCTCTATCACTCCTCAGCTGGACAGGGGAGACAAAATGTAATGAAAGGCTCAGGAGTTGAGATAAGGACAGGGAGAAATCACTCAACCATTACCACCATAGGCCAAACAGACTTGACTCAGGGAAATTAGTTGAATTTATTACCAATCAAAATCAGAGCAGGATGATGAGAAGTAAAACAAATCCTAAAACTACCTTTCCCCTCCTTCTTCCTGATTCTCTACCTTCTTCCCCAAGCAGTGCAGGGGGATGGGGAATGGGGTTATGGTCAGTTCACCACATGTTGTCTACATCACAGCTTCCTCCTCAGGGAGAGGAGTTCTTCCCCTGCTCCAGTGTGGGTTCCCTCCCATGGGCTTCAGTTCTTCAGGAACTGCAGTAGCACAGGTCCCTTTCCACAGGGTCACAAGTCCTGCACAAAGCTGCTCTAGCAGGTAGCGTGGGCAACTCTCTTCACAGGGCCACAGGATCTGCCAGGAGCCCGCTCCAGGGCTTCCCACAGGGCCACAGCCTTCCTCCAGGCATCCACCCGCTCCTCCACAGACTGCAGAGGGAGGCATGCCTCACCATGGTGTTCACCATGGAAGGTTAAACTGCTGGAGCAGTTCATGAAGAACTGCGGCGTGTAGGAAGCACCCATGTCGGAGAAGTGCATGGAGAACTGTCTGTCATGAGAGGGACCCCACACTGGAGCAGGGAGAGAGTGTGTGCAGTCCTTCCCTGTGGAGGAAGAAGCAGCATAGACCACATGGGAACTGACCATAGCCTCCATTCCCCATCCTCCTGTGCTGCTTGGGGGAGAAGGTAGAGAATCCTGAATGAAGCTAAGTCTGGGAAGAAGGGAGGCATGGAGCAAAGGTACTTTAAGATACAGCTTTTATTTTCTCATTATTCTACTCTGATCTGATTTGTAAAAAATTAAACTAATTTACCCAAGTTGAGTCTATTTNCAACATGACTAAAAATACTAGGAGCACATGCATTAGGTGAATGGCACTCAAGTCCCTTTAATAAACACTTCTAATACAGAATTCTTTTTACCTTGACTTGCTCATTTGAAGTCACAGCACAGAAAACAATCTCTGTAAATCCTTGGGAGGGGAACATCCGGAAGCAGATACCACCAATAACACGACCATCTTTTATTAATGCAAGGGTTTTATGTTTCCTGAGTAGACAAAAATAACAACCACTTTAATTCATGTACATAGTACATAAAGTGCCATTAACCTTCCTTTTTTCAGAAACTTGATTCACTTCTTTCCACGATGATAATGCAATTGTATATGCCTCCTAAGTTAGCCACTTGTATCCACAGAAGAGTTGTTATTTTAATATTAGGCTTTCAATATACCATAAAGGTCACCATCCTAAAGCAAGCTCCTGGCCTTGCCAAGTACTCTGAGATACTCGGGTAATGCCCAATAAATAAAAGTTGTATTGCTTTCATTGAATCTATTGCTGATAGTTACACCATTGCACAGTTCTCAGGATGATTTTATCCTGAGTAAATTAGAAATTAATAGAGTTACAGGAGAGCGAGTCCTTTCTAAGGGATTTCTGTTTCCTTGCATGCACTCTCCACAGCTAAGCTATCAGTTTCAAATGCAGTTGATGAAGTAAGAGAGGACATTTCTTATTTCTAATCACCCACTCCTAGAGGAATCAAGACCAGAATAAATATCCATTTCTGTTGCACTTCTATTGACTGCCAGGAAAGATGTAACAAGGTGCAATCTCAACTCTTATGTCAAGGATAAAGAATTTTAGTATAATCCTCAAGGTGTGAAAACAGTGCACCTTTCTTTAGATCACACAGTATCATACAAATCATGTAAATGATACAGTTAATTTACAGAAGATGTATTTTGGGGGAAAAGTTGGTGCCAAAATGAGCCCCTGCCAAAAAGCCCAAAGAGTAGTTATACAGTATGTGCCACCACTGAAGAAGATTTTTTACATATTATACATTCTTCTTTTTCTTGTTCTTATTTTAGTGCTTTTTACTTGTGGAGTGACAGCAGCAATGCAGTAGCTTGAGCTTTGTGGTGGTTTCACCCTGGCTGGATGTCAGATGCCCACCAAAGCTGCTCTATCACTCCTCAGCTGGACAGGGGAGACAAAATGTAATGAAAGGCTCAGGAGTTGAGATAAGGACAGGGAGAAATCACTCAACCATTACCACCATAGGCCAAACAGACTTGACTCAGGGAAATTAGTTGAATTTATTACCAATCAAAATCAGAGCAGGATGATGAGAAGTAAAACAAATCCTAAAACTACCTTTCCCCTCCTTCTTCCTGATTCTCTACCTTCTTCCCCAAGCAGTGCAGGGGGATGGGGAATGGGGTTATGGTCAGTTCACCACATGTTGTCTACATCACAGCTTCCTCCTCAGGGAGAGGAGTTCTTCCCCTGCTCCAGTGTGGGTTCCCTCCCATGGGCTTCAGTTCTTCAGGAACTGCAGTAGCACAGGTCCCTTTCCACAGGGTCACAAGTCCTGCACAAAGCTGCTCTAGCAGGTAGCGTGGGCAACTCTCTTCACAGGGCCACAGGATCTGCCAGGAGCCCGCTCCAGGGCTTCCCACAGGGCCACAGCCTTCCTCCAGGCATCCACCCGCTCCTCCACAGACTGCAGAGGGAGGCATGCCTCACCATGGTGTTCACCATGGAAGGTTAAACTGCTGGAGCAGTTCATGAAGAACTGCAGCCTGTAGGAAGCACCCATGTCGGAGAAGTTCATGGAGAACTGTCTGTCGTGAGAGGGACCCCACACTGGAGCAGGGAGAGAGTGTGTGCAGTCCTTCCCTGTGGAGGAAGAAGCAGCATAGACCACATGGGAACTGACCATAGCCTCCATTCCCCATCCTCCTGTGCTGCTTGGGGGAGAAGGTAGAGAATCCTGAATGAAGCTAAGTCTGGGAAGAAGGGAGGCATGGAGCAAAGGTACTTTAAGATACAGCTTTTATTTTCTCATTATTCTACTCTGATCTGATTTGTAAAAAATTAAACTAATTTACCCAAGTTGAGTCTATTTTGCCTGTGATAGTTATCAGTGAGTGATCTCTCCCTGTCTTTATCTCTATCCAAGAACTTTGTACTTTCTCTCTCCTGTCCAGCTGAGGAGGGGAGCAATAGAGCAGGTTTCGTGGGAACCTGGCATCCAGCCGAGGTCAACCCACCACAGTGCCACAACAAGAAGTCACTTACCATTAATACAGCCACCAAGATGAGGGCTTGAAAAGATGGCAAAAGTGTAGCACAGGCAGAGGTGCTCTCCACACCACCTCTGCTGGCACCTTCCCACACCCCTGCCTGCAAACAGCACCAGACTCCCTCTGCCTCACACGCCAGCCCCCTCTCCAAGGATACTCACGGATCGAAGACCAAGCGGGTGATGTATTCCTTCGGCATCCGAGGCAGCTGATGGGAAAACACGTTCTGCAAACCAACCAGCCACATCATGATCTTCTTGTTGGGCTTCTGGTTCAGGGAGTTGCCGACCACATGGAATTCAATCACCCCCCTGCGCTCCTCCAGCCTCGCTGCCTCGTCCCGGGCTGAGTGTGCTGAGAGGAAGTTGGTCTGCACCACACAAAAGAGGAACAAAATCACACTTTTGAGACTTCACATCCTCTGACAGAACAGCCTTAATGAACAAGCAAATAAAACCCACTCTCTTTTTCCAACAGAGCTGCCAATGATTGCCTTTGTAATGTGCCTTTGCAGAAGGGACACCATCAAATAAGGCAGATGTAAGTCTACATTACAGTCTATAAAGGCCTATCTGAATTTTTATTGGTACAGATTAGGTAACAACAACAATGGTTATGACTCAAAAAGTCCCAAAACCTCTTGAGAGATAGCACTCATCCAGTTGAAGCTTATGCCACTAAATCTTCATATTTTCTTTAATCCTAACCAGCTTGGGCATGACTTGTGGATTCGCCTACACATACTGCAAATCACACATTTTAATGGTACTGCAGGAACAGTCATATTTTTTTTAAATTGTATTAGTGCTTTCCACTATCTCTACCACTACTGTAAGAGCCTAAAAAGAAGATTTTAATTCCTACAAAATTTGCTGTTATATATCTAGCAATTGCATCTATACATCTGAATGCAGATTAAATTCACACAGAAAATTTATTTAACTTATTTTTTTCAAGATCATTTTACAATGCCAAAACATCTCTGTATGCACATACTGTTTACTTTTTTGAGCAAAGTTTGGCTGCTGGGTTTCTATTCACTGCCAGCCCCAACAGCCAGGCTGGCACAGCATTTGTAATATGCAGAGCCATCAGTCACAGTGCATAGTTTGAATAAGAAATGTAGGTGGTTCCAAATCTTCAGCAGTTTCTAGCTAAATCTTGGCAAATGAGCTGCTGGCAAAACATAGCCTGGCAGAGGGAACAGAAGGAGGAAAAGCCAGCCAAGGGGAAAAAAAAAGTGCAATTCTGTACATGGCACAATTCCGCAATTCTGTTTGTTTTTCTCCTCCAGCCGAAAAAAAGAGCAACTGGGGAAGACAGAGCAAATAACTGTTTAGATCAGTTTCTGCACTAGAGAGAGGTTTTAACTTTGGATATTTCATTCTGCTGCAATTTTTGAACCCCATTTAACCTTATCTTATGAGCTGTATCTATGATTAACAATAAAAAGCATGCTCTGGAACTGTTCTGTAAAAAAAGTACCAGGTTCCAGGATAACCTGAGATCTACCATTTTACTATCACCAGTTTACAAGTCTCTTTCCTAACTGTACACAACACTTTAGGAAAACTGTAGAACTACTCCTCATGTTGATGATGTATTTCACCATTATTTTTTGTTCACCTAATCATACTCTTTCAAAGCCTATTTTTCTTGACAGGACTTTTAGCTTATCACATGCTATCCACGTGGAACATTTACTAAAAACAGACCATTTACAAACAGACCATTTTGCCACACCAAGTCTGTGTCTCACCTCTGGCCCAAGCATTGCTGCAGGATCTGTAATTGTTGACATTACTTCGTTGATTAACTCAATAGGAATATCTCCTACAACCCTTGGTCTTTTAGAATCCTCCAGAGAATAGGGTTCATTATTTTTTCTCTTTTCCCCTATAAAACAAAACTCGGACAAATTAGAAATAACCAAACTGTCACACACTAGCACTATGAAGCCTAGCACTTCTGTTATATCCTTTATTTTATATGACAAGGGGGTTGGGGTATTTTTGGGTTGATTTTGGTTTTTTATCCCCATAGACAAGGAGAAAGTAAACTAAATGAAAACTGAAAAATGTTTATCACTTCTCAATTTTGGCTTTGCACTGGGGTATGGAATAGATCCCTCCATCCACTGCACCTCTGTAAATTCACTATTTGCTTTTTCTTTTTGCTTCAAAATCCTCTCCATGGAACCTCTGTGCAGCTGTCTTTAGAGGTCAGTACTCAATACACAAATTGCAGTGCGTATTTCTGGATAACAAGAAATCCCCATTTTTGGATTCACTGGAACTAAGTAACCATCATATATTTCTTTCACCTTTTCTGTAAACCAAGCAGCACGTATAGTCTGATGTTTCATACATATTTGAAAATCCATATAAAGTTTACAAAACAAAATACACTAAGCTAATTATTAACTGCCCTACTAACTGCAGAGCCATATGTATTATACAGCAAAAGCAACTAGTTAAATTCATGGAAGAAAAGTCCACCGAGGACTAGCAGAGGTACAGTAACAGAGAGCCAGCTGCTAGCTCAGGATTATGCCACTCATCACCCTACTCATTCCCACTTCTGAGGGAAAAGCTGAGAAATGACCTCAAGGAACACTGCAGTTTAGGAGTCGCCTGAAGTTTCTCTGCAGTGAACACTGAGACGAAAAATTCACTTTGGTTTTGGTTTTTCTCCTTCCTTGAGGACTCACTTTACATGAGCTTGGGATCATCTCTCTGATCTACAACTTCTCTTGACAGACTCCTTAATCCTGAGGTGTTTGAAAAAGGATTTATTAGGAGAATTTATGCATTCACCAACCTTCTTTCTCACAGGATTTTTTTTTTGACCTAACCTCATTCAGGTTTTAAATTTAACCTGGTTGGTGTGTCTGTGTTTTTCTTCACTGCTCAAATGTATGCACTTTCAGTACCTTGAAAGATTGAAAAACCCAAATGTGATGGCCCCTGCTACTCTGCCATTATTAAATGAAACTTCTTCTCATGGCTTATAATAGATGTACTCCAAGAAAAGTATTTTTCAAAAAGCTCTGACACCATCAGACCTTTCCTCATTTTAATTTTTTTGCAAATACAGTTGCCATTTCTGTTAGTTAAACATTACCATAGTGGATAAAAAGGTATGTGTGTGCACATCTTTTAGCAAAAACACCTCAAGTTTGCTAATGTGAAGGCAAAGGTTACCATACACTGCAACTGATAATATCAAGAGAAGCCAAAGGGCAAGGCTCCTTCTCCTTTACCTAAGTTTGGGTCAAGGGCAGACGAAACTTTACAAGCTGGACTCATATTCCCACTGTTGGATTGCTCCAGAGATGAAGGACTTGCACTGTATGCAACAGATCTTGCAACAGGAGGTGGACTGATAACTGCAATGACATTAAAAAAAAACAAACACAAAAAAATCAGGTAATGGAACCCATTCTGGTGCCTATGGTAAGATTGTCACAAAGATGGACACCCACCACCCAAAAAGTAACAGTGAACACTGTGCAGCAGAGCAATGCCATCAGTTCACAAGTAGAGACATTAAAGCTTTATCTCAGTGTATTTTTCTAAACTATATTCTACCTACGCAGGGACTGCTGGATAACGGGGATTGCAAACATCAGGCTTTATTATTTTGCAGTGCTGAGCAGAAGCTAAGAAAACAAACTTCCTCCACATACCTGCCAAGCCTGCTGGCAATTAGCTTCATGAAAAGGTTTTTTGTAGGGCTCTACTGAAAAGCAAAATCTCATCATTCAGCTTCAGCTGTCCACTTTAACAGTGCTCTAAGACTGGTTGGACAAATCAAACTCAATAAAGGGAGAAGTTGTTTCACCAATTAAGAGAATGAAACTGTTATTTTAAAAGGTCACAGACTAACATCTCTCTCTAATATTAAAAAAAAAAAGGCCCACATTAGTCCTAAATAATGTAGTTTTCATTTGTGTTATCCATCACTAAATGCAAATTACCTGTCTGGATTCCCAGCTGACCAGTTCGGGAACTAGACACCATAAAATCCTGATCCCAAATGGGAGAATTCTGGCTGTACACTTCTTCTTCCAGCATAGATAGAAACCTAGGCACAAAACCAGGCAAAATATCAACTTAATGGGATCATTCCAAACAGGTTCTTTTTCAAAATAAGCACTTGCAATGTTTTTAAATTAAAAACATTTACTAAGTCAGTAAGAAAATGCTGTTGGCCAATGCTATTAAAAAGAAAACCATACACACACAAAACTCGCAAGCCAGAGTTGACATAAAGTATCATAATTCAGTAGAGTGCTTTCACTTATGAAACCTTACATTTGATTACAAGCAATATTTATCTAATTGCAAGTGCGGAAAAAGACAGTTACAAACTACTTTTACAGAACAAAACTCCACTAATAAGAAAGCTGAGTTCACACAAGCTGAGTTATACAAGGATGGCAAAATATGTCTCTTTTGATAAACCAGTGTTTTGCAGATGTACTTGCTTTCTGCCTTTTATAAAATCCCAGTGTTACTAACAATGCTCTTAGGAAGACATTTTCATTCCTTCAAGTGTCCTACTGTAACATTTAATGGCACGTTTGTGATCGCACAGCAGTATTTTTAACCTTACTTTGGTACAGTTACAGAAATAGCACCATTTTAAACCTCTCTTAGAATTATTATATTCCACAGATCAGACCCTCCAGCACACTTGCCTTCTCAGGGCTAATACACCAATCTCCTCTCAGCAGCAAGACAGCTGCTTATCCTGTGTGGCACAAAAGGAGTTTTCAGACCAGAAGTTGACATGGCACATTTCTACTCTCTGGAGTCATCTGTATGTATAGAAAGTGTTCAGCTGAAACCAACAGGACTGTTGAGCAAAACGTTCTTGAGCAGGATAAGGATTTTCAGGTTCAAGTCAGACTCTTGTACTGTATACACAGGACAACCATACCTAAGCAATGTGCAGTGTTTGCTGCTGTCTATACAGCTGATAATGGCTAAAAAGTTTGTAACAGTGACCTGACCATCTGTGACAGAGCAGAAGGACAAACTCAACTTTAGCTAGAGCTCCATTTCCAGGCAGCACAGAGGCTCTGCCTTCAGCCCTGTTAGTGACTACTTCCTAGGTATGCACAGACACAACCCGTGGGTGCTCCCTTTGCCCAAAAGGAGAGCCCAGGGCAGAGGGGAGCCCTGTGCCAATGCCAGGCTCCCTGCTCCAAGACACAGGTCCTCTGCAGGGTTCACTCAGCACAATGCCAGAGAAGAGACAAATGCTTCAAAAAGTACAGCCCATGAAGGATATAAAACATTATTCATATTTCCCACAGATCATCTGCAAACAGTACTTGTCTTTTTTTCCCCAGCAGAATATCAAAAGGAACTGCAGTGAATAATAATGCTTTTCAAATTACTGCAAAAGGGCAGTGAAAACAGGGGCATATGCACTCCTTCCACAAATCTGCTCCTTTCATCAGTGGGGTGTTAAATCCCTCTTTATAACTATTTCAGGGCCAGATCATGATCCTGTTCCCAGATAAGCACCAATATTCCTGTATAAGAGTCCATAAGAGTCTACTCCAAAGGCAGTGTACATTTTTCACAGTGGTAAAATAAACTATTAATAATAGAAGCAACAAGTCCTGGCTCTACTCAGCTTGGGAAAGTTCATGTTGTTTTTCACTCCCCTGAGCTCTAACCCATCTTCTGGCCCAACACAGTAGCTTGCATAGATAGCATCAGTGCCACCAGGTCTTCTGTAGGTTCAGTTCACTTGTTGTTAGGAGGGACAGGCTTTTAAAGCATTAATTGGAGAACCAAGCTACCCTTGTAAAATAAGGATATTTTTAAAGTGATACACTACTTTAACAGGAATTCATTACAATGAATGATCCTGTCACCATCACTACCCCTCTTTACCACCAGTAAAATGTTTGAAATTAAGGACTGTCAAAGTTGAGCATGTTTCAATACTCCAGTACGTAATTATTGCTGTTTTACTGTGAGAGATCATCATCAACATTCCAGTACTGGAAAAGATAGCCAGTATGAAATTTAGGAGTTTAGGATTCATTGATGCAGTTTTATACTGACTCCCCCCTAATAAATCCATCTCTTCTGGGGGTGGGGTGACTACTTTGTTCACTATTACAATGTTGAATTAAACTGAAATTCTTATAAACCCTGTACAACACCTGCCCTTTAATGCTCCATCACCAAAGCAGATGTGAACATGTTTTTAGAGGTCTGAAGCTAGATTGTTTCCAAGGACTACAGAAAAAGAAAGTAATTGACTTACAGTGTCTGCTAATAGGCAAAAAGCAAAATCCCCCAGCAATATGAATAACCCTTTTCATAAAGTAAACCCTAGGACAAAGCAAAGCAAGCAATTGTGTACATAAAATACACTAGTCTAAGTTATGGCAGTAAAGAAAGCTGCAGTATCTAGTTGCTACTTGAATAAAAAGATAAATTATTTTAAACTGCAGGTAATTTCTTCCTTTCCACAACAAAGTTGCTGGTTAACTTTTAATGCAGGCACACTGTGACCCCTTACTTTGGAAAATGAGTGAGGATTAGTGTTCGTTTTTCTTGAGGAAGCTTGTCTTTTTCTTGCCTGGCCTGCTCCAACAGTTGTCGTCTCATTACAGTAAAAACAGAGCGAAGCAATGTCCTACCAAAAACCTGGGTGGTTTCATACCGAGGTAGACTGTCACAAAACTGAGGGACATTGCAATAACAAAGCCACCTGTAAAGAGGAAAAAAGCCAGATAATTATTACCATCTAACATATGACTTAATGCAATAAAACCACTACCCACATCATTTATAATGCAGTTGAAAGCTATATGACCATATAAATCAGTTCCACTACAAGGCTGGACAGAGTTAAGCAGCATTTATATTGCCCAGTTTTTTAAAGACATGACAACCAAGTACTTTTAAGTTTCCATATATTCTTTTTCTCTGCAGTCTAGTTTCCACTAGTGCTCTTGTTCCAGAAAATAATCATAGATTACAGAAAATTCATGTTGATGTCAGGGATTCTCTCCACAGCTCATTCATTCACCCTCACACATCTCCTGCCACTGACTCCAAAGACCCTCAGCATAGCCTGTTTTACACTCCAAACTTCTCTCTTTCCCTACATAGAGGCAAAGTGGGTGACACTTTTAACTAGCTCCATCCCAATCCAACTGGACTCCCACCCTGGTCTTCCACCAGTTGGCTTCCTCCCATTATACTCTGACTTGTTACTCTTTCATTACCAGCATCTCCATCAATAATAAGCTTTTCATTAAGGAAAATTACAGCATGTCATGTTTCTTTTCTAGGAAAAGGGATTATGGCACCAAAGAGATAATTCAGGAGTACACTGCCTATGTAGGTCACAATATCTGTTAATTTAATAAACAAGATTTTGGTATCTGTAAGTGAACAGTCAATGGTATCTGGAGCTTTAGCAGAATCAGACCACAGCCATTATGAAAGCTCCAGCAATGGAAAGAAAATATTAGGAATTGGATGCAAACATACTGTGCTGGATCCTGCACATGTTTCGTCATCCAGACCTAAAGTACAACCTGTCTCGAAATGTTCTCCCAAACTCTTGTGCCTTAATCTTTGCAAACAGGAGTTGCAAAAGAGTTGCGAGATAGAGTTGTTCACAGACTTCTACTCCTTGTTCTTGGCTGATAAAGCACAGCTCTCAAAACACAAGAATGCACGTGAAACTCTGATACAGTTTCATTCAAATCCTCAGGTTCGCAAATGAAATCGGTGACTGCAAAAATTCAGGTGTGCCCATGGTGCACAGCAGCACCTGGAGCAATGCCTCAGACAACACAGAGGAGACAAACTCACAATGACAGGTGAGATCTGATGGGAAGAGCACTTTGGGTCAGGGGGGACCTTAGGGACTGTGGGCAGGACGGTTTGAGAAAACACAAGTGACAAAATAATTTACAACAAAAAGCCACCAAACAGAACCAATTAGCTGTTGATTCCTAATATAAGTGAATTCCTACCACCCCTGGCTCACACCTGTTATCATAAACAAATCTGGAGGTCAAACACCCACCAGACATGGTCTCGGGAGCACCATGGATTATAATTGTTCTTTATGGCAGTTATTCGTGGTGACAGGACATCTGAGTCGGACACAGGCACAGTGCAGTCTGCTCTGTCACTAGCCAGAGTCTCAACTCACACCAGGTTTGCTGTTCTCCTTCATGGAGAGGTGTGTCAGAGGAAAGGCCACCAGGAAAGCAGCCAGAAGGTGGTGCTCATCCTCGGCCAGCAGAGGTGTCTGGGCCGTGAGAACAGGGTGCTGGCAGGGGTTACCTGCTGCCTGCACCGGCATGACCCTTAACTGCTCTCACTGTGCTCACTGAAAGAGGCACTGCACTACTCTTGTGAGAAAAAGAAAATAAAGAGAGACATGTCTTTTTATCCTAGCTCTTCTTCCTCCAGTGACTGAGTTATTCCTTTGAATTCTAACAACGCATTAAAAGGTTGTAACGAGAACTATAATTTTAACGAACCTAGTAATATCTGTTCCCCATTTAGCATTCAAGCACTCACAAAATTAGTTTGATTTTTCAACTCCTCTGTGATTTGGTTTCAAACAGTGATGCTTTACAATGCTTAATGTTATCTTCTCTCTTTTTCTTTTTTAAGTTGAATAATAAATAGGGATCTTACACAAGGCTCATATTTTAAGAAGACTGAGAGCACTTCACAGAGAACTTGCAAAAGCATTGTTAGATGCAAGTGTTCCAGCCTCTACTCCCTGTTCTTGGCTGATAAAGCACATCTGTCAAGACACAAGGATGCATGTGAAACTGATATAGTCTCACTAAAACCCTTAGGTCTTCATGTTAAATCCATGGCTGCAAGAATTCACAAGGTCCATCTGTGGCATAAAGATACCGGTGTACTCCTGAAGTTTGTGCGTGCCCTATTTGTAAGGAAGACTCCTAACAAGCAAAAGCAGCATTACCTGGTATAATTCACTTTATACCCCGCAATATCATCGTTGGGTGATCTTAGTCTTCGCTGAGAAGGTGTCTCCAGGTGCCAGTAGTTAATGCGGTTCAGAAACATTTTAGCCAGCTCCACTATTGTTTGCCTTTCCTTCGAGGGTAAGTGGCTAAATTTGTACTGCACGAAATTATTCACACCCTGAAAAAGTAAGAAAATTCTGTTTAATAATTTAGCCATAATTTTTATAGAAGCATCCTCAAACATTCCTCATTTTATTATGAACTTGCATTGCATGGGAAAGAAAAGAAGTATTGGAGACCATGAACTCCTTGCTCAGCTACTCATGTAGCTGCCACAGGCTGGTACCTGTGTACCCAGCAAAAGGTACATCCAGGTATTTTTAACCTACTGTCAGCAGCTGATGTAAAGGGAAAGAAGAAAAAATTCCTTTTTTCCTTCCTCTTTTAAAGTCAGTGAACAGAGAAAGTTCTGGTAGGCTTTCATCTATACGTAAACCAACAATCACCCTCAAAACTCTCCAGCTACTTTTCAATAATAGATTAGGGTTTATGGACTTCTACTTAAGTTTATGTCTACAAATTGTACTATTTCTTCAAGAAGTCTTAATACTTCACAATCATGTCTCCTCGTTGCACGTTGGATACTGTCCAGTTTGAAGAAAAATCTACTGAAAATTATTAAAATAGGTGACTAAAAGTGCTGCAACACATATATTTTATAAATCCATTATAATACCGGGGCTTAGCAAATAATTTTGAGTTGTTGAGCTGCTAAAAACTGAATTGAAAATATTGGTCTTTGTTAAAGAGAAAATCATTTCAAAATAAACTGTAAGAAGAATTACCCTTTAATCTCTATGCTTTATTTTCTTAAGCAACTTGAACATTAGGAAGAATTTGACCAAAAATAGCATTGTACAAAACCTTTTTAATAGTGTATTTTAAGGATTAGGAGCCTACAGGGATTACATACACATTTTTTGTTTATACTCAAACTAAATGAGAACTTAAAGTGAAGACTTCTCAGAAATTCAGCAATGAAGCGGTTTGATCTTACTAATTGATAAGAAGTGAGAGTAGCAAAGAAATAATTACTACACCCCAACAGTCTTCACATTTAAAATGTCCTGTTTAACAATAGAACATCCATTCATCCACGGATGGGAAAACATCGAGCTCCTGTTTCAGCGAGGTATGTGAGCCTCTGCATAATCTCACTGGAGTTAATGGGCCCACTTGTCTGCCAGAAGTGCATTCTTAGGAGCTTGCTTAACCAAAAACTGAATTTGTCATATGTTCTTTATCTACTGAGAGTTACAAAAGCCTCAATTATTCTTTGGTTTCAGCTTTGTTTTTTTCTTGTGTACCCTTTGAAAGAGAAAGCTATGATCTCACTGAATTGGACTGCAACATTTTTCTTGATATACAGAAGGCAAGTGTCATTTTAATATTGGATTTCAAAACTTCAACAGCATTTTTCATCACTTGAAACAAAGAATGATTAGAACTGCCCACATAAAAGTAGCATTTCAAGTTAATTCTCTAAACCCACAAAAAAGTCAGTTTCATTAAAGCATAAGATGAATGATGAGAGAAGTCAAATAATGTAACTCTTGTACGAACACTAAAAGGAAAAGAAATGGCAATCTCCTACAATCCCGTTTTGTCCTGAGCAGAACACAGAAACATCTGCAAAGTGCCTAAAATGCCCTGTTTTCAAAACCAGTGCCTACATTTACAAAAAGAAAAACAAACCACAAAAAATCCCAAAACAAATCCTTCAAGCCCCCACCAAAATAAAATTTAAAAATAAATACATAAATAAAGAACAACAAAAAAACCCCACCACACACCAACCAAATCCACATTTTGACTCTTTACCTGTTCAATGCTAGGTTTTTCAAATGGGGGACTTTCCAAAGATCCTTCTACTACAGGCTTTCCCATCTGTAAAATGCACTTCCTCAAAAGCTGTTAAAAATACACAAATTTTTAGAAGTTAGTATATTTGCATACATAGAGTCAATGGAAGTCACGAGGGCACAACGCACTGTGAGCAGTGTTGAAATTCTCCTGGATATCTATCTGCTTGTTTAATCACCTGAATTTGTAATTACTAAACTTCACTTTGAAATCACCTCTGAAATGCGTACAAGAGGCTTCTCCGAGGAAATGCAGGCAGCTAAGTTACCATAGTTATAAATAAAATTGGGAATTCGTGCTCAAATATGTAATATCGAAATATGTACTAAGTTGTAACCAATATTAAAAACGAACAGAACCCTTGCCCAGGGAAAACTGTAACTCTGACCGGGAACTGATTTGCATCCCAAAAACAGAGCTACTGAGAACAACGACCCATCAAGAAGGAATGAAGCTGGCTCTCGATATTTACATTTTCAAGGAGCACTTCCCGGCAGAGCTGATTAGATTTCTACGAAAATCTCCTCTCAGCTCAGGTGATAACTACCGGATCAAAAACCAAGATATGGAACATCATGGACCATCAGATAACCTCCTCTGGTGATGAGACATTAATCAGGAACAGGATATGTTTTGTCCACCTCAGTTTTATGAATGGGGTACCTCATGCATATGTTGATTGACTCAAATAATACCCAAGATCCGGACTTTATGGGAAAAACTGTATAAAAGCAAGCTGCTAGAAACCATGGTTGTGAACAGAGGGAGGTCTGATGCGATAGAGGTCAGATCTGTATTCACCCAGTGCCAATCCCGGGCTTGGCACTGTCTCCTTTTTCGATCGTGGCACTGCGTGTTCAAACTCTCGGACATGAAATAAATTTTATACTTGTTTTAATTTTAATTGGGCGTAGTTATTTATTACACCATTCATGTCAACTGACTTTTCCTGGTATGTCAGTGAAGAAGACTGCAGTTTATAGATGGGACTCAGGGTCAGTTCCACAATCATCTGGATGACTTTTGGAATAAGAATCAGTATATTGTGGCTGGACACCAGAATGTCCAGCCCACAGTTACTCAGTAGTGCATCATCCTAGAGAAAAACTGTCTCAGCAGACACAGTCAATCCATGCCCGAGGGGCAAAATTGGCTTATGTGTGAGAAAGTGAAAACTCTGAGAAGATACTCCACAAGTTCAGCTTACTTTGAACAGGTAGAAATAAACTTGCTTGGTGTCTGCATCTTCTTCTTTGTGGACACAGGTGAACAGATATTCCACATCCAATACAATCCCCAGGAGCCTATTCATTTCTTCTTCAGACACATTCTCCAGGTGAGAAACATGAGCAGCTAAACAAAATAAAAACCCAAATTTGTAAGAGCCTACTGAGAGAACCCATAGCATAGCTACAGCCCAGGACATCTCCAACTAAGCCTGAACTGTCAAGGCATAGATCCTGTAATAACCTACAAAAACAGAACTCATCTTATTAGAGGTACCTGAAACCTGTGCCACATCAGAGCAGTTTGTAAAGGCTGACCAGGGGTGGTAACTTCCACAGCAGAGGAACGGCAGCTGGTTGGAACCACATCATCTGTTCACACTTAATGCAGACTACACAAGTCCTGCTTGTATTCATATGTTGCACTACATAACTAACCACATACATTTTTGTCCTAAACCTATGTCTTTGAGACAAGGTTTCTTCACTTAAGAAAATAAATCCATAATTTCCATAAATTATGTAATTCAGATGTAAGCAGCACCTTATTTTGTGAAGAGTGAAAAAAAACCCAGTTCTAAAAAATGGCTTTTTTTTTTAAACTGGGCATAAACTGTTTAAACTGGGAAAGTCTCTTGCTTTCATATCATTTAAGATCAAACTGTGCTTTGTGCACACTATACTAACAGAGACTTTGCAGACTGTACATGCTCATTTGTTCAGAAGTTTACACACATCGAAATTCCCAAGTGACAAACTCCCTTTTATCATCTCCAAAGGTAAATATAATTCCACATCTGTAATTTTCAAAAGCTTGAGGTTTCTCCCTGTAAAGCAGGACATTCATTTCAAGCTGGTTTGAACAAATGGCCCCGGGAAGAAGGAAGGCACTGTAAAACAAAAAGTCAACTCCCAGAAAGAAGATATTTGCATTACAAAAAGCAATGATCTTCGCTGACTCCAGGCCAATGTAGATGGCATGCATATCCCTTCCTCTGAAAGGAGAAGAAAATATCCTTTCAAAGAAAGAGAAAAATACTTTAAAATTTGGGCATATTAGCTTTTTATATTTTAATAAATTTTATCTATATTTCCTTCTTAGGATTAACATAGTCTCTGAACAGAAATCTGACTCCTTAGTTGGGGAGTTAGTGAGGAAAAATAACACTAAACTTGAAAATGATCACATATATTGGCCACCCAGCAAAGATGGTTTGTTTTGAGAAGTTTAGTGTGATACCAAAACATTTAAATTCAGTATCTTTGTTCAGCTTCAAGTAAAAAGTATACTGTAGCTCAGAACTTCAAAAATATGCCAGCAACTGTTTCCACTTAAATGAAAATTCATAATATAGCATCTTAGGCACATGGCCATCATGAGCTTCCTTTGAGGATAAATATTCAGTATTCTGGGTAGAATAAAATTATTTCATTTCTCTTCTTAAGACAGGTATGAAGGGTTAATATTCCCAGCTGTCTGTCCTGATTGTTTGCAAGTAATAAACACCCTCATAGAGAAGCTTTGCATTAGAAACTGATAACATACTAGAGAAACGTTGCATTCAACTAACAAATGAATAAAACATCAGCATAAGAAGCCATTTCTATGCAGTTTCCATAACAATACTGAACTACTTGACTACTTAGTGGCAGTGTTTAAACATTTTATTGAACTAGAGAATTCTTACCCATACTGAGAATCTAAAAGTTAAGTGTATTACCAGCATGTATTTACCAAAGAGACACCAATGTTTATGCACCAGCCCAACAAACTATCTTTCTTCAGGTGTTCACAGCCCATTCCCAAATTCTGTGGCCATTAGTAAGCGCTTTATTAAAATTAAAGCTTTAGTACACTGGCATCAAATACTGTGTCACTCTTGACTAGAGTTACACAGTCCCAATCACATGCACTGCCCAGCTGGTACACCCTTCTTCAGTTGCTGTTATGCCTGAAAAAAAAGAATTTAAATATCACATGTATAGGTTGCTACAGCACATAGAAAAAAGCAAGCAGAAAGAACAAGGCTCAGTAATAGGAGGACCTGCAACTTCAGCAAGCAAGCACTGGAGTGTACAAATTAGGAACAGTGGAAAAATAAGACTGACGAGGAATGTGTCCACAATCTATCTCAAAACACTAGTAATGTACACTGGACAGGCAAAGAAATACCCAAATATGCTATGAGAAGGTGCATAGCAGGAACTGATGACAGTGCTGGGGAAAAAAAGACTGAATGTGTATGTAGTGTATTAATTAACTAGCTTTAAAAGTGATTCAAGACTGACAATGTTTACCAATTAAAAAATGTGCCCTGCAACACAGGTGAAACAATCAAATAGAAAAGAGAAGAGCCTCTGGCTATGCAACACCTGGTCTTGTGGCTGGTGGACAGTGAATTCTCCCAGCATCTAATCCAGTCAGTGTTAGAAAATATACTACCCAAATAAAAGAAATATTAATTGAAACAACCACATTGAGCCAAACTGTCAGGCTGAGCACCAAAAGGACGAATACAAGTTGTAGGTAAGTAGACAATAAAACACACAGTCAAATAGATTTATGCACCAAAAGCTGCACTGGCTTGAAGATCAAACCACATGCCCAAAATGAGGTATCTCAAGCAAGACCAGTATGTAGGACTACCTCTGGATGAAAATAATAAATTCTAGAAAAGAAAAAAAAAATCCTATATTTTACATCAGGTACAGCTTTAACCAGTAAAGGAATTTCTACATTGCTACTTCAATGGCTTTCTGAGGAGAAGAACAAGCATCATAGATAATGTGAAGCCCACATACCTTGTGGGAAATCTGGTCTTAAAGGTATTCAGCAGAAACACGCTAATTTAGAGGAGATGAATAGGAAAATTATCTTGGAAAACACAGCTGAAAGACATATTTTTTCCAGTAGTACGAGGAAGCACACAGCAACTCATTTCAGCTATTTTAAATGAAACATCTTCCTCATTAGCTGCAATCAGAAGCCTTTTCTAAAAAGCGCAGTAAATAAAAATACAGTTTCTTCATAAAATACTTTTACTGGTTTTACAGCACTGGTTTTCCCTGGTTCCTAGTTAAACGACTTGATATTTTTTAATAGACCAAAATCAGGCCCAGCCTTTAGAAGAGCTGAGTTTTTTCTACAAAATACAAGGCATCTACAAATTCTGCTGAAGAACAGAGAACTGACAGGCACATCTTCCAAGTTTAAAAAAAAAAAAAAAGAAAAAGCTCTTTCTTCAAAGGCCAGGATTGAAAGGGATGGGTAACACAAGCCACCCTAATTGCATAAACACAAGCAGCACAGAGAAGCTGTGTGATGAAAAGTTGAAACTAACTTGGCTAAAGTGACTGAATTTTCTGTGACATTATGTATTTGTTAATCTTCTCCTGCAAGCAAACCCAGAGATTTGGAATATCAGGAAAAAATTCTGCTGAAAAGCCTAGAAATAAGCCACATGTAATGAGAGCATAAAAAAAGAAGAGAGCAGAAACAGAAAT
>VXAD01003683.1:48963-365832 GCA_013399195.1 Dicrurus megarhynchus | reverse complement strand
AAAAAAAAAAAAAAAAGAAGAAGAAAAGTATTCCATTCAAAGTACAATATTGTTTTTTAAAAGTAAAATAATAAATGATCTTTTGTGAATGTCTTAGATTTCCCTTTTTTTTTATTCCATTGTCCTAAGTTTTGGACAGCAACAAAAATTAAAAAGCAACTGCTTCTTTTCAATTAGTTCTGATTTTTATTTTAGCTGAATTTTTATTCAACATTTGCTAAGGACATGGATCTGTGCTGGAGCAAGTCTAGAGGAGGGCAGTGAAGGTGATCTGAGGGCTGCAGCACCTCTCCTATGAGTGTGGCATTGCTCAGGCTGGAGAAGGCTCCAGGAAGATCTTAGAGCAGCCCTGCAGGACCCAAAGGTGGCCCACAAGAAAGCCAAAGGGGGACTTTTTCAAGGACACGTAGTGACAGGACAAGGGGTGGCAGCTTTAACCTGAGAGCAGGTTTAGATTAGATATCAGAAAAAGGATTTTTTTACAATCAGGGTGGTAGAATACTGGAACAGGCTGCCCAGAGAGGTGATGGATGCCCCATCCCTGGAAACATTCAAGTTCAAGTTGGATGGGGCTCAGAGCAACCCAAGCTAACAGAAAGTATCCCTGCTGACTGCAGGAGGGTTGGACTAGATGATCTTTAAAAGGTGCCTTCCAACTCAAACTATTCTGTGATTCTGATATATACAGAAACAGCCACCAGCTTTTATTTTGGATAAGTATAAACTCTTAAAATAATAATACAGTGATTCAACACTGTTTTTCAGGCTATGTGGGTAACGAATTGTTATTTATTCTAAGTCTGAAAAACAAAACCAAAAACCACAACAGTATTTGACAGTGGATTTTGAGCAGTTGCTTCCAAGATATGCAAGCTGTCTGCACAATAACTTAGACCATTCCAAGATGTGCAACCTTAGTTTTATTTTCTGTGACACAGAAAAGACACAGTTCTTTTTGCTGGTAGGAGTACCTGCTTTAGTGATGTTCAAGAATATTTTATACTTTGTTCTAACGTAAGGAAACATAATGCAGCCTACAGGAGAGAGTCACTCGCCTTGTAGCGACAGATAAAACTAGGCAGCTGACAGATAAAAGTATGTGAGGTTAAGGCATATGTAACACAAAGTATTAAAACTGTTACGGGTAGCTTAATGGTGCTTCTGCATTTTAACAACTTTGAACGTCGGTGTTGTTAGAAGTTGCACCTTCGCTGAATTTCTTTAAAACTAACTGTAGGATATTTCCACATTTGACAAATTTTTTAAATATTAAACGTATTTTAACCTAAGTTATTGACATTGACACCTAACTCGCATTCCTAGGCCTTGGCACGGCATCCTGAGTGGAAGTTTAGGGGCTGGGCTGCCCGGCCCGGGAAGGACAGGAGGAAGGCTCACCCAGCTCGTGGCTGCAGCTGCGGCAGGGCTCGGCCAGGCTCACGGCTGCCTGCTGCAGCTCGGCCCGCGGCGGCGTGGGAGGTGGGTTCGGGTTCTTCCAGCCATTGCATTTACAGGACTCCTCGGCCTGAAACCGAAGCAAAAGGGATCTCGATCAACACCATAAAACACAGGAAACTTGCTGAAACGGCTTTATTTCAAAAGCAATAAAAAGAATTACAGGTTGCTTCTGCTTTTTTATTTTTTGGGGGGGGGGATGCTGAGAGGAGGGGGGTTGGGGTGTTTTGCTGTTGTTCAGCTTGGATTTGCATTTTTATCTACCTGATTACTAACCCTTATTTTCTGGAAATTATCAGAAATAGAATAGTATCCCAAACAGAGAGATTAAGACAGTTTGGTAAGCAGAATACATTAAAAGCCCTGGCTAGTTCCTTTACAGAAAGCCCTCACTCTAGTGAAAAAAGTACTCAAACATTTACTGGTGTATCAACATTTACAGATCCTGCCACCGAGGCAGATTTAATGATTTAAACATAAACAGGTTATCTAACAGGCAACACATTTGTTACTGCCTCATCAGCTACACTGGCACCAAGGAATCACACAACTGAAACCAAACCCAGGCATGGTTAACTAATGCTGAAATAACCAAGCAAATAAATGGACTATTGGAGAAGGCTTTTTAAGGCAAGGAAGGCTTGGCTACAAAAGCAACAGATGCCAAAGACAGTGACACTTCCACTGCAACCTACTGCTTTCCCTGGAAAGTTTACTTACGCTCACTGAGTGTGAAACAGCCACCAACAGACTGCAGCTAAAAGGGAAGACCATGAAGGGAGAGGTTGTGACTTTGGTAATCGTGTCTCAAACCATTCAGAAGTTCAAAGTACCGATTCCAGTTATCCAAAGAGCAGCTTTGCAGGAGGCAATTTTCTTCTGCATATCCAAACACCTTGGTTATTCTAACATCACTTGTACTCCTATGTGAAGATCTAATTGGAAGAAAAGCCTGCTTTTCCACTCTTCAGAGATATCTGTGTGCTGGGTTGTAAAAAGATACTGATGAAATTACACTGTGGAGACCTTAGTAAGGAAAGTATGCCAATTGCTGCATAATATTTATGGCTGAAACAATCTTAGTAGGAAAAATTGTGATGGTAATATATGCAGCACTAATGTATCATTTTTCAAAACTGATTCTGCATACATTTAGCGTGATCTATTTCAGGAACCTATTTCATTTTCCTTTTAAGTTTCCAAATCCCATCCTACCTAAGGAAGAAGAACCCAGGAGAAGCAGAAAAGATCACAGCTTGACAGCTCCTAACACTGACAGCTTAGTAAATGGCTGGTAAATTGTTCTTTTAAATTCATTTCAATATTCAGCAACCTGAGAACCAAGGAAACTGCTGCCTGCAGTTTGCTGAGCACCACATGATGTTTTTACCATCCCTAAGGCTTAAGCATTTATGCAGCTGGGCTCCCGGCCCTGGGTGCCACGGCCTCTGCCTGGCCCGGGGCGATCTGGCAGGTACCAAGGGCTGTGAGCAGCACTTTCTGTAGCCAGAGGCAGCAGGATGACTCAGAAATCCACCTGCAAGTGCCCAGCAAAACCACTTCCACGTATTTCCCTTGAAAGGGGGACAACCTGCATTGCCTGAACCTCCTGGCTCTCCAAACTCACTGAGTGGGAGCAGACTGCCTGCCAACCCATGCATTTATAAAGTGAAATCAGTGAGGCTTCAGGATGAAATGAGGGGAAGATTAAAACAAATTTTTTTCTAAGTCTCGTAAAATGCAATCTGTAAAGATTTATGGTGAAGCTTAGGTTCTTTTTCTATCATGTTTTCTGTGAGTAACATGATTGTCAGAGAACTGAAGGCAGCCTGGTGTAATTTTACGGCAGAAACCATAAGGCACACAGGCATTGAGCCAGCTGTGTTTGCCATCCAGCCCTACAGGCCCTCAGTTTATTGGACTAGAGAGATCAGTGACTGAGTGATACCTGCAAACCACGGATTGCCCTGGTGCAAGGACTCTGGACACCTGGGAGATGACATGAAACCCCTTATTTTCAATTAGCATCCCAACAAAACAGCAAAACCTGTGCCAAATAAACTATACGCATTTGTTTGTGGGAAAGGCAATGTTGCCATGAAAGTTTTTGCATTTAATATGAGGATAGAGAAACTGTCAACAACAACAACAAAAATTCTGAAAATGAGATTATTGACAAAGAAAATGCAAGAGACAATCGCAAAGGAGTTGTCAAACAAAAAAAGGATTGAGTATTATTTTAGGGAAGTAAGATTTGACCCTTCCCATGCAGCTGTCTGGACAAATGCTCAACACTGTAAATTACTGGCATATCACCATGCTTATTATTAATTGCCTTAAGTCATGCCACAATGAAACATACCCAGAACTCCCTCCTAAAAATAGGCACAAGCTTTTTGAGACATTTTTCTCCAAGTGGAAGCAGTATATCACAGAAGCTCACCAAACAATGTTTACTATCAAGCCAAAAAACTGTAAACAGTGAGTAACTATGCAAACTTTAGTGTCACACCATAATTAACAGCAAAGATGCAAACAGATGTACAAATCGTGGTAACAGCTCAGTTAAACTGACAAAAATAAATACCAACCCACCCACAGAAGAATAAAACCAGCATGTTTAACAGCAGATTTTTTTCTGCTCTTGTTGGTATTTCCTCACCAGATCTTTTTGCAACAGCTGTTAATTGGTATTGTTCAAATTATTCTAGAGACCTTACTCAAACAACCGCTAGGGTGAGGTTTTTTGGTTCATCTCTATAAAACACCAGAATCAGCATAAAGGTTCTGTTAACCAAGGGGAAACAGAACCTAAAAAGGTCCTCTTTAAAACTTAGCTCTCACTGTAGATGTTGACAGTGCAAGTATTTTGCAGTGAATATGCAATGTGCATTCCTCAGTGGCTTAAATTGCTGAGTTGTTTTAAATCTTCCACGGCATTTTGCTCATTCAATCCTTTCTTTGACTATCTTCAGCTTTTTCCTTTCTTCCTTTTTTTTTTTAATGCCACTCATCTGCTTTTCATTAGAAAATAAAGTATGACTTCACCTCTGCAAAAACTTAATTTAAGATCAAAACAGTTTTGAGGGAAGGAAGGAAAAGTATCTGAACTAGCACATCCAGTCCTTGAAGCCTTGTTTTCTGGGACATCTGCAGAGCTTTGACAAATCCACTGCAGAATGATGGGGACTTCTGCCCTAATGAGGCCTGCAAAATGATGACTGTCATCTTTGCAGGCCCGGGTATGAAGAACACCACACCTTCATTGGTGGTTTTTAACAAAATTAGATGAGTGCAATAAAATAAAACACAACAACTACACGCTGTTGCCTGGCCCCCCCACTGCAAACAAACAAAAAACCCCAACCACAAAACAAACAAAAAAACCCCAGTGCAGAAATTATGTACATTTTGCACTGCATGACACAATTTCCTTTTTAACTCCTTCCATGTTTGGTGGAGTGTTACAATGGGAGAAATCAAAATGTCCAGTAGCTCTGGGCAGTGAAAACTATAACTCTAGGCAAACTAAAGGTACTGTTTCCTTTAGAATACTGAATATACTGATAGGTCAAATATGGACAGTGAAAAAATACAGCACATTTTAACACAAATTGTCAGTATTTATATTTTAAAAGGAAGCACCTGAAAGTTACAACACTGCACATATCTCAGCCCTTTGTAGGTGGGTTTCAGCTGTCTAAATAATAATGAATAAATGAAGAATGTTACAATAACCTATGGATTGATTACAACATCCCTCCCCTTTCAGATAGTGAAATAAGCCTAAGAATGTGCAAACTTCAAGCTAACTTAATTATAAGGTAAAAGACCCCAACAGTTCTAGAATCGAGTTTCAAAGAGCTGTTGTGCTGGATTTATCTTTCCAACTTAAAATCATACAGGTTACCCTATTTGGTAATTGAGATGCAAAACAGGCTCAACAGATTATACACAGAACATTACAGATCTTCTCTATTTCCAGCAAGTATAATTACTCTAGAAAACATATTCTTCCTACCAACACAAAAGCTGTGTAAAATACCCTATAAGCTTTTTCCTGCCAGCAGCAAGCTCAAAATGATGACTTTATCAAAGAGTGTCACATAAATGACAACAAATACATTGATAAATTTAAATCATACATTTTTCCTACTCAAATGTCCAGTACCCAACAACCAGACAGCTGGACACTACTTGGAGAGCCACTCACACGTATCAGGAAATTAGCTGACCCATTTATCTTTAACAACACAAAATAAGCAGTTCAGTGGGCAGCTCAAAGGGCATTTTCTTCCTTTATTGATTAATCCAATTATTTTATTCCCTGTATTTTCCAGTTTCACTTACAGAAGAGAAGTAGGCTACCACATAAAGCTTTTATTAATAATAGGCACCCAGTTCCTACCTTGTAAGGTTAGTGGTAGATTTCCTATTTAAAGGAAGATGCTTTAATTGGGCCTGTAAGACATTCTAAAACAGATTCACCCCACTATGAAAGTGATAAGAAAGCTTTAGATGTCTTCTTTTGTCTCCTACATGCTTCTGCAGAAAACAATCGTAATACATTTCAAGTTGAGCTTCAAGGAGCTGTACTCCCACTGTACAGAGCCCAGCAGTAACATGGCCAAATTGTCCTCATCTTAACCTGTCTTATAAAAATCAGGAAAGGAAATATTTTATTATGGAAAAGGTGGTACAAATTTACCTTATGAACTCATTTTTCTTATGTGTGGGAAAACTAGAGGTCACTCTAGAATGAGAAGTTGGAAGAAGTGCTTCAAGAAAGGGTCAGCAGCTGGTCTGGAGCCTGGGGCTGGGATTTTAATTCCACATCGGCGTGCTGCTCACCTGCTGCAGGGCCTTGGCAAAGTCATCTCATCACAACCCTTCTCACTCTATCTACTTTGTTTATCTAAAGCAAAAAGTCCTTTTTCAAGGAGGTATTATTGCTTGTGCAAGTGCTTTAGGCTACCGGGTTCTAATTATATTTATAAACACCCCGGCACTACTATAAGATACACACAATGAAAAATAAACACGTTTACAGAAAACTGAAGCACACTAAAACAGTACATATTTAACCTTGTTTACAAGAAAAGCTCCCAGTGAGACCGGAGAGAGACTTGTATTTTCACATACTGTAAACCAATAGGGAAAAAAAAATGCAGAGGAGACTTCCTCCTACATCTTCATTAAATATATTTATGTGCATAAGTCACACAGTACTCCTTTTATGCAAAGTGCTGCAAGCTCGCATGCCTAATGCTCAATTTCACAGTGGACAAAACCAAAACGATGTATGCAGCCATTCACAGATGCACAGATACAGCAAGTGCCAAATACAAAACCCCTCACAGCACACAGCACTACTGTGTACCTCCAAAAGTCATGAAAACTGTACCAACTCCTATTATACATCTTGTTCAGAATGCCACCCTCCTCCTTCAGACTTGAGCTTTTAAAAAGGTTTTTTACTCAGAAGAGCCTGTTCTATGCCTTCCACACAGACTTTTCTCACAGAGGAACAAGTCAAGTGGAGCAGCTCAACAGCTACAACTCTCCTGTCCAGTTCTTTTATCAGGAAAAAAGACCAAACCCCACATTTGTCTAGCCTCAGCAGCAGCTCCCTAAACTTCAAGCTCATTCTGCTCAGGATACGTGCACACCAAACATGTATTTACCAGCAGTCTTTGTCCATGTTTCCCATGATGAAAAGGGATGGTTTGAAAAGAAGGACCAGGAGGTCCCTCTTGAGGACCAAGCACCCTGCTCCAGAGCAGTGCCTTTTACTCTCTTCTGCTCAGCCTTTCTGCTGTCACCAGTGAGACTCACCCTCTGCAGGGTCACTGACCTCTCCACCTTCTTGTGTTGTGACTCTTCATCCCTAGCAGACAGATGCTCTCTGGCTGTTACTCCAAACACCTCTGAGGTTAAGCTCCTAATAAATTCTGCATGCTGAATTTTGCAATGAAACTTATGTGGGAGAAGGTGATTGACATTAAGGATGCCATTACATATTTTAGCACTCCAACTTGTACAGCTCTATGAAGATTTACGTAAGATCCATGTATA
This sequence comes from Dicrurus megarhynchus, assembly GCA_013399195.1. Classification (NCBI taxonomy): domain Eukaryota; kingdom Metazoa; phylum Chordata; class Aves; order Passeriformes; family Dicruridae; genus Dicrurus; species Dicrurus megarhynchus. The sequence goes on along the minus strand of VXAD01003683.1, from coordinate 358,302 downwards.
GTCACAACTTGAATGAAAACAGATGTCCCCTTCGAAGACAGTGCGAGTGTTTGCCTTCTCTCACTCTTTTGCATTCACACACACAAATGCAAAACCAATGGAAGAGAAGTTGCAATGCAAAGTAAGAAAAAGTTCGAAGTTACACACTGCACTGCTAGAGTTGGCAAACCAGCTTCTTCAGGCTACAGTTTCTGGCAAACCACTGATGTTACAAGTCAAGAAGTGTCCTTCTGGAGCATCTGCCAGGTGCTCAGTAAGAAAAATAAAGCATTTTTCCACCCTGCGCCATCTTTCCCACCTTATCCCACTGGAGAAGTTGCTTAGTTAGCTTACAAGGAGCTTCCAGTCTGCCTACTTGCTTCTGTTACGAGATCTGAAAGCAAGCTGCCTGCCACTGAACTACTGAAGAGAAATTGAACAGCAAAGGTAGGGTTTGCATTTTAATCTGCACACAGAGCAGCATTTAGTGCTTGGAGCTGTGCCTACATCCTGGCAGAAGGAAGACCCCCTGGCCATGGGTCCTGCTCCACTCATCCCTGCAGTACCAATGGGACACCCATCCAAGCCTTGTCACAGATGACGGCCAGCAAGGACACCCCAGCAGGGCACTGACTGCTCCTGCTCTGTACCCCATCACCAGAGTCCTGCAAGAGGAAAAGAGAAGCTGACAGCAGGCCACAGCATGCCCTCCTCCCTTCCCCCACCCCAAATGGTGCTCATCCCCCTTACCACAAAACACCTGCAAGAGAGATGCCAGTGAGCCCCCAAAAAAAGCAAAGGGTTTCAGAGGACACAAGGCTTCTCTATAGCACAGCAACCTCTACAGGGCAGAGCACCACAGGTGAAGGCTTTCACCCTCAAAAACATCACCTGAAGGTGCATCAGAGGAAAAAAAAAGTACCAACCAGGGAAGAAAAAAGTATATCAAACACACACATACTTCCCTAACAGCCCATGAAAAATTTACCCACTTCACAACCAGCTTCATTTATTAGCAAGTCTTGGTAACATTAAAATACGGGGGTGCAAAGGGGACTCGTCACTGGGAAAGATTCAAACCATATCACTGCCCACAGCGAGTGTTGCAAAGTTCAAGTACACCAGCTGCTCTTTAACCTTATTGACACCGGTGTAATCTTGCACTGTCCCATGTATGCACCAAGGCTGAAGCGTAGATGCCTGCACATTTGGAAACAGCTAAGACATTGCAATGTGTGTGGCTTCCGAAATTTGCCCTCCCGTGATGGCATTGCACCATGCCTTCAGCAGCTTTCAGCATACAGCTAAATCTCCTCGCACCACCAGACAGGACTACAGAGCCATACAGCGATGTTTTGTCTTGTTTGTTAGCTTGGCCTTTCACTTAACATCTGCCGAAGTAGGAGAACAGAGCAAATAAGATGCGCTTTTCTCACAAGCAGCTACTCTCGATGCTGAAAGCATTATTAGAGGATCTGACATCAGCACTCCCAATCTAAACATGTCAGCCCCGCTGTGCATCCAGAAATTGCCCTGACAGCAGCAGCGCAGCCAGCGGCCCGTGCTCTGAGCACAGGCGACAATGCCCGCGGTCAGAGCTCCGAAGGCGGGAGCGACAGCTCTGACCCAGCTCTACAATTAACAGGCGAGTCCCGCTTCCCCACCAAGAAGAAAATCGCAGGTGGACAGAAAGTGCTCGTGATGGGAAGCCAGGAGCAGCATTCCTGAATGCGAGCGCCGAGCAGACACGGAGCACAGAGCTCCGCTGGGGCAGGGTACAGGTGGACAGGGGAGCCCGCCGGGGACACAACTTTCCCAAGCGCGGAGGGCGCGCCACTTCGCTCCTCTGCCAGAGCTGCTGGCGACGGTGCCAGCTCCACCTCGGGGCAGCGACTTCTGCGGTGTCAACAGCTCCGCGCTGCGAGGCCGCCGCCACGCCTGGGCTGGAGCAGTCCCCGCCCGGGGCCGCGGCCGCGACCTCCGGGCAGAGCAGAAGGGTGCCCAGCTCCCCGCCGGGATGTTTACGCGGGGAGTGCTGCGGCAGCGCTGCTAACGCAGCGCTCACCGCCGGCACCGGGAGCCGCCCCGCCCGCCGCCTCCTCCCGCGGAGGGACAGACGGAGCGGCGGGCAGAGCAGCGGCGGCGCCGGGACGGGCAGCTCCCCGGGCGGGAGGGAGGCGGCGCTGCCCGCGCAGTCCCGTATTCGCTGCGCGCGGGTTTGATATTTTCGGCTGCCGGCCGGAAAGCTCCGGGGGGAGCGGGATCCACCGGCAGCGCCGTAGCCGCCACTTCCGTGGACAGCGCCGGGCGGCANGACGGCGCCGGGCGGCACCCGGGCCGCCCCCGCGGCGGGCAGGGCGAGGAAGGGCACGGCCCTTCCCCGCCGCCTCCCTCCCTCCCCTCCCGTCAATCCCCACCCTCCGTGGGCGGGTGGGCTCCCGCGGCCGCCCGGCCGTGTACCTTGCAGGCGGAGTAGACGCCCNCGGGGCGGGCGGCGCCCCCGCGGGAAGGGCGGCGGCGGCGGCACCCGCTGCGTGCGGAGCCGCTATGGAGCCATCCCGGCCCTCCGGGAGGCTGCGCGGAAAGTTGCCCTAGAAAGAGGCGGTATTGCTGTCGGTGTTGAACGGTCCCGACCCCCGGTGAGCCCGCGGTGCTGCCGCAGCCACTGTGGCCCCTTGGAGTGCCGCTACTTTGTTTGGCTTAACCATTGCCTTCCCACGCTGTGCACTCTACGGCCACCTTTGAAGGGTTCCGTCTTTTTCCCCAGATGTTTTCTAATAGAATGTAAAAGTACGGGTCAGTTTACGATACCAGATAATTCAAAAACTCTCTGCTCAGTTCCTCGTGTCATGGTTCTGGGGCTTGTTTTTTTGTTTTGGTTTTTTGTTGTGTCCAGAAACAAGTGTTGAGAGCAGGTCAGTTTATATCTTCAGGGGATTACCCTTTAATTGAAAGTTAAATTAAGCAAATGGTCCTGCCGCAGANTTAGACACATGAATTGCCAGTGTCTTAACTTATAACAGAGAGTGCACTCTATGCACAGCAGCAAGTGCACCGGGTGTGAGGCGCTTCTGCCCCGTTGCACGTATGTAAAAACGTGGTTGAGCCGTGAGAAACCACAAATGGCAATTCCGTACTACGGCACCACGGTTTAAAGGGTTGGGATTGAGGTTGGGCGTTTGCGTGGGATTTACGGCTCTTTGATGTGTAAAGCTAAAGTATCAAAGTAGTAGTATGAGTTTGGAAGGGAGTCCCAGCGCAGGGAGAGCTCTTGCAAGCACAGGGCCTTGGCACCTTGCGTGGGGAAAACAAAAATAACTCTAGGTTTGTGTGAAAGAGTATTTGGGGGGAACGGGGAGTGACAAAACCCTGCGGGCTCCTTCTTCCTTTCGCAGCTCCTGGGGACATTTTCAAGCACGGTGTTATACGACGAGTTAGCATATTCATGAAATGATAGGAAAACAGAATGGAATAAAATGAAGTATTTCACGAGACAAGGGGGTATGTTGTTTTTCTCTATTTACTTATTTATATTTTTATTTTGCTGAGATTTTAAAATCGACAGGGTGTCGATGGGGGTGGGGGTCGGGACCTGCTCCCCGGCCTCCGCCGCGGGCTCGCCGCAGCCGCGGTACCCCGGGGACTCGGCGGCGGAGGCCGGGGCTGGTTTCAGGCTTCCCAGCAGCTGTGACAGCGACCCGTAAGATGGCTGCTGCCATCCCCGGCGCTTTAAGACGGACTGGTTAAGGTGGAGGAGCCGCTGCCCTTGGCGGTAGCATCGTCAAGCTTAACAGGAAATTAAACGTGATAAAAAATCCAGTTTCTCTGAAATTTAGGAGAGAATTATCTTCGTCTTTTATTTTTAATTTTTGAAGTGTCCGAATCGCGTTTTAAAATAGCAAATAGCCGGTGTATGTTAGCAGCCCCCGAAGAAGCTCTTTGCTTGCATTTTCTTTATGCCGGTTAGGTTTCTGCTTTCGGACTTGAAAATGAAACTGTTCTTGCTTAGTTTCACTTTCAGCTTTCCCACGACTCCTCCTCGGCAGCAAATGTTACAAGCAAAGAGCACATCTGGCACAACACGCTGGCTGCAATGGACCACTTAATATCCATGTCTGAACACAGACTCCTAGTTTTCCTGAGAGTTGCTGTACCTTTACATCCCCCAGTATGTTTTTCCTTTTTTTTTTTTTTTCAAATCACCAGGTTCTCATTTAACCAGGCAGTTAATGATATTTAACCCAGCGTTAAGTTTGCACACTTGCATGTAATGAACAACAGTTCTGATTCTGAAAATACATTTATTGTTTTCACACAGGTGAATAACTCCAGTGATGTGCATTGAGGCCACTCGGTGGGTATTTGTGTCTGAAGCTGCTCAGGTGAATGCTCACAGGATCACAGCCTAGGTGAACAACTTTGTTATTTAGGGTCCTTAAAAACCTGAAAACTTATTAATTCCATTAAAGTAAAATCAAATATGAAAGTTGTCAGGAAGCAAATAATTTTACTGCAGTTCCTTCTTGAATCCTCAAGAGCATGGCTGCCTTACAATACTGTGTCTTTTTATTTCCATCATACCCTGACGCTCACCAGTTAACCAGAAATGTAAGTCTACCAGCTTGTGGCTACAGATACAGTTACTATAGTAACATTTATAAACACTAATTTCACTACACTTGTAGAACTGCTGCCTGCTAGGAGCATCTTCGAAAGAAACCACTCTAACTGCAAATAGGTACGTCTTTCTCTTTTTTTTTTTTAATATTAAGCCTGATCATTGCTCACATTCTAATTACATGGAAATATATTGTTAAAAACAAAAAGAAAAAAGCTTTACTTTGTTTTAAACTGCTCTAGTGAAAAGTAAAATATTACATTCAAAATTTTATCAAGAATCAGGAGCGAAAAGACCATTTACTGTCTGGAAACATGGGACTATTACTTGGGTTGTGCAGGCTCCAGTGGATGTAATTAGGTCATGACAGGTTGCACTGCATTAGGGAAAAAAAAGCAAAACCCCCTATGCTTTGACATACAAGTGGATACATGTCATCGTTGGTTACATATATCCGAGCTGTTTTCTTCTGTTGGCTGAATTCACAAGTACAGTACATACTGATTTTCTAATTATTATGCATGCATAAATCTAAGCACCACATAATCCCACTGTTGCTTGTTTTTCATCATTAAACATGAAGATATTAAATTAGATTCAAACTCGAAGTATTGTCTGAAAAACTCTCACCACGTTTTTCAGTTTCTGTCCTTTGGGGCATGTCAATGGGTTTGCACTTGTCGAGCTGAGTCTGAAACCCGTGTTTAGGAAGCACAGGTGGGAGCAGATGATCCTGCCTGCCTGCCCGTGCTGCTCAGCTCACAAGCTCAGGTGAGTAGCCAGGTGACTTCAGGAAGGCTACCCATCTGCATCAAATTGAGGAAGCCAGGAGCCAGGTGAGACACCAGTGCCAGCTCGTGTGGCTTTCAGGGCTCCCTCAGGCTGCTGATAGCCCCGAGGAGGTGCCTGCTCAGAGCCCATGCTCTCAGCAGATCAGACAGGCATTTCACGTTTGTTGCTCCAGCATGGCTTCACCGTAACACCTGACAGGCTTAAATGCAAGTGTGTGTGTGTGTTACCATTATTCCAGCAAAGGAGGCAGCTGCATTCTTGAGTCACAAAAGGGGAAATTAAAATACAGTTTAGGGTGTGCCTGACTCCTGGTTATTACCTAGTTGTCATTGAGGGCTTTTGGGGCCTATCTTGCTCCCATAAATTAAAGAATGACTCAGCTAATAGCAGCCTAATGCTGAATGTACTGCTCTGACAGGGACCACTCAGCCTGCAGCTGAGCTCTGGGAGTCCACCCCTAACCCTCATCCCTGTCTCACAGCCCAGTCAGATCCAGCATGCCCAACCCAGCCTTGTCTCCTTCCTTTTGTTCAAGTGAGATTTTCTTCCAATGGTCCCACCTGTTTTTATTCTTGGCATTCAATTCAAATAGGAAAAGTGTAGCTCTTGCTGTTACAGGGAACCTTTCTGAGTAGAAAATCCTATTGTGTCCTTTCATTAGTGCATTCCTTGTGGGTGAAGTGGCCTCCCTCATGGCCACAGTGCATTCAGGACTGCTATCAATATTTTATGAATCAGTGGAAGTATTAACAGTACTAAAGTTTTGCTCATTAGGCTCTCTAGCATCTCATCAGCTTCCCATGGTGCTTACATGTGACTCTAATAATACAGATGGCAGACCTTCCCATCAAGTTTTTGCTCTTGTAGGAAATCTTACACCCCAATTACCCAGTTTTTAAAGGAAAAAATGCGGAAAAATAAATGGAGAAAATGTCATCGCAACACCCGTGGCTGCTTCAGTCACAGAAATTTCTTGTTAGTGATGGACCATTTAGCAGTTTTTATATGCTTCTTACCCAGAGGATGCTCTTCTTGACTGCAGTCAGACTTTTGATTTAACACAAACCAAGTGAGAAAATTAAAGGCTGGAGTCATACAGCACAGGACAATCACTCCTGCCTTTGCACAATTTGAGCTGTGTGTGTGAAATCCAGAAGCTGTTTGTTGAAGTTATTTAGCCATCAGCAGTCACTGCATAGGCTTACACGGTGTTATTTTGTGGTAGTGAGAGCTCTGGATTTCTTCATGTAAACATGGGATGTACTAATTTTTTTTATTTTACCTTCTCTTTCTTTTGACTCCTCACAATTCTTTTGTTCATTCCTTTCTCTAATGTATTTTTCCATTCTTTCTGCTTTTAATTCATTGCAGAGATCCCTGTAATCCTCTGGGTCTCCCCTTGGTGTACTTTGACTGCTTGCTCTGTGCAGGGCAGGTCATTTGGTGCTGGAAGCCTGACAGACTCCTGGGAGACTGGCACAGGCATTGCTGGCAGGGATGGGAGAGGACGGGCCTCCTTTCTGCTACCTGCACACAAGGTGCAGTTGCCACCAGCACCCTTGGTACAAAACTGACTTAGATAATAGGACTCTGCATAGAAGATCTCTATTATTACTGTAAGATGAAGTTACAGTGACCTGGGCACTGATTGTGCAGACCCAGTCATGGGCCTTCCCCATATCTGTGTGGGGCACCACCTGGAAATCCTGGGAACTAGAGACACAACTAGAGGCACCAAGGCTAACCACTTGTCCAAGCAGCAGAAACTGAACAGGCTAAACACTTCCATTTGGCCCAACTGTAACAGTGCTGTGTACAGCTGGGAAAAGCAGGGGAACCCCAGGAGCACAGCACCAACCACAGATGGGGGTTTGTGGGGTGAAGGAGGCAGGATGTCACTGGGAGTGCAGAAGGCACAGTTATGTTATCACCACCCATCTTCTACCTTCTGCCACAGCTTTCTTTGTGGATCCCCAAACCCTCACATTCCTCCCCTCCCATGCCAAGGGCAGCAGGCTTGCCATCCCCACTCGATGTTTGTGGCCTCTCTGCCCCACACAGGCCCTTGAGGGGTAGCAAACTGCTATCTCTGCCCTGCTGAGACTGACCCATTTACCAGGAAGAGCTGCAAAATATCTGGAGTGAAGAAAGCTGGTTTTGTCACGGTTTCACTACTCCCGTTTCCCAGTTCAGTGCTTCCTCCCAGCTGAGGAGCTGCACCTCTGCACAAGTGGACGGTGTCACAAATTATAACTCTTGCCCAAGAAGACCTAATGACAGGGACTCCTGTTTTATAGGGTGGCACAAACCAGAGGGCCTGGAATCCCGGGATTCCAGTTTTGGACAACACTTTAGAAGATAAATAAGGAGACTAATTATCTTAATTTATTCCATAATTATTTTAATTATTAATCACTTCCTTCTTTCTTACTTATTATCAGGCTTCCAGGTGGGCGTGTTCCCAAGTCCCAAATGCAGGCTCTGCCCCTGGCATGCTCCCGTGACTCACCAAGTTTGTCTTTATCTCTTCCCTCACCTTTCATAACTAGACTTTCTTGAAGCTGCATCATTGCTTCTGGGGATGCAGTAAGTAGGCTATACTGTGCACTCCTAAGTTGACTCACTTGGGAGAAGATGTCTTGTTCCTTCTGCACCGTTCCCTCTGCAAATGGTTTTAGAGAATGAGAGGGCCAGCTCTGCTAAAAAAAAGTGATGGAAGGTACAGGGCATGGCTCCTGGGTTAGCGAATGAGTTTGGTTTTTCAGGTGAAGAGTTTTTTTCAGAGGTCTTACATGAGTTTAAGGAAGGCTTTGTAAGGGTTTTCATGTAAGATATTTGCTCTTTGCTGCTTTGGCCAAAGATGACCACGTGAAGCTGGGATCTGCTAAGGCAGCACCCACCCAGCAGAGGCTGGCTCTGACTGTGCTGCAGGACATGAGCTGCACAGCACAGTCACACTGCACCAGACAGATGCTAATGTCCCACTGCCCACCCAGCGTGGCTCCTTGCCAAGTGCTGGTGGCATCAGGAACCCTGCAGCTCAGTTCTGGCCATGCCGAGAGTCTCTGTCATGGTTTCTGTATGTGGGTGTGATGCACTCACAAAGACTTTTCCAGGGGAGGTGCTGCTGCCAAACTGTGTGACAGGCAGGGGGGAGGGAGGTCAGCCAGGACGGGAACCGTGCTGAACATGTGGAGGTAATGAAGCCATATCCTGGCATCACAGGCACATGGGAAAGACAGGACTGAGAGGGAAGCACTGACTGAGGCATGAGCAAGAAGTAAGTCAGGGAAGAAGGAAAAGACAGGCAAGGAGGTTGGTGCTCACTCAGCAAGAATTTGCAGCAGTGAGGCCTGTTCATATGTATTAGTTGATAATATTTTGATGTGAAACTCAGGGAGACCGTGACCTCCATTTTACATCACACAGCCCTTCTGTGCCTCTTCCCGTCACCCGCAGGCAGGCAGGCAGGCAGGCATCTTTCCAGGGCTGGTTTCAGCATCAGTAACAGTCACCATTTGCTAAGACCACAAGTATGTAGCAAATAATAAAACCCCCAAATCTCACAGAGGAAGGAGTTCAGGCCTGGGGATTGTGCAAGCTAAGTTCTGACTGTGTCAAAGGGAAGTGAGGACGAAGCACACTCTGGGTGGAGATAGGAACGACATGTGTCAAAAGGAGATAACTGCATATGGGACTTGTCTGTTTGGATACAAATCAGGTCCTGGATCCTCTAAGCTTAGGAACATCTTCCATCTTTGCTAATTAAAAAGTGATGATTGTAGTGCCAAACTGCATAAACAGAGAATAATCTTGCCTTACCTTATTAACAGCAAGCAGCTCCAAGTGTCATAGCTAGGAAGGTTTTCCAGAAATATGAGATTTAATGAGACAATGGTATCCTCTGCCATATGAGCCTCATGCTCTGCCTCAGTTCTGTCTCTTTTAGACAGGCCAGTGTATGGCAGAGGTGGAGGAGCCTCCCTTTCTGAGCAGCAGGACTAAGCACTGAGCAGGAGGCTCTTTGTTATGACACATACAGTAAATACGATTTTTTGCCCTTGAAAACACGTACAATCTCAAACTGTGGTTCACTCCCCATTCTTCTACATCTAATTTCTTTTTATCTGCTTCTATTTTCATCTCAGAACATTAAACTGTGTTGGGTTTTGGCTCCCTAAATAGGCACAGGGAAACTGCAGTGAGCTAGAAAGCTGAATTTTATCTTTCACTGTGAGGCTGGGAGTGCTTTAGCTTGTTATATTGTGCTGTCAGTATCTCACTGTTATCCTTTAACCTGACAGCAAAAAACCTCCCAGTCTGTATCTGTTCCTAAAGAGAGAAATGCAAGGAGAGAAGGAACCACAGACTAATCTTTCTACTGCATAAGAGATCAACAAAGCAATTTTTAAAAAATTTTTACAAGGTTTTCAGCTATTAACATAGGCAATTTATGCATACCATAAAAAATTAACATCAGGGCTGCCCTTTTAATAATTATAAGCAAAATTATTGCAACTAAAGAGTTGTAGCCCATCTTGCTACATGAATTATTATGTATATTATCCTGGTTATTTACACATTGTAATTAACTGAGACTGTTTTGGTGCTTTGGAAATATGATTTGTTAGCACTTACAGCCACTTACAGAGATACAAACCCATGTAAAATGTATATGAGTGTTAAGAATTCAGTTTGGTGAGATCAAACTAACATTTTGCTGAAAGTTTTCAATTTCCTGTCTCTAATCCCAGGGGCTTTTATGTACACTAAATATAAAATGGGTTCGTATTTAAAAGACTGACAAAAAATAGCTTACCAGGTGTTCTGTATACATTGGTCCTAATTTTTCTCAGGCCTGAATGCATCATTGTGATGACAGCAGTGAAAAGGCTTGTGCCATCCCTCAGTCTCAAATTCAAACTATGCAGAATAAAGGAAAAAAAGATCTGCCCAAGCAGTTTCATCCATGTACCTCCTTACCATGCCCTGAAGTCGTGCAGCATTTTCAGAGGAGGCTGATGTTCACCTCTTCAGAGAGACAGACTTTCCTATAAACTGCTCCTACAGCAGATTGAGAGCTGTACCCAGCTGCAAGCCACCTCTGCAAGGATAAGCTATCCTAGGCTGTCATAAGGGGTTTTTAAGTGGCTCTGCTTAATACTATCACCCTTTACAGAAGATATGTTGTAATTGATCTACCTCAGCTGATCAGAGGCACTTGATTCATTAAGATGTATTAGGATTAATTAGGGCTGGAGGAGGTTAGGGCTTTGAATTAAATGAAATTTCATCTAACAACTCTCATGACAGAAAAGGGGCATACATTGAAACACAAACTGCAGAAATCCATATAATACACAGGTAATGGAGAGAAGTAGTGAGGTAGAAAAAAATGTACTTCCTAGCTGAAATCCTGGAAGAGAAAACAGGTGCAAAATAGTTTATTCAGGTGTGGCTGTATTGAGTGTAAAGAGAGAGTCCCAGTAAAGGAATGAGGTTAAAGTAGGATGAAACTCCCAAAGGCTGCTCTTGTAACATGGCTGTGGGATATTACTGCTGCTAAACTACCTCTGTTTGCCCTGGTGATGGAGTAACAGCAGTTAACAAAGATTAACTGAAACAGAAAACTTGTAACAGAGAATACAATAGCATATGCATTTTTGTCTGATATTTCTCATCCATAAATGCTAACTACTAAAATAATCAACTTGAATATAAACACTGTGTTTTCATACCTAGTAGATAGACGACGTATAGGCTGGCAAGCTTGGCTGCTCACATGGTGTCAGGATTTTGTGTTATGGTGTCTGTGCATGTATGTCACATGCTGGTTTAGGGGGAGAGGATGTTATGCAAGAAGCAGTTCATACTGAAATTTTCCAAGCCTGAAGCAGAATCACTTGGAAAAAATTCTAGGTAAAACGGCTTAGCTGTTTCTGAGAATAGGATTTGGAAAATATGTTGTTTTGAATGTATTAAGCCAAAAGTCTAATTTTTTTTCTAGAGAAGCTCCAGGACTGTCAGGTTTTAAACTACCACTTGGCAATTTGGCTGAAATGGCACCAGCAGTGCATCTTTTGTCATTCTTGTCAATTTGCCCAAGTCAGAGCAAGTTACAATATTTAGAAAGCAGCATCAGTTTGTCCATGCCAGGTAGAGACATGCCAGTGTGCAGGTACTGAATTCAGGCAGGCCCCTCTGCATCACCAGGCTCCTATCAGGAAGCATCTCACTAGGAGGGTCTACAGCTCTGACTCTTGGCTCTGCAGCACCAGCTGCCAGACCTGGGAATAGCATTCAGGATGCAGAGTGAGGTGAGAGAGTGAGCTGATGGGGGAGACTGGAGCAAGGAGCTGGAGTGGAAAAAGCAGAGGTACGTGGGGATGGGTAAGATAGGAGCTCCGGCTGGAGGATGGATAGAGAGGCTGGTGCTGGCTAGAGTCAGGTCCTTGCAGTACCTAAATTCTAGACTGCTAAATTCTCTGAGACACACAGGCAGAAGATTCATTATCCACTTGAATTCCTTGTGCATAATCCCACTCCCACACCATATTGTGATCTTGCCAATATCAACAATCCTGGTACTTCTAAGAAAGTAAATAATTCTTTAATAAAAGCATTACTGATTTGCCAAGATAAAAATTCCACATGGCAGCGAGACATGGAAGACAGGTTTATTGTGCTGGACAACCATGAAAGTAGGTCAGATACATGTTTTCTGGAGATTCTTGATGGCTGTCACAGGGTGACAACTACAGAAACAATTGCACCAAAGCTTCCACTTTTATTTCTTGTTCAGCTTCCTCAAATAGATACCTCCTACAAAAATAATAATGACAAAGAGCAAATTTTAGATTTTTTTTGCCATGGTAATCAAGGCGGATTACAGGGAAAAAGAGAAGGACCAGGCAAGGAGGAGACCAACAAGACCAGTCCCTATAAAAGTGTATGCCAAGTCCTTTTGGAGAATGCAGATTTTTACAACTGGGAAGGAATAAAGTTTCCAAAGTTCACTGGCGTGGTTGTTCAGTGGTAAAAAGAATTCCTAGTGAAGAGATGGATGGCACTGGAGAAGAAGAAAGAAAACATTTTGAAAACAACACACATAGTCCATTAGCCAGGACAGCTGAAGGTGTTGCTGGGCTACTGCACGTTGCTATTATAGGTATGTATTTTCCACACCCGGATTTTTTTTTTCCTCCTTCATCCAATTAAAAAAAAAAAAAAAAAAAAAAAAAAAAAGAAAAAAAAAAAGGTAAGCATAAATTAATCTAGAGATTTGGTGGCAGTTGGTACCTGGAGATAAAAAGCAGCAATTCCTTTAGCTTGACAACATGAAAGAGACATGACCAATTCCCTCACAACTGACACTGCTATCAGACAATAGTATGTAGCCTATTAGATAAGTAGCCTGAACACAATATTTGAATTAAAGCATTTAAGTCCAGAGTTAGGAAGCATTCCATAATAAACCAAGTGACCTCTGTAAGAATAGTATGATTTTTTATTTAAGTCAAGAGGTTTAATGTGTCATTACTTTAGGACAGGCAATCACAAATCTTTTGATTTTTAATCTGATAAAGTCCTTGTGTCAATGAAACATGCTTAAGATATTCTTTTAATTCATTTATTTCATTGGACTATGTGCCACCACATTTTGCTACCAGCAAACTGAAAACATGATTTGAGGGAATAATCTGAATTATTACTTCCTGAAATAGGAATCTGTTGTATTTTACTGTTATGAAAGAACTATTCAGACCTGTTTCCTTATGAAGTAGTTCTTTGCTTTAGTATAGAATCAGTTATTTATTACAATCAGAAATAATGATACATTCTTAATGCTCCTGCACCCACCCCTCCTACAAGGAACATTAGAAAAAGCTCTTGCAGACTAGCAACTCTAGTCATTGTATCTTCCCACCTGGTGATTTTTGTTACCAGTTAAACCCTCTTGTGTACATAAGACAGCTGTAAGATTACAAGCAAGATACTTGCTTTCCCACAAAGGAGTGCACAAGCACAGTTATATAAAACAAGCTGGTAGGTGAAGAGTTTCAAATGGATTTGTGTCTACAGTTACTTTCTCTTCCAGTCTCTGCTTGAAGCACATGCCCAGCACTACACCACTTTTCTATCACTCTCCCGGGCATTAGTAAGGAGTGGGCTGACTGCAGCTGACACCAGATGCACTCTTTCTTCCTGTGATGTGTGCATTCACACAACTTGTAAGACTTCGTCGTATTTCTCCATATGAAATTTGACCAAAATCAATGAAGAGGGTCAAAGATCAGTAGGAAAAGAGAGAACCATTTGAGAGGCTTCACTGTTGTCAGGACGAAAAAAATCATGTTCCACATTTGAAAACAACAATTCCAGATATTAAAAAAATGGTTTTGCTTAACAATAATTTGCACGTGTCTGCCAGTCTGAGATAAACCAACTTGATGATGCACTGACGCTGAACTAGGTAACTGTGGTGTATCCCACCACCTCCATTCTTCAATGCTTGCTGCTACAGCTGTACTTTACATCAAACAAGCTTTCTGCAGCTACGTGAACTTTACTGGTACAGGTATCCAAACAGGTCGTTTAGCACTAGCTCAGTTTTCTTTCAGGAAATGCAGTCACACCTTTACGGGAATACAGCATTAACTCACAGAAAGGTTGCAATGTTTTCAGATGCATTTGTTTCCACCTTATTTGGACAGAAACACATTTTATTCCAAAGAGATTAATGAAGGCAGGAACTTAGGCTGGGTGAACTCTCTGCCAAATTCCTTCTGGGTCTTGTTACCTGCCTCCATCCATTCCTTAGAGAGAGGGTTTCATGCTGGCTGCAATTAAGGATACCAAAAATTCAAGCTCTGCTAAGAAGTTAAGGTTTGAAGTTCATCAGAGATACTTTAAACCTTTTATGATTAAAATCCACATTTTTGAACCAATGCTAAATAATATTTATTTAATCTAATACAAATAATTTTCCACCAAATGTACAACATCAAAGGAAAAAATTCACACAACATGAACCTTCATTTTCCCCCAAGGAGTGTGTTCTTACAGAAGTACAGACATGTTCCTTCAGCTCCAGATAAGCAACTAAAGAGGATGGTCAGATACATGGAGCAGGAGATGGTGACACAGGCCATCTTCTTCATTTAGTCCCATATTGATAGGTCAGCTAAGTTTTGTTGATTCTTTTGCCCTGTCTGTGGTTCGCAGACAAGAGAGACTTGCTAGATTTTACTTTCTTTCAGTCAAATTGTTCCACATGGGCTGTATTATGCCCTTTGTTAGGCTTAGAGTTGCTGGTCTTCCTCCAAGGGTTCAAAGGATATTTTACACATTCTTCTAGCTCTCCATGGAAATCAGAGGAAGGAGGGGGAAGCAAGCACAAGGAAACATACAGAGCACAATTTAAGGCATCTACAGTTTATAATTAAAAAGGTGCATCCTTCAGTTTGGTATTTTGAATAATTTTCTGATTTAAGGCAGAAGAAATCTGCCTCCACAGACTACACTTAGGTGTCTCCTACACTCAATGATGCCAATACTGCCCAAGAAACACTACTGTGTAAGCAACGTCTACATATACACAGCTTTTAGAGGTCTGCGCCCCAGAACAGCCAGATGATATTAAAAATACAATATAAATGATCACACTGCAGCCAACTTCATGTCTAGAAAGCTACCACATCCCAAGCAAGTTCCTTCTGCCTGGCATTGCTTTTGCCCTTATGCCAACACATTGGAGCAGACTGAACAGCTCCCCTAACACAAGAAAAGGTCTCCCAGGGCACCACAGAGGATCTCAAACAATACAGCATTTTGGTTTGGAGTGCTTTCCTCTATGCTCTGTGTTCAAATCTGATATGACCAGTCCCCTGCAGTGTTGCAATTTCTAATACTTTTAATTCTCAGATTTCAGAAATGTTGAGGGAAAGAGAAAAATACCTCCTCCTACTAAAGCAAAGAAATTAGTCCTCAATTTCCCACAACGACTAAGACTTCTTGCTCCCTTGGGTGCCTTAACCAAGGTAAGAGATTTAAGGCAACAAGTAAGTAAACAGTAAATCCTACATCACATCCCAATTATTTTCAGGTACTAAAAATTGTAGGCTGCTAGAAATTGTCTGAGCGTGAAAGTTCTTGATGAGTTCATTCAGACATTTGAAAGCACACATTCTCATAGGAGGGAAAAAAAAAGTATTTGAGAAAAATGGAAAAGTTGTACTCTAACTGGTTTGTAAACAAGAGTGCATATTTTTCATATTAGACTGCACTTTAAGCTGAATGAAATGTCACTTAAGACTCCTCATAAGAGTTTATTTGCAGTCAGGAGATTAAGATTCCAGAACAGTCTTCTACGAATGGAGGGGGAAAAAGCACAGAAAACTTTGCTGTAACAGAACCAGATGGACATATTGTTGCCTGTGACAGCAGATTATTAACTCTGATCTCAGGTTTTTTTTCCAGTCCTTAACAAAAGGCTGTTACTGTAACAGCAGTATCTTCAAAAAACCCAGTATGCTATAAATATTATTTCAGCTTCCGATGATGTACATGCAGTCTTACATAGAAATGGAGTGAGTCACTGTCTCAAGAGCACAGCACACCTAATGTGAGAGAAAACACTTCAGAATGGTGGAAACACCAGCACTAACAAACCAGATTAGTAAAAGGATACCTGAGAACTACAAGGGCTCTTGGACATCACAGAGATCCAGTAAAAAGAGCATCTGTTATACCTGTACCTCATATTGTATCTGTCCCTATCAATGTTACTTGCCAGTTTCTTATTTTGGCTTCTAATGGGCTTTGAGGGGTTTTGGATTACTTCAAGTACTTGCACCAACTCTTAACATTCACTCATTATCTGAGAATGCACGAACGCTGTTCAACAAAACAGAACTTCATGTGTCAGTATCTGATATCTCTCACTGGAGACAACTGACTCAAACCCTGTTAATCACCTGCAAGATGGAACACAGCTATTTTATTCCAATAAAGCTATTTTTCAGAGTGACTCAAAAGGCAACCTGAAACAAAATTAGTGAAAATGTTCTAGGAAGAATTACAGGCAAAGTAAAAATGGAATTCCTAATAAGGAAACCAATGACCAAAGACAACCTAATCCAGAACTGTCTCCTTTCAGTAACAATGAAGTAAATTCAAAGAATAGAGATACACGACTCCAATTCTAGCACAGGTGACTCTGAAGAACTCGGTTTGAGGACAGAAAATTTTATCTATGTTTTCCTCCACAGTGACAGACTTCAGAGCAAGAAGAAACTGGCACCTTGTGTGCAACAGGTCAAAGTCACAGCCATAACAGCTGCAAGAGAATGTGCTGGCACCAAGGTCTAAAGCCATGAAATTGCCCCCAAAATAGACAAAACAATGCCATCTAAGTACACACTCAAGTACACAGCTGGCAGAAAAAATGGTCTCCAATGCATTTTGTGACAAACTGCATGTGATGCTGGTAAAGAACTGCTAAAGACTGTATCACCAGCGGGTTCTAAACCACCACCACAGTTTGAAAAAGAAACAAAAATGTACTCGATCAATTGCAAATCACAAGCTGCAGAAGAGACACAGTCAGCTCAGAGACACTACAATACAACACAAGTCACCCTGTGAACAACTGGCACAGGCTGCATTAGCTGCAGGTTCAAGAGAGAATATTACTATTTTGATCATACTTCTAAATGGACATGATAAGATACCCAATTACCTCAACATTTAAAAATTTATCATAGGATAACTGGAGTGCCACAATATATATATAGGACAAGCTTATATTTAGCTGTGCCATGAATTTACTTGTAAGCATCTTAAATGCTGACCCATACAGTGAATCAGACATCTTGTCCGGAACTGTACAAATGCGATAAAACTTTCCGAAACTCTCAATAAGAAACAGTAATCAAAAATTTTTTTAAACCACTTTATTCAAACCTGAGCACCTCAATATAAAACTAAACACTGGTGAACTGTCATTTTTCTTGCTAAACCCAGATTACTGCAAATTTAAAATCTGCACAAGTAAGTTTCTATCAGTTCAACATTTAAATAGACTAATTCATCTCTTCTGACACACTTTGTAGATTTCATATAATGAAAATAACTAAAAGAATTAGTGCAATATACTGGACTGATCAAAATAAAATGTACTTTGGAAAACAAAGTTGCGAAGTTCATTACTGACAGACAGCAGTACTTATGTTACAGATACAGGAGCATCATTTATTACTGTTCTAGCCATAAAGGAAGAACTCAGAACCTCCTTTGATTAGAGAGGAAAAAAGTTAGCTTTAAGTAACTGTACATTCTGTATACCTTTAAGCAACTCTTAAATATTACAGAAAGTATTAAACAAATGTAGACTACAATGCAGAGTACCTATTTACAGTACATTAATATCCAAATTTAAAATCAAGTTGGATGTACATAATTGTTAGTGCACTAGTTTTTTTCCTTAGGGGAAAAACAAACTGTAATGGCCAGCAATGATCAGAAACAAGAAAGAAGTCACAGACACCGAGTTTGTTGTGGTTTTACTTGAAGAGCTCTTACAGTTTGTAGAGGACAAAAAACCCCATATCCTAAGTTGTAGAGTTGAATTTACTGGTCTGTACCCTCTGAACAGATTAGAAATTAAGTTAGACTTGATTCATCACTAATTCATTAAGATAACTAACTGGGTTGATATAATTTACATACAGTGTACCAACTAAAACTCCACTTTCTGGCAAGCAATACTTAGAATTGTTAATGCAAGTATTATTTGTAATAAAATCATTAAACTATGGAATGTATAACTAAACAGTGGATACCTGCAGAAACACCTGGTTGCATCAATACTGCAAATAAGTTTAAGTAATTTTTAGACCCTGTTTCTAAAGAGGTTTTAAAGCACAATTGAGAATTATGGGAAGATCCAATTCTATTTATTATGACAGTGATCAGTATTGAGGCTACAGGAACTGACCAATTAGGTCCAAAGAAAGTAGTTCTTCTACACCCCTAATAATAACAAATTATTTTTAAAATCTTTCAGCTGAAGGAAGTTTATTCCGCTTCCATCTCTCCTCTACTGCTGAAACATTGCAGCCAGTGGTGGATACATGCATGTTAAAATTTTAGGTCAAAAGAAAACTGTATCATGAACTTGACTATTATCGTAAGTCTCTTCGCTGTTTGGAAGCTGTACTGGACCAGGTTAAGCACTCCAATTCCATGGTTATTAACTGTTAGGAAGCAGAAGAATATTCAGAACAGTTTAAAGCAATTGATCTTTTAGTTACTACAACATTGACTCTTGGGTGGTTGTGTGGGTTCAGTAAGGTCTACTCCTCTTCCTCTGGCAGAGCTGGCTCCTGCATTCTGTGGTTCATTCTTGGGCAATTTCTTTGCTGTAAGATGAACAGGAAATAAGAGTTAAACCTGAGATTTTACTAAGATTAAATCACCTGAGTAAACAAAACAACACATTATATGCATATCAGTATACTTACTGTATAATCTGATTTGATTCAGTGCATTGGTAATGAAAGAAGTTAAGACACTTAACTTCTTAATGCTCAGCTACCTTATCTATGGTTTCCAGGAATGAAACACATTTTACTGCTCAAGTTACCAATGTATCCGCACAGGTGTGCTATGCCACTAAATGACAGCTCCTGTGGGAATCCACCCACACAGAACAGGCTTTAAGATCAGGATGTTAGTGCAAAAAGATACAGAAACACTGAAAAGGCACAAAACACAGACAGAAATGGGTCAAACAACTCCCAGATATCCAGCCAGAAATAAGTGTTTGCAGACAACATATAAAATAGCCCTCAGCACCAGATCAAGCCTCTCCTATTTTTTTCAAGCTATCTCTTCTGTCCAGCTCTTATGAGTCAATTGACTGGTAATTTCTTTGTTGCCCTTGTAGCTCCAAGGTTCCTCCTCACTCTTAACATGAAAAAATAAGGGTGAAAGCTGTCACCCTTCTGAGCAGTAGCTTCTCCTAGATTTCTCTCCATCAGAAAATTGCTAAGTTCTACACAATAGGACTTCCATGAGCCTATCTTACCAGGACCCAACAACCACCCTTGTTCTACAGTTTGGCTGAATGGTTTCACTCCGAAGTAGTTACTTCTGTCAGTTTTTTAAAGAACAACTTTTTCTAAAATCAATGAAACCCAGCCAAAAAAAACCACAGAGCAGACATCAACATGTTGTGGTACTAGATAACCTCAGTGTGCTGGGCAAAAGGGTGGCCACAGGGATCTTCTGAGGTCCCTTCCAACTTGGGCTGTTCTACAGATCTGTGATAAAACCCAAGAACCAACATGGTACTAAACTGCTGAGTCAATGCAAAGGGACAGTACACCAATAGAAAAATGTCTTCAGCAATGTTGTTTTGAATTCTAGAACTGTATCTAGAACTGAATTAATATTTAACTGGAAGTTCTGAATGAGTGCTGAGGCAGTCAATTTACAAGCAGCTGCAGCTTGCATCCAACACTTCTTCCAACATTCTCATTTTTAATTTTCTCTGAGCTTTAAGATCATATTTACACATGGTCCTGAGAACTGCCTCCACATTTTGCAGGCCATTCCAAATTACATGCAATACTTATAGCCTCATCAAAATTTCCATTCAGAGTCTATTGCTGCACAGATCTTGTTCTGATGCGCTGACAAAGCTGAATTTCACCCCGCTGATGTAAAATACTCACATGGCCAAACAACATTGCAGACAAAAGACACAGTTATTAATTGGGCATCTTTTTCCTCAAATTTACTTTGTAGACTTCATTAAAATCCAGAAAGGCAGGAATTCTTATGATATCTCAAATTACAAAAAAAACAAAAATAAAAAACCCTCAGGTTTTTGGGGATTTTTTTTACAGGATGCAAACTGCACCGTTAAACACATTAATTTTGAAAATTTCACCAGTGAAACACAGAGAACAGTGTAACTGAGCATTTCTGTATCATTAAATGCAGGCCTATCTTGAACATTCATGAGAAAAATATACTTTCCTGTCATACATTTAAGTGTTTGTGTCTATTCCCCCTCTTCAAGTATTTATAGTTAAAATGAAGCAAGTACTTGTTATAAAGTGTTGCTATAGTGATAATTTAACTTGGATCTGCTGGAAGTTTGAAGGGCATCACAAACAACCTTCTGCTCTCTGACTTGGAAAGCAGATTAATACCTCTTTAAAAACATTTAATTTTAACATCAATTATGTTTTTTTCACCAAAAGTGGGCTAGAGAGGTGCAACATAGAAAACAGATTTAATGAGGTTATTTGATGCTATACATTACTATAACCCACTAGCAAAGCATCTACTATAATTAAGGTTACTACTAAACAGATTAGTGTCCAGCCTAAAAATCAATTAGTTTTCCTCCACTTTCAAAAGTCTGTTAACTATTAAATACAGTTTTGGGTATATCAATGGAATACACAAAAATTCTTGGCTTATACTTACTACTACATGTTAGCATCATTACAGAAATCCCTAAGATTATGTTAGCTCTAAAAATGTATCAGTAGATTTACTTTTAACATGCAGCGTCCTTTACTTGTAACTTGGACACCGAATTTAAGCACACATTGCCATCTTTGGCACAGCTTGTGGATGGATGTCAGATAGGTGCTTCAACAAAATTAAACAAATAAAAGGGCCTAAGGAAACTTTGATGCCAGAAATAATTTAGGTGAAAAACAAAGATCACAGGTTAGGAAGATTGTCATGGTCTGAATCTCATAAAAACCATTCCCTTTAAAGTTCTCAATTTGTTCACAAACTCACCAATTGCCATGAATATTTCATTTACGTTCATAGATGTTTTGGCAGACGTCTCCATGAACAATAGGCTGTTGTCATCTGCATAAGCCTGTGCTTCCTGGAAGTTAAAATAAGAATACATTACTTCATTAAAAAAAAAAGAAATTAAACTCAGACAATCATTACACACTGTAATTTTAACTGCTACAAAGGAACAATCTCTACAGCATTTGGAAAGAAAGACAGTTTGCGTCTTCATCCGACAATACGTTATTCACCAGCTATGGAAAAGTTACAATTCCACCAAGCAGTTAAACAACTAGAAATGGAATCTTAAAAGATCCTTCCTAATCTTAAAAATATCCAGATGGAAGAATCTCAGGCAAAACTAAGTAATAAATGAAAATATTTATGAAAGATACAAGCCCAATGCAGAACACTAGCTGTGATAGGAAGAACAAATAAGCTTCAGAAAGTGCCATCAAATGTCAGCAAGTCCATTATTACCCTGGAAAAAGGCGGTCTGTGAACTATCTTGAATCTTTCAAACAGTGAGGCAGATGGATTAGAACAGTTTAATTATCCTGATACAAATTCGCAATTACAGCAAATAAGCAGTATTAAGTATTTTGCCATGTCACCTCCCTTTTCAGTATGAATTTTCATCTGATACTCTGCTCATACAAACTTCACTATTTTTGCCACTTCTTATTCAGCTGAGAATCTACAGCTTCTTATGATTATGTAACTGCCTTTGCATTCATAAGAAATCTGCAAAAAAGGCTGAATTACAGAACACCTATGATGATAAGAATAATCTACAGCACTCTATAATTATTTAAGTGACACCTGCTAAGATGATGTAATTATATCTGAAACAACACATTAACAAATACCTAGGAATCTAATATGTGATTTGCAATGAGAAAGGCCTGTCAAGCCCACAAGGAGCCCATAAATCCACAGTAGCAAACTCCTTAACATTTGAAAAACTTTAAGACTGTAATTGTTCAAAAAATAGTACAGGTAGGTTTACTTTGGTAGTTAAATTTGATTACATTATTGACTGCAGTCATGTATGAAATTTTTGTTAAATACCACAATTTTTCATAAAACACCAAAGTCTCCCATCAACTGTCATGGAAGTATAAAATTAGGAAACTGGCAGAAAAACACCTAAACCACTGCTAACCTTCATAATTCAAGTCTCTATAGTTACAACAGGATTCATTACTATATGCAGCTGTATCTCACAAGACCCCAAACACAGATTAAAAACTGTAAATTAATGACTAATTACTGACTAATTACTGACTAATAAAGACTATCTTAGTTCAAATTCAATCATGAATGGACCAAAACTACCTGAAGTTAGTTTTATTCACTTTGGAAGCTATTTTCTGATGACTTGATTAAACTTTCTAGAAGATAAAATACACCAGTGAGAGCACAGATGTAATCACTAAACCAAAAGAAATGCCATGAAAAGCTCAATTAAAATTTGAACACTGCTTCAACAGTACAACCTAAGCAAGTTATGCACATCAATCAGCTTTGTATTATATGATAACCAAAATTCTCTGGCTGATAAGCCAGACAGAACAGTTTGCTGTTAGAGTTACTGCTATCTCATCCATTGAAACTCTAGTTACCAGTAATTTTGGGTAGAAGACAGAAAGAGGTCACATCAAAGAACAGATATTCAATTAGCCTTAAAGATACGCAAATAAATTAATTATTCCTCTAAGTCAAATTAATTATTCCAAAAACTCTGTTCCTCCATATTACTTCTACAGAAGTAGGTTTTTCAGTAGCATGTATAATTTAATTAGCCTCAGTTGACATTTATATTTAACAGCACGACCTCCATAACAACTAGCTAGGCTATGCATATAAGCTCCCCCTAGGTTTATTTACTATCTATTCAAACAAAATGCAATTTCTATGAGCAAAAGTTATGTACGTACCTGGAAATCCACAGCTCTTTTGTTAGCTAGATCAGCTTTGTTTCCTGCTAAAGCTATTACAATGTTAGGACTTGCTTGTCGCTGAAGTTCTTTGACCCAATTTTTCGCTCTGGCAAAGGACTCCTGTTAATGATTGCAAAATGATGCAACTGAGTTTTATCATCCTTTTGTACTCATCTATTATCCCCATCTCTGTTATCTACACTTCAAGCACCAAAACGCCAATGCAAGGCTGCTACCTTAGTGCAAAGGCACACTCCAAATGGCCAACTGAGCTTTTAAAATGAAACATTCCTACCTTAGTTCTCAACTGTGCTTAGCTGGGGATAATGCTGAAGTAAATAGGTAGGAAGATCTTTGTGTAGACAGAGTAAGGGAAGAAGTGGTTAAGAGAGAAAACGGGAATTTCAGTTTCTCTGGAAGAAACAAGTATATGAACAACTATATTGAAAAGGCCTCAAAATTACTTTCTAATTACTGAAGACTGTTCATTATGGTACGTGATTTCCGGTTTTTCTACAAAGTTTTGGGTTTTAAGTCTCATTTTATCAGAAACAAGTGAAGATTATCTGATCTAAGTTCAAATAAAAAGAAATCTAATAACCTTAGGGTTTGGTCTCAATAGCTTATGCTACCTTTCCAATCCTTAATCAAAATTTGCAATAATACAATGTTAAAATAATGCCTTTCACTGTCAGAAATAAAAGTGCCACCAGCAATGTGATGAGAGTAATAGCTCAAACTAAGTGAACTGACTTAAGGGTGGGTTAGAAACACTTCTACAAGAGGATTTGTTTTCTATCTTTGATATTAAAAAAAAAAAAAAACCCAAACAACCCAACCCTAGAAATGGTCTTTTAGCCAGAAAAGTTTAGAGACACAAATTGACATCACACAGTGCAATATGAAATGAGCAATCTGGGCCAGCAGAAGGCATCCCTGCCCATGGCAGGAGTTTTAGACTAGATGACCTTTAAAGGCTTCTTCCCATCCAAACCACTCTATGATTCTACAAAACAATTAATTGATTCACACAAGTCAGTGAGAAAAAAATAAGTAAAGATCAGTGCAAGACTGGTAACTTCCAAATTCCCCTTGTGCCTCCGTAATCCAGTACTTACCTCGTTTGTAATGTCGTATACCACTATAGCTGCTTGTGCTCCTCTGTAGTACATGGGTGCTAAACTGTGGTACCGCTCTTGCCCAGCTGTATCCCAAATTTCAAATTTTACCGTTGTATCATCCAGACATACGGTCTGGGTTAGAAAAGCAGCTACAAAAAAGACAGAGGTGCTGAAACCAGAAGTCTGCTTATATCTCTATATTCATATATAGTTATGTTCACAGAGATGCAAAACAATTCAAGCCTACTATTAAAATACAGCAGGTTTGATGCAAGCATTAGCTGACAGACTGTAACTCTGATCAACACAGAGGAGTTAAACAAGACTTTCCTCAAGTTAGACATAAGAAAGAAAAAATTGGCAATAATTCCCTTTTTCATAATAGTGAATCTGAGTAACCATAAGCCTTCTATTAAACCTTCTAGATACAGTCTGTTGAAGCAGGATGAAATGTATTACAGACCACCAGTAAAAGCATCCCATCATGCTACAATCCAACAGTTCAGATATTTGCAGTTCTACACATTTATATTACTTGAATAGCATCTTAAAACTTTGATTTTCAGCTCCTGACAACTTTACCTTAGTTAACAGATCTGCAAGAAAGGAGCACTTGTTATAAGTTCTTGTTCTCAAAGCAGCTGTATTTTTGACTTTGCAAGTGATCTCAAGAATTAATTTCAGCATTATTTCAACAGTCTGCAGTTTCAAGGAAACTTGCAGCCATTGCTACTACAGCTGAACACATTACCATAAATAATGGTCTTCCAGTTACAGAAAATACTAAGTAACTCATTCCAAGTCTTCAAACAGTTATTCCTAATAAAACTTTTCTATTCAGGTTGAGGTACAATCAGAAGTATGGAGGCAAGTGCCCACACCACATAGAAATCAGTATTACAAAACTAAGGAAAGCCCACTACTTAGCTGAAGTGGGAACTCTGATCACTAGGCACACTGACAGATTGTGGCCAATTTAAATCAAATGTCTGAAGAGACACTGACCCATAACACTTGCATACGTGGGATGTTATCCTGTTCTACATATTCGGAGACATCACAGTCTATGAATCATTCCAAAACTGCTGCAGCCTTCAACTCAACTCATTACAGAAACCAAAATGAAGCCAATCTTGCCCTGTAAAGGACATTGTCACTAGCATACAGAAGTGTCCCTGTCTCAGCTGTGAGCAGCAGCTGCATGGTACTTAGTTGCTGGCTGGGGTTAAACTGTGACCAGAAGCTGACTCCTTAAGTGGTCAGGTGCTCTTGCTTCAGGGGTATTAGCATCCATCACAGATGAGCAGGCAGGCTGGAGAAGGTAAAGGCTTTGATGTTCCAATGTTAAATCAACATAAATCTCTCTAAATGCTACATATCCGAACACTGGTAGAACAGGCTGGACTTGGCAGCTCCCTAAGCAGCCCAGAACCAAAATAGAGTGAAAAAACACCATGCATCCTGCACTAAACTAAGGGCTTCCTCCCCAAAACTAGCTCAGTATTGTATTTCTCCAAGGCAGACACAAGATGTTAAGCAAACAGATTTTGAAGTTCTCGCAGACATTATTCTCTTAACAGAAAAACACTCCCTAAATGAAGGTCTGTACTTGGAAAGACAATTAAACAAGTGGTTTATTCTACACGAACCTCTGGTTTTTGTCAAAATGAACATTTCAACCACCTTAAAACGTCAGTTAATTTCTGAAAAAAAAGTAAGTTTCTTGCATCTTGCCAAGGCCATAGTAAATTGACAATTAATCATCTGTGTTAATTATCTGAAAGGCTATCATCTTTAACAGCCATACTTTTGTCTTAAGCAACTAACAGCCCTTGCTACACTAGTCTGAAGTGGCAAAACCACACCACCACCATCCAACATGTCTGCCTTTAACTGCACTCCCTTTCAGATGTTTTTATCCAGATTCACAACACACATAAGCCTCTCTTTGTTAAAAGGCTCTTCTGTATACAAAGAAAATTATGCCTTGGGCAACTACAAGCTACACAGTTAAGACAGCTTTCTCTACAGAAAACTTTTCTGAATCCCAGCATTGCTTCATTTAGTAGCTCTCAGCTGTATTATATAGCATTTCATTGTTTCTACGTCTTATAGAAGAAACACAAGTTAATACAGATTGCACTAAACCTCATATACCTGAACTTGAACTTAAGCTCTTGTTTAAGCTTTGTTTAGATTTTGAACAGTGTTACAGGGTTTGGGTTATCCCAAAAACTAAAACAAGAAAAAACTAAACAGAAGTTAAATGGAGATTACTGAAATGGAACAATGAACTTCACTTAATTTAACAGCCTTTTTAAACTAAAAACCTCGTTGATATTGGAAAGTTAATTCACTACATATTTTTTGAGAATGCTTTCCATATTATCACACAGCTACATATCAGAGAATATAGAAACTTTCATACTAACACCTATCCTCAAGCCACGATAAAATGCCTAAAGCCAAGTGTGCATTAGTAAGATTACTAAAGTAGAAAATATGTGGTTCTCTATTAATGCTGACAGATACAAAAAATAAATACATGTAACAACTAGAAATAGGGCAAAAGAAAAATGCAATGAAATTCAGCTTGTATTTATTTTTGTAAGCTTTGTAGAGTTTTTACATTTAAACAACTGTTGGTGCGTGAAGACACACACAGACCACTGAAAGGCCTTCACATAAATATTACAATGGAACAGACTGACTCATACAAGCTGCAACAGCAATTACTGGAGAGTATTTATCAATTCATAAAATCCATACTTTAAGTCTGTATGCTGTTAGGTAGTTTTAGGATTCTTTTAAATTTATCCAAGGAGGAATACAGCTCAAAGCATGAGCATCTCCAAAATACAATGTAACTTAAGAAATCTGGCACAGGGAAGAGTATGATAAAATCTGTTCACAGTTAAAGAGTTAAAAGATTTTTTTTAATTCTAGTAGCCAGCACCTGTTTTGTTTGAAGTCACAAAATGGAAAAACAGCTCAATAAATTCTGTGATTACTAGCACAGAAATATATCCAGAAATGTAGCAAGTTCTCCAAAATCAAAAGCAAAGTCAGCATACATAAGTGACAAACACAAGATTTTTGGAACATGCAATGCTGTTTTTGCTTTTCCATAGAAATGAAGCTCACAATTCTTACTAAGCAGTTATTTCATGCAGTAAGCATACAGCACGTTTAAAAGAACCACACACCCACTTACAAACAAAACGTGATATTGAGCCCAGGTTTCAAAACTATGCAGTTCAAGAACACATTTACTACCTCCACTTGAAAAGGATGTTTGCTACAGCCTCGTGCCAATTACATTTAACTTAGAAAGTTATAGTTCTCTATTACTGACACAGGGCTCAGATTTGATCCTTGTTGTCAATGACCCACTCTGGAAGTGCCATTACATTAAAGGTTTTCAAGGGCAAGGACAATATAAAAACCCAACATGAAACAAATTAACAGGATAATTTTCTCACCTCCAATCGTACTTTCTTGAAATTCATGAAACTGTCCTTTTACAAAACGAAGAACCAAACTTGATTTGCCAACTGCAGACTCTCCTAAAAGTACTAATTTGAATTGGCAAATTTTATTTCCAGCATTTGGCCCATTGGGCCTTGTTGCTCCTCGATTAGCCATGTCCAAATTAGAAAGCAGTCCTTTATTTCAACAGCTTTTGAAAGCAAGTTCCACTGAGATCTGAATCCTGGTTCTTCTGCCAGTAACAACCTATTTGTGAAAAGACAGTGGGTAGTGCATTAGATTTACAAACCAAGTAAGAAAAGTCTCATTCACTAATGCAGCATATATTATATATCACTTGACCTATTACTTACTAAAGTCAACAGGCCAGAGTACAAGTACCATCACTGGTAAGTTGTCAAGTATAGCCAGAATTTATGACACGTGAACCAGTTATCTTCTTGAACACCTAGTCTTGCCATTAAAGCTTCAAATTAGGGCATTAAAATCCAATTATGTTTCTTCTTGCAAGACCTCAGTCTCCTGGTATTTCTTAACAAATCAAGACTGATGTTTAACACAACAAATTCAGACTTTCAAATTGTCAGTAAAGTAAAAAATGACAAGAAGCAATAACTTTTCATAATTATGCTATTGCTCACCAATATTCCAAAGTCAGCACCACTGAAGAATGAGCAAAAAACTGAGCAAATTGGGAAAACTCAAACACCACAGTAAGTTCTTTGCAAGTATAGTTCATCAATTCACTTCTATCCCATCTATCAAACACAATTTCCTTAAATAAAAGTACAGATCTTCACATACAAACCATTAATACCCTCTGAAATTAACAATTGTACTGAGAAGCAAAAGTGAAGCCTTCCATATGAAAAACAATTGTCTTGACCAGTAAGAATTCCAGGCCACTTTGTACACGCCACCAGAAAACTACCATATGATGATTAATTTCTATTTCCAATACTTACACATGTCCTAGATCAATATTAACAACAGAGATCTTTGTTAAGAACAAGTATGACCAGCATATTGCTTAGTCTGCCTACTCTTCTTTCCAGCTGCTTAAAAAACCCCACCCACAGTATTAATTCATACAGACAGGGAAGCCTTTAGACTCTGCTGGTATCACTTCTGACCCTAATATTTATGCTTTTACACACTTAACAGTAGATACAAAACAAAAGACTCTCCCAAGCCAGCCTATAATTTTGTCTTACCCCAGCTGATTATTTCTTTGAATTGAGCACACTTTGTGGGGATACAGCTTTTCTAATATGTAGGATGCAAGTTAGGTTAGAGTACATGCTCCTAACGCAAAAAAATGGCTTTAAAACATATGCTGCAAAAGAGTAAGCAAACATAATAGTTTCAAATGACTTCCTGTTCTTTATTCCTTGTGGTAAAGCAACTACATTTTAAACCAAGCACTAATCTTTAGCCATCTTCCTATTTCAAACCCCTTAGCACATAGATCAGGCACTTGAGAATTCCAGTTTGCTACAGGCCTAGCTCAGATGCTAAGCCTTCCTTCTCCTTCCTAACTCTCCCTTTCCCTCAGCCCAAGTCCTGAAGAACCTTTTTTCCTGGAAAGTGCTTCAGCAGCCTAGCAGAACCCTACCCTTCAGCAAGACACTCCCTTACAAACTAATATTCATGGAATAAATGAGAACAAAAATCTTAGCATTATATATTGAGTAACATAACAGCTGAAAAACAGATACTCTATTTCTCACTGTAAACAATACAGGTCTTAAAAATATTTTCAACATCTTAGAGACACTTCTATTTGCTCATGTTGCTCCTTTTCTCTTAACTCTCAAAATAATTTACCTTCTTCAAGGTAGGATATAACAATTTTGCATTCTGTCCTGCATTTGTGTTCTATTTGACTATTACATTAAATCAAAAATATGTATTTTTAAAATTTTAGTTGTACAACATAATCTAATAAGTATCATATTTTAGCTCTATATTCTTAGAAACATAGGAAGATGTTCCACAGTGAAAGAATGAAGCAAAAAAGCCCCTGCAAATCCTACCACCATTCTTATTAAGTACCATGTTAATTCTATACTAAGATTCTGATTCATTAAGCTAATTTTGGTGGAGTTTCAGAATACAGGAATGGATCCAGCTATTTTACTAATACCAGACCTTTCATCCTTACACCATAAAACAACAATTTTACATTAGTAGTGTGTTGGTTCTCAAGCAAAACTCTTCCCCCTCCATGCTGCTGAAATATGCTTCAGAAGTTGTGGAGTGATTTGGATAAAAATGGATCAGTGACAACAGTCAATCTCTCCGTAATTGTACTACAATAGAGAAAGCAGCAAGGCCCAGCCAAAATATAGGTGGTTCAGAATACTGTTAGCCATTTGTTTATCTTTTCCTTTGGAAAAGTAATGAAGACAAGTTATTTCTGTTTTTAAATGAAAAAAAAACCCATCTGTTTGCTGTAGCATTCTAGTGTGTTTGGACAACCATGAAATAATTTTAAACCCTTTAATCTTAATACATCCCATGTTCTTCCAGACTCTGCAGCATTCATAAAGACATAAGGACAACATCCAACGACCACATGACTTAGTACTCCTGCGAGACTTCTAGATGACACACAGTGAGGAAATCAAGCCACTGCACAGGTTACTCGCGATGATGCTTTTTTGCTTGCTGTTTCCCACACTGAGAGCAAAAGGAGGTATGAAAGAAAAACAGGCAAGACTGATTTAACTCATGTAATATTTATCAGTTTCACCTGAGCATTTACAGCTTGTAGTTAATTCAGATTTTTATCACTTATAAAACAGTAATTACTACCCGTTGCAATACTACTTCAGAACACAAAGCTGACACAGGTTGTCAAGAAAAATATCTAGTTCAGTTTTTATAGATGCCCAAGCTACAGAAGCTGTAGCTATCAAAAAACTTCAAAGTTTACACTCCTACAGCATTCCCCCTGAAATCATTATAGACAGTCAGATACCATGTACAAAAATAACCAGCTGTCAAGTTGATAGCAGACCACAGTATCTGAGAGGATGGCCGTCTAAGAAACATACTGCAAACCTCATTCATTCAACGGTCACATCAATACATCTCATAAATTAATAATAAAACCTACTAGTCATACCACCCACTTTTGAACAGCTCAGGATAAAAAAAAATGCAAGACTGAAAACCTGATAGAGCACATCCAGATGATTTTGAACATATTAAAGAAGTCATTAACACCTTCTCTAAGTGTATATGAAAATCATCATCTTTTGAAGTTTCAGCTGATGCCGAAACCCTGTAGCTAAAGTTCACAACATGGCAGCACACATACACAATAAGCAAGGGAAGTATCTGCTTAATCTGAAGAGAAGAAGTACTGCAGTTTGACACAGAGACTATGGAATGGTTTTGGCCTGTTCTTTTCACATCTGTGAGCTGAGCACACAATGTCTCACAAAGATTCAGAAGTAGATTTCAATGCTACAGTCCCCCATGCACACTCCAAGTCTCAGGTCACATTCATCCTCCTAGTCCTTAATTCATCAATAAAATAAAAACCTGGAGAACCTGGGAGGAATACTACACTCAGTACCCTACTCACACCCTGCAAACTCAAGCTCTGGTGAAAATTTCCTGGAAAAAAATCCACTAATACGCTTCCCCTTCTCCTCCCCTCCCAATTTTGTATGCAATGTAATCAATATGTTTGGAATACGTCAAGAAAGAAAACCTTGGTTAAGACATTTTCATTCACCTACACGAAAGCAACTGCTTGACTTGAAACAAGCTCTTAAACTGATACATATGGGAGTTATGCAAGAGATCTACTAACACAAAAATGTGCTAAAGAAACTACTATAAAGATTTCTGAGATGGATGGCTCCACATGGATGGAAATGAGGGAGATTTTCTTACTTTTATAGAGTTTAATGTAAGAACTCCATTTTGCAGTCTAGGGCACTACAAATACATAGGTCACTGCTAAGTTGGAACTTTAACTCTTCTCCTAAATATCCTCCGCAAGACACAGCAGGTTCATGCTGAAATGCCAGAACACAAAGCTTGGAGCATATTATTTGCCAAGTACTCCTGGTAACCCCACCAACTAATTTACCAGATGCTGGGTATTCTCATCACTCCAGAAGAGAAATTTGTATGCTGTTAGATAGTCTGAATTTTATTTATGGAAGAGTCCTGAGATTTTAACAGATCGAGCACAAATCTTATTATGCTTGAGTCTGTGTACAAAATACCAATAGCCCAGGCTAACACCTACAAACACACAATTGAATAGCATAATTCAGTCACGTAAGCATAGGCACTGGCCTATTTTCCACTACAAGACAGCTAATACAGAAGTATCAAAGTAACACTGGTGACAAAAGCCAGCCTACTGAAGAGATTAAGACAGTGAGCACTGTTCCTACATTTAATGTGATTAAGTGCATTATCAAATACAAAAGCCACACGAAAAAATTCACGATAAATTTAAAACTGGAACATTCCACCACTTTTCTATCTCATAGCAAACAACAGTGTTTCTTACTAATAAACTTTTGTACACTGCATTAACAGACACAAAGCAAACAATGCTGAGGCTACAACCGTTATCTACTTTAAATTTCTTTATACTGGACTTTCTTGAATGTTTAAAAAGCAGTAACTAAAAATCCTTATATATTAGCGACTCCTACTAACCGAATTTTCTGTTATTCCTTTCCAGGTTCAGCAGAATTACTGTGACACCTTACCGCAGGGGTCAAGGTAGTGACAGGGACAACTAGCAAAACGCTTGTCACATGTAAGCCAGTTTATATTGAAATATAATGAGACTGTAAGTTAAACAAGTGAATCAACACAGTTGCTGCAAAAAAATTACAGCCTTCCAATTAAAAGTAATAGCCACCTCATAAGCTCATCCGAATGATGAATGGTACCAATTGCTTTCAGATAAACTGGTTTATCACACAGGAAATGTAACTGATGACTATAATACCATTGTCTCTAGCCACCTCACTTCAGCCAACAACTACCTTTTCCTGACATTTCTCGTTATGGAAAAACAATACCTACATGCAATCTAGCCTGACTGTAACTCTGAAGAGTCACTATAAAACTGGAATAATTCCAAAATGCCACAATTTTTACTTGGCCTGAACGTTACACGAAAGAAATTGATAAATTTCAGCTGTTTAATTAGCTGTTTAGCCTCTCATTTCCATTTCCAAGCTGTGAAAGAAGTGTAAGGTAGGAAAAAAAAAATCATTAAAAATGCTGAGAGAACAGCCTTTCATGGCCCTGTTTGGAACATTTTTATAGTTCTTATGCAAATCAGCTCTCCTCTAAAACATAAAAAAAGCTTAGGTTTGTTCCTCCACCCTACCCTAGCTTTGTGTCTAATTCCAATTCAGTGCGATGCAGAACATATCCAGCATACTAGGCCTGTCGCGATCCCCCCGATAGCGACGCGTTGTCGGGAGTATTTTACTTCCCACCTAGTTCACCGTCCTTCTTCCAGCCTCAAGTGAAAGGGAAAGCGAGGGACCCATCACCCGACCTCCCCCTTCATATCTCACAAGCAACTCGAGGGGAACAGCCTTCACGGCTGGCTCCAGACCGCGACACCTGTCTGCAGGAGCTCCCGCAAGCAGGGGAGGATCCCCGCTCTCNGCTCCTCGGTGGGGGCGAGGGGCGGGGGCGCAGCCGTGCCTCACCCAGCCCCGCCGCCGACTTCCGCCGCCGCCTCTGCCCCGACCAAAACACACTCACACACAACACGCACTTCCGCCGCCGCCACGTCACGCCCGCACGAGGCGTGCCCTTCCGGTTCGCCCGCGCCAGTCACGTGGCTCCCTTTCTTTCCCACCTTCTCCCCTCCTCCTTTTGTTCCCGCTCCCTTCTTTCTGCGCAGCCGCTCCCACGGCAGGCGAGCCGCACTCGTCAGTAGGGTGTTCCTCATCTCCCGCTTCTCCCCAGCGCCCAGGGCAAGAGTCCCTGGGAGCGACCCGCGCATCTTCCATCTTCCATTTACTGTGGGGGTGGTGAGGCTGGAATGGGTTGCTCAGAGAAGTTCAGGATGCCCCATCCCTGACAGTGTTCAAGACCAAGGCTGGGTGGGGCTGTGAGCAACCTGGTCTAGTAGGAGGTGTCCCTGCTCAAGGCAGGGGTATTGGGACTGGGTGATCTTTAAGGTCCCTCCCAACCCAAACTATTCCGTGATTCATGCCAGTCCTGTAGGGACTGCAGTGCAGCCTGAGGGGGCCACTGAGGTGCCACGGGTGGGAGCTGGGTATCACACACACAGGCAAGTCCTGGTTTAATCCTTTGAAAGAACCAGTGTCCAAAGCTATTAGTCAGATGAGTTGAAAGGAGGACCTACGTAGAAAAACCTGAATTGCCATTGGGGATTTGCCTAACTTTTCTGAACACTGAACAGCCACTGATAAAGGCTTAGAGGTTGGCTCATTATTGCCAGAGTGCTAAAAACTTGAGAAATGCGTTGCTAACACAAAACAAGTCTTGGCTGCTTCATAGATGGATATAAACAATGTCTCGATTGCTTCATAGCATGAAGCATGACCTTGTGAGTGAGCAGGATAAAGGCCAGTTGGTCACAGGCTGTAAGTGTGTTGTAGAGGAAACAGAACAGAATGATAAGTGTTTCTTCAGTATAGCAGCTTTAATAAGGTCTAAGAGTTGGCATTTGAAAGACACAGTTAAAAAACCCCCAAACAAACTGGCAAGGCATTTAATAAGTTTCCCAACAATGGTATTTAGTAATTGGTACAATTTAATGATGATTGTTTAGATACTCCATCACAGGAAATACTGAATCAAGTTGATGTTGCTGTATTCTCAAAATATGTTTTAGTTCAATCACATATATTTAAATGAAGCAAAAATCAAGTTGTGTAAACCCTGTGGTCAGTGCTATGCTAGTTTCTCCTTCCCTAGTATGACATATCAATACATTAACATACTGAAGTGAATGGAGTGAAAACAGATTGTTCTTTTTCTTTTCACCTTCATCAATTCTTCTTTTCTGTATACTTTTCCATTGGTACCAGCTTGGTCTCACAGTAACAATTTCCCCTTTCTTCTTTACTAAGTTGAAGTTAATCACTTAAGTGCTTTGTGAAAGGCCAATATGTAACTTCAAAAAAAGTAAAATAGTCTTTGCATTCACCAGTGGTGTAGAATGCCAGACTAGCTCCAGAGAAACACATTTGAAAGTATACAAATTTTTTTGAGCTGTGAGTTTGCTGAATGTTTGTAAGAGTTATCCTTTAAATCATGTAATCGTGCCCTAATACACTGCTTATTTGCCATAACTGGTCCAAATATGTTCAACTGGACTGCAGGATTTGCTGAGCAAACTGTAGATTCCTGATAACCAAATGTGTTTTACTGCACACCTGATGGGCATACATTTGAACACCAGATAGCATCCAGTCAACCTGGCAGCTGCTCACTCACTCACTCACTCACTCACTCAACCTCCCTGCGGTAAAACAGAGAACAGAACAGGAAGAACAAAACCAGGTAAACTTGTGAGTTAAGATAAAGACAGTGTAATAGATGAAGAAAAGAGGAAGCGAAAAGGCAATACAAAGGAAGTCGCTGGTTACCTTCCATAAACAGACCAGTGTCCAGCCAGTCTCCAAGCAGCAGCCAACTTGGAAGACATCTCCTTTGTCTACCTTCATTTTTTATTGCTAAGCATAATGCTGTGTGAGATGGAATATCCCTTTGATCAGTTTGGGTCAGCTGTCCTGGCTGTATTTGGCTCCCAAGTTTCTGGACCATCACCAGCATTCCTCCCTGGGTGGGGCTGATGACAAAGTGGGGGAAAAGAGAAGTCCCCAACCTATGCAAGCACTGTTCAGCAGTAGCTGAACTATTGCTGTGTTATCAACAGCATTTTAGTCACAAATCCACAACACAGCACTATTCAGGCTGCCAAGAAGAAAACTAACTCTGTCCCAGCCAGACACAGTACATACTTGAACAGTTTTTGAGGAAGAGTATCATACTGTATCTTTAGAATTACTTGAACTAAATTCAGTTCAGAGATTAAACACTCATGTCATACATGACATTTCATGTTTCACTTAATCTTGTCAAATGAAGGACCATACTATTCCATATGTAAGGATCATTACCTATGTTTCTAATATAAATAAATACTTTCTAAAATTGAAACAATCTTACAGATTATCAAATGTATCTGAAGTTCAAGGCTGAATGGAATTTTTGATGCAGGAATTCTATTCATGTGATATAGTTGCACTAATGAAAAAGGGGCAAAAGGGATAAAGTATTACTTTTACATGAGGGATTAGAGAATTTTTCAAAATTATTTGAGCAGACTTTGGATGCATTGCAGTAGGCCATTTTGCTGAAACTGCTAGCATGAATGGAAATCTCCTATGCTTTTTGTCTGTTAAGTATATAGGCAGTCTGTGGTTTGGATTATGTGATGGATGCACTCTGGAACTCAGATCCCGCAGCAGCAGAGCTCTGATGCTGTGCGTATCTGTGCTGTTAGGAAGCCTGTGTTACATGCAGGAGGTTCCTGCTGCTAACTTAACTCCCTGACTGTAACACAGAGCTATAGCACATCTCTCTTGCTTTGTGAAACGCCCAAATTGTTCACAGCTGGTTGACACTGACAGAAGGGGACAGCAAACACTCAACGTTCACTGTGAATGTGTGAAATAGAGGCATGAGAGAATGTGACAGTGATCAAATGACCAAGTTCGAGTTACTGTTATTTTGGGCTTGACAGGTCTCTGTGAGTTCTGGTGGTGAAGTCAACCTTCTTCTGTTGTAGTCTGCACAAAAAGATGTTGAAGGAAAGCTCTGAAATCACACGGATAGCCCTACTAGGGGTCATATTTTCATATTTTATTTCATTGTGGTTCATATATCGAATACAAAAATTGGAACTGTGCTGGGTGATATTAACAAATTTATGTTAGTGGGTCATGGTTTCACCAGGTGGCTTTCCATCTGTTTTAGCATTTCTCTGCAGAGTTTAATAGTATGTTCTGCTCAGCCTTTTTGTGTTTAAATCTAAGGCTAGATGTGTAATAATAAGTGGAAGTTGACTTTAGAGGATGTGCAGAATCTCTTTATTGTGTTTGAACTTCCCAATTTATTTCAGTGTCCATCTGCTATGACATTCTTTTTTTCTGTCTTCTATTTCTAGTTGTGTACATTGTACCTACATTGGCTTGGTCATATCATACGATATAGAAAGTGTGCAGCACATAGAAAACAGTAATTTTCTATCTGTAAATGAATTGAATAAAAAAACATGAAAGCAACCAGGCAGTAACAGCAAAGTGCATCAGCATGGCTGACATAATTCAGATATTTCACCAAATTTGGAGTGTTTTACACAGAGTTCTCTGGCCTTCAGAGACCTTAAGGCATCTACAGACTTAGTGCTTTGACTGCCGTCTATGCCAGCACCATAGTCAGAGTGAGAACTGTGTTGCAGAACATGGTGTTTACGCTTCATAAAGAAAGTAAAATGCAGGGGTTCAGACAGTTTCCATTCCTCAGTTTTAGCCTAAACAAGACAGAAAAAGGCATTAGATTGTGGGAATTGGATGTCAGAAACTAGTGAAATGTCAAGTACTGTTGAGGAAAAAAGGTGCTGCTGTAGAATGGAAAATTTTTTTCAACTTTTTCCAAACAGCTTTCTCTAGAGGTGCTACTTTTAACATAGGAGATGACAAATTCATGCTGAAGTAAAGAAAATTTTAATCTTTTTTTTCCTAAAGCTGAGTTCAATCGGTTTTTGCCAGTTCGTCAGCTTATCTTTAAAATTGCAGGTCCTTCCCACTCTACAAATATTCTTTCTGTGGCCAAAATAACTTTCAGTATGAGAAAGAATGGATATAACACTGATTTCAGAATGAGAAAATTATAGGAAAGGATATATATTGTTAGTAGGTTTCAAATTGATTTATAGGGACCCACATTTCTGCAGAAAAGAAAACAACCACAGAGAGGCGAAAAAAAGAAGACTGAGGACTTCTGCTCTACTTGTTTCTGCAATAGGCACTCTTTTTACATGTCCAAGCCCTATTTTTATGCCTTTGACACAAAGCACTCCATCGGGGTTGAGTGGATGCTTTCAGTTAGCAAGTGTGGCCACCTGCTGGGGAGAAAAACAAGGTAAAAATGAATCGGCAATGTACAGAATGTATAAAAATGATAATAACCTGAGCACAGGTAGAGAGCCAGCTAGAAATACAACAAACACAAGGATGAAAAATTCAAGTCTAATTTCCTATACCCTATTATTACCATCTAATTTTTACATTACTGTACTTTGCTCTTCCACTGTATAAATAGTTCTCCCTTCTCCTGACAACTTTACTAGATAAAAATTGCACCTTACAGATGAATGGGTCACAAGGCAAGACACCACCAATCATTTTATTTATTAAACTACCAAAAATTATTGATTTATTTGGCAGGAACACTCTGAACTTCAAGCAACAACAAATATGACAAATATGAAAAGAAGTGAACACATTAAGACTTTACAAGAGCTTCTTTAGTTCCCAAGTGGACATGGATGTTCCATGTTAGCAGTGTGGTGCAGCCACATCTACAGCAGAAAAACACATAACTTCTTTTGAAAAAGGGCATCAGCATTGCCACAGCTAGATCATAGTCGATGCTACACATGATGCTTCTTGCCTGGAGAAGACCAAGCTGTGTTCGTATGTGCTGGATGTTCATGGATCATAGCGCTGACAAGTACTGTTGGTAACCTGGACAGTCGGAGCAGGTCATCAGACAGCTGTCGCTGCCTGAGCCTCTCACCTTCCATTTGTAGAAAAGGAATTTAGTTTTAATTTAGCGTCATTCATTTAAAATCCTTATCAAACAAATGTTAGAGCAGAGAATAAAGCGGTAACACATGGTAATGTTTGATTAATTATGATTAAGGTCTGTATATTTATCTAAAATGGATTTTGCTGTCGTGGGACTATAGAGAATGGAGCAGGATGTGATTAAATTTAGATGTTTTGCTGGGAAGAAGGGGATAGTTTGCTAAATGTCATCTGAGAATAAAAGTCCTTTTAGAGCTGAGGGTCTGTTAAACAGCGCTGAAACTCGTTCAGTCTTACCCACGCTGCTTTTCTGAAATAATCCACATCTGTTTCTAAAAGGCAAATACAGTGGGTTAGATATACGAAGTGTTGACTCATTTAAGACAAACAGCGAGAGCACTCACGTGTCTGATAAGTGGGGTAGTGCTGACAGGCTTCTCTCACCCATCTCCATGCTGTGTGTGGGTGGGAGCTGCAGTTTTCTCTAGAGGTATGCCCCAGCATACAATATTTTAATAACATGTGACAACATTCGTGAAAGGGGCTGTATTTTTTATTACAGTAATAAAGATTGAAAGTTTGATCAGACTTCTGACCATATAAGACCTCATTTCAACCTCAAGATTCAACCCGCCTGTCTGAAAGCTGGTAGATTTTCAAAGATTTAATAATCGGTCTAAGGAATGTGCGACCTCTGCTGCTGGGCCTTAATTATTTTTCTAGATCATGACATTTACGAAACAGCCCAGTGCGATTTATTTCCTGACTTTCGCCAAAGGGTGCGAGATGTGAGGGGGGTGGCGGGTGCCGAGGACGGTGGAGGGAGCGCTGTGAGCGGCAGGACGGGGGGCGCTGGGTGAGGGGGGATGGCGGAGCGCTGTGAGGGGCGGCCGCACCGCCCGCCTCGCACGAGGGCTCCCGGCGCTGCCGCCGCCGTTACCGAGCGAGCAGGGCAAGCGGTGGCCATGGCGGAGCAGCTGCCGCCCTTCCCCGAGGAGACGGCCCTCGACGGGACTCCGGAGCAGCCCAACGTGAGCGCCTTCGCCGAAGAGGTCCTACCGATGCCGGGGAACCGCCCGTCCCTCTCCGCGCCTTTCTGGGGCGGAGTCTCGCCGAGGGAAGGGGCTGGAAGAGGGGCAGCGTGTGGGATGGGAAGGGGCATCTCCCTGCGAGCCCCCTCTCTCCCAAAAATGAGTGTTGCTCCTTTCCACCCTCCAATCCCCTCATCCCCCCCGTCAAAGCGGGGACAATTGGACAGCATCCCGTGTATAGTGTCACATTCCAATTTGACTAGTTGTGTGTATTACCACAATGAGTTTCGTTATTCCTTCTTTATTTTTTGATTGCACTGTTTAGGCTGGAAAGTTGCGTCCCGCAGGCAACACGGTTGCGAGTTGTCTCGAGGAGGTGTTACCCAGGGTGAGTTGGTTTTGCAGAGGCTCCTGGTTTTTTCTACATCCCTACTCTTTTGGAGCTACCATTTATTTCAGTGCTGGTTTTTGTCACATGGAATTATAGAGACTAGCTGGCAGGATTGAAAAAGACTTCTGGCAGTACATTTTCATTCCACATATTTTGCAAAAGTCACCGTGCTTGCTTAGTTGGGACTAAATCTAATTGTTTTAGACAGTTTTTTCCTCTGGTAAAACAATTAGAATAATTATTGGAAATTATTATTACTTCTGATAGAGGTTGTTCTTTACAGGGATGCCTGCCAGAATTGTGATTTTCACTGGCCCTTCCCCATGCCCCTGAAGAGTCAGAGGCTACTGAGATACAAATGGATCCTGTAAATAGAGGGTCTCCCTTTAAATGATAATTAAAAAAACCCCAACACTGTGGTTTAAATAATTTCCAAAATTGCTACATTGATGGTGTAATTGTTGTGAATCAGGTTCAAGGTTTCTGAAATTTGTAAGTGTAAGTGTAACATCTAGTTTTCATCACAAACATGGGAAGTAGCTGTTACCCAAATTAAAACTGGGAAGCATTGAAACTTAGCAATGCTGGTTTGATAAAATTTAGTCTGGGTTATTTTGACCTTATGCTCACAATAACAGCATCTGCAGGAGCACATGCATGTATTACCACCCTAAAGCATCCTCATATTTTTTTCTTACATCTGGAATTACACAAATCTCTGCAGTACATTTTTTTTCATTAACGTTTTGAGAATGGCTGGTGTAAACTTGTTTTTGCTTTGCCTTACATATAGCCTGTTACTCCGACTGTTGTACGAAAGTTTCGAAATACAACAGATCCAGCTCCTGGTGCTAAAATAATATTCTATGGCACAGCATATGATCCTGACGTTGCAACTCACTTGACACATGGCATAAAGACAACCTCCAAACTCACCGTAAGAATGTGACTCATTTACTTTTGTTTAAGAATGAACCTCTTAAAAGTGTTCTTAATAAAAGCAACTGATTTCCTCATAGTCAGGGATAAAGGTACATAGCTGAGTGATTTATAGTGCAGCATTTCACAGCTCTTATGAATTACCTGAGTTCTGAGGTCAAATCATAGGATTTATTTAGCATTATTGAAATTGGAAAATATTTGAAGTTCAGCGACTGTTATCAGTGACATTACCTTCATAGTGGCTACTGAGTTTTTAATTTCATTTCAAGGTTTAAGTTAATGAACACTCTTCTACCCATAATTTTTGCTGCTTGCTTCTTCTGGGTTACAGAGATAAAACCAGTTGAGCTCTTAGCAAAAGAGGTATCTGAGAATGTGTTTACAGTTTGGTGTAATAATTCTATATGTTTTCCTACCTTTGGCTTGACACTGATTTTTTTAGCTAAAAAGTGATGGTTTGGATATGTCAGACTATTTTGCATGCGTTCTTTAGAAAGTGTCTTTGTAATCTGTAATCAAGCAACTGAAGAGATCATGGGTAGTTTATCACACAGTTAGTGTTCATATCTCTAAAAATAGCAGTTAATAAAGTGCATTTTTATGAAGTAAGTAAGTCCTAGTATTAGAGGATGTTGAGTAGGACTTTTATTAGGCATATCCCAAATGAAACACAACCAGGTTTTGGTGTCCCTCCTTAGAAGTTTTTTGTTGAATGGATTGAACTCTTTAGCCTGTACTGTCTGTTGAAGACTTTGCATTACTAATTAAATATTAACTGGAGAAAGATCTGGAAGTGTAGTCAGCTTGCTAAGCATGGGTTTGGATCAATTGTATTTGCTAGTACTTTTTTCAATATTTCTTTATATAATATTCAATGAGAGTCTAATAATAAATCTTCTCTAGAGTCCCCATTACTTTGATGGATAGCCTGAAAAATCAAATCACTTTATTTTTGGTCATGCTATAATTTGACTATAGTTTCTAATATGTGCTAAGAAAAGAAAGTTTGCAGTTAGGAAATATATTATTATAATATATTACTATATATTATAGATTAACAAGTCGAAAAACTAGCATAAAATAAAAATACCTCACAATAAGGATTTTATTTAGCTGGAAATTTAGTGTAGTATTGATTAATAGTGGTCTTATCTCAAGATACAGTTTTGGTTTGCAACTTGGTGGATAAAATTATGTCACTGTAACCATGTAAGATCTCATTTGGACACTTACAAGCAAGCAAACTTTTGTTTGTGTGGGTAGTAATAGTGATGTGTGAATGATCAAAGTTTGTTGGGTTTCCTGCCTCTGGTGTTGTTTTTGATGTCTTCAGGTAGCTTCATTGATAAGTCCAGTTCCTAAAAGTGAATTTCAAGAAAAGATGCAAGACATGAAAGAAGCAATTTACTCCAGTAATCGTGAAGCACCTTTGGGTAGATCACATGATCAGTCTTCTAAGTTACCTGAGGGCTTGGATATAATTAACACTACATTCGGAATAAAAGTCTTTAAAGGTAGGAAAATGTGCCATTAAAACATATTTCCTGTAAATACAAGATAACCTGCAATTTAATATCTAGCACGTGCTCTATGATTTCAACGACTCCATTTTAACAGAAGAGTTATTACATAACAGTTACTGAAAGGCCTAAAAAATTTTCAGTTACAATGAAGAAATAAGCAACTGAGAACATATGGTCACTAGTAGGGCTTTTGGCTCTCTTCCTGATCTGTCTTTATAGCCTGGGAGAGCTATTTAGGTAGCTGTCAACTTACCTTCCTTTTTCCAACAAGTCTAATAGGTCTAATGAAAGAAACTTCCTTGACATGTGTATCTTTCCTCCATAGACTGGAGGAAATCACATCTGTGTTGCCCATGTAGCTTTCTTGCAAAAGTTCTGTTCGTCTGGGTTTCTGTGATTGTCTCCCTAGTCCCATGTTAGATTGAATACAGATTGGCTAGAAATGTGGTGAGAAGTATCATTCTTCCGCAGTATTAGCAACTTTTCTAACAAGATACTGTTTACAAGTAAGAACCAACCAAACAAAACATCCACCCCCTTGCCTCCCCCAACCATACATTATTTATTTGTTTTCAGATTTATCAGCTGGAGAGGTTGTAAATCCACCAAAAACCTTTGAGGAAGTGGATAAAGAAGCAAGAGAAGGACATGATTTGTACGTTCTGTCACATGAGGATTATTACGTGGGTAAGTTCAAAGACTGATAGGAAACCCATAAAAAGTTCATCTGTGTGTGTTCAGCATGATATGTATGTTATTTTTTGAGATGTAAACTACTAATTTTAACCACTGTATTAATACAGTGTAAATTATTAAAAAAATTATGTGAAAAAAATATGCAACAGAGAGCATGATCTCAGTTTCTAGAACTGTCAATCACTTCATGATGGGCGTTTAAAACAGTGTAAGAACTTCATGAAGGAGTTGGAAGCCTGGTTTCTTCTGGGTGCTGTTTGAAAAGCAAAATATTGTCAGGAAAGTAGAAAGTCACAGATGCCCTGGTTGCTTATTGAGTATGGCATTGTCTATGCTACTGAAAGCAGTCTCAGATTTAAAGTCACAGACTGTGAGCCCAAGCCATTCTGGTACTTTCTCCTCTAGTTCCTCTCTTTCATCAGGATCTAAAAAGAATTTCAGAGCAGACAGACTTTCTGATGAGGAGCTTAGCAATAGCATAAGAATTCTGTGCTGCCATACAGCCATATAAAGCCCTTAGTAGAAAACATGCAGTGAATAATACTTTTGAAAGTTCTAGTTATAATTCTTTTTAAAAGGTGATTGAAAAGACCTTAAAGAAAAAGAATGACAGTTTTTTCTGTGACAAAAAATCATAGCAAGAGTATATCTGAAAATGCAGCACCTCAAAAACATTTTTGCATTTTTAAAAAACAATAAATCAAATGGTACACATTTCTGCAATTTGTTTGTGTGACCCTCACCACTTAGGCTACATGGTTGCATTTATTCTGTTGGGCTTATCTTTAATCAGACATAAAAGAACATCCAACTGAGGCAGTTTTTGCTTTTTATTTTGCCTTTTATCTTCACTTTTGACAATGAGATTGTTCCTAACTACTCAATAAACAGGGGGAATGCAAATTATTTATCTTTAATTGAACAGGTTTGTTAGTTATTTGCCATTGTTTCTTCATTGTTTTGTCTTAAGAATGAAGATACTGGGTACATTTTTCTTCCTGAGGTGTTTTACATGGGTTGAAATGCCTACTTTTTCTGCAGGGGAACCAATCAATAGGAAGTATAACTCACACTTCAACAAATCTTTTGTTTATGGAATGGAAACCCCTCA
Organism: Dicrurus megarhynchus; assembly: GCA_013399195.1. NCBI lineage: Eukaryota > Metazoa > Chordata > Aves > Passeriformes > Dicruridae > Dicrurus > Dicrurus megarhynchus. Next base: position 313,988 of record VXAD01003683.1, on the reverse strand, counting down.
CTATGAAGATGGGCGAAATACAGCTAAGACCTTAAATTGGGTCTTGGACCTGGATTCGTAAGTTGCAATGAGTTAACTAGTTAATTAGTGGGATGAATTATCAGGAAGAGTGGGTCTTTGTATTTGAAGAAAGTTGTACATTTCACAATCCTATCCTTAGCTGTATTGAACTGAATAGAAAATGCAAGGAGTGATTTTCAGAACAGTTTATCCAATCACTTTTGCCATATAACAGCACTTGGCATGTCTTAAGCATTGTGAAAGTCCTTTGATTTTAAGTAGCAAGATACTTTAATTACTAAGTTGAGAGGAGTTGCTGTTTTCTTTTAATATACAATATTTTAAAATATTATTTAAAAAATCTTTTAAACAAATATGTGCAGGAGTTATTTTCATAATTTGTAGGAAGAGAGCACCACACCTTGTGTCAAAACGAAGTGATGATTTCAAGGAAAAATACCAGCCTCTGGTTGGAAAAGCTTTTGATCCGTAAGTAAGCAAAGATACCTTCCAAGCACAAAATTCATTCACTTCTGCCATTTCTCCAATATCTTTTCATGTGTTGGATAAAAAATATAACTGAGTGCTTCCAGTACAGCACTCATTTAACAGAAAAGGACCTTTACCTGCCCTAATTAGGCTGATAAGTGCAGAAATTACTAGTAAGAGTTGTACTATGTCCATGTAGTGAAGTTAGATCTTACTGTTTAAGTGGTCTGTATCTGAGAAGCACTCTTTAAGACATTTTTTCCCCCTGTATTTTGGGTTATGAAGGTTTGAAAGGACTGAAACATCTCACCTAATATTTTGGGATTTGACTATTTTGCTTACTCTGACACTATTTTTGGTCTTCTTTGTTACATCATTTGTTATCTCACTTTTATTGCTTCCTTGGAAAAGGATGTGGAACTAAATTGTGTTATTACCTAGTAGCATTTACCTCATCTCAGCAAAATCTCATCTCTCAGCTGAATCATTAGAATGACTTGAGGTTTATGAGCAATCTGGAACAGTTTTGTAATTTTTGTAATTTTTTTGGTAATTTTTTTGGTAATTTTTATAAAGAGCAGCGCTTAAGAAGCACCATGGAAGTCATCAGGTACAGTGGGGTTAGGATCCAGGTGTGCTGCAAAAGTAGGGCTCCTGAATGTATCCAAAGGCTGTCTTTACAGTTGCTCTGGATTTCTGCAAAAATGTGTCTGAAGGCTCAAAAACAGCATCATTGACTTTGGTAGCAAAAGGTGATTTTAAACTCAAGATCCCAGGCTTAAGTTGATCTGGAGAAGTGTTCTCATAAGTACATGTGAGGAGTGAACACAAATATGAGTCAGTTTCTCCTCTCCCCTTCCCTGTGTCCCAGCTTACTGTGAAATAGACCTGGAACATGAGCAACATGAGGCAGTGTGATCAGTCAGGGATGGGTTGCAGTGCAGCCTGAAACCCAGCACTAATATTACAAGACAGGTAAAGGCTAAACTAATCTTATTTAGTGAATTTCATGCCATCCACATCCCATGTGTGATATGAAAATGATAAAAGAAAAATTTACATAGTAGTTTTTAGATTACAGTGTTTCCATTTCTGTGTGTGGGTTTTTGTTTGTTTTGAACTTTAGAACAAAGCACTGATGATCTTTTCAATTCCGTGAGGGAGTTTTGATTCAGATAACAGTTTTAATTATTTAGTTATTGCAAATAAAACGAGCATTGCATATTTTTCAAATTAAAAGAAGAATCAGTTCTTTAATGTCACAAACAGCATCTTAAATTTCTGGTAAATAAAATCGAACCAAGTTTTCCACATGGATACGGGCTCGGTTGCTGGTTTTGGTAGACACAAAATTGCATGTGGAAAAGAAGAGATGTGATTCAGTTTTTCCACTTTAGACAAAAGTAGTTTATTTGAGACATTTCGTTTGGAGATTCTGTTTAAATATTCCTTTTATTTGACTACAAGGACTTTTCTCACACATTTCTATCATTTTCTTAGGGAAAAATAGCATAGAATGTTTTTCCTTTTAATGAGCATAAATGTTCAAAAAGTTGATGATTACATTTGGCTGTGTTACATTACAAACAGTGAATGTTCTAATCAACTTTATAAAGGGATGCTTTTTGGGAATGGCAGCTTTGAAACAAAGTCCTGATGAACAAATTTCAGGTGAACTATGTATATCATCCCTAATTATATAATCAATTTTTAAAATAGTATCAGAGGTTTTATTTTGGCTATTAATAAACTGTTTGACAATTAACAAAGAAATGTCCTTATTGACAGTATAGCAGAAACTATGAATGTTCCCCCAGACCATACATTTGGATTGATAATCCCTCCAGAGGATGGTGAGTTCAAGAGCAGAATAAAATCTTGTCTTGCTAAGGAAACTATGCTGAAGTAATTTCTGTTGGTTGTGTATATGGTTTTCCTAATACCTTAAGAGGCAAGGTACAAAAATTTATCGACAGTAAATTTTTGGAATAAAAATTTGAGAGGATTTGAAGTTGCTAGTGGGAAAAAAACAAATGTCAGAAATAAAGAAGCTTTAGGTTTGGTATTATCATGATGATGTGTTTTTTTCTTTTTTAAAGCCTTTGTATCTGAAAGTAACAAAACAGGAAACGGCAGAAAACCCTTATTATCATCAACGTGACAAATTTAAATGGCTATTTAAATCAATTATGCATCTTCCCTCTCAAAGATTTCTCAAGCACTTCTCTAAAAAGAGTAAAAGTAACAAGAAATAAATAGGAATAATAAGTTTTTGAAGGGTGCGAGGAGACAGAAAGCAGAGTAAAAGTAAAACTATTAATTTTCATTACGACAAAATTTTCAAAACTAGTCAACTCAAATAGACAATGTTGGGATTGATGATGTTTTAACATTATGTTTAACAACTAGGGAATAGGGTCAATAATTGGGAAGCAAAAAAATGAAGTAGATCAAAGTTATCCAATTAATCTAGGTCAGAAAAAGCTTGTTCAAAGAGTGCATAAGCTTTTACACGTTTTTCTATGTAGTGTAATAAAGTTCATGCTATAAGGAAGAGCAGAAGGAGCTAAACAAAAGAATTCATTAGTAGCAATTAGAAAATAATGCTTGTACATTGCTGTTAGAGGGGGATTAGGTGAGCTACTCATGTTTGTTACTGAACTCTGAATGAACTTGCACTCTCGAAAGTGACCTTAGCGTCTTGGGGATTTGGATGAAGATTGTAGCTCAGTGTGCCAAAGTGTTTAAAAATATTAATAAAGTTAGGATGCATAGAACATGGGAACAGTAACATAAAAAAGTACATTGTCTTTCTAGAAACCAGTGATATATAATTATCCAATATATTACGTTGGCTCTCATAAGTATCTGAAACATGACAGACTGGAAGTGGTAGATTAATAGTATATGTTCTTTTTTGCTCAATTATCTGGACATTGAGTAACAGCTACTGCTTTCAGAAGCTTTTGGAAACAGTGGATAGATTTGTGAAGCTACATTAAGATGTTCCAAAATTTTTGATATTAACTGTGTGTGAGTAGAGAAATAATGACATGGACCATTTGGTCTTGTAATGAAATGGCTGTATCAGCTGTTCAGCAGTGCTGAAAATCAGCATCTTGAAACTGAAATTCTCCTTTCCTTAAGAATGCAAGCTCTTTTTTTTTTTTTGGTAAATGTCTGTTTACTGTATATGCACAACTAATCGTTCATTTTTACAGATGTTCATGGTCTTCTTCATGTCCGGGTTCCATGCGAGTTCCTTCATGGGAAGGACAGAGAAAGAGTTATCTTGATTGCAGTTCGGCAGAGTTTGAAGAAAGCTAACTATGAGAATTTTGATCTGTTGCTAGAAGCATTAAGACATTTTGATAAGGTTAGTGCTCTGAAAAGGTATAAATGTAAAGGAATGCGTGACATTAGTGCTGCTGTGCTGTAGAGATACAGACATGAAAAAACATAAGCATACCAAGGTAAATGTGGATGAAGACTATAACTGTGAAGACAACTTCATAGTTGTTGTATGTTCATAGTTATTGTATGTTTCATCTACTGTGATATGCTATATGGAATTAGACACAATAGTATTTGGAGCTTTTCATAGTACTATTTGGAATATCCAGGCTAGAGGAAGCAAGAGACACACAAGCAGGAGTAATCTTAACAATTTTTGGACTTCAAAATCTGGCATTCCTTTGTAAAGGGAAAACTGTGGAAGGGATTATGTCCATATTTTCTTCCGAGCTGTACTTTTTGACTGAGTTTCCAGGTGTCAGAATTTCAGATCTTTTCTTTTTTTTCTCTCTGGAAAAAAAAAATTATAATTGACATTTTATATGTAACATTAATTGTAATGTATACAGAATGATTGATGTCTTACTTTCAAAGACATCTTGGCTTTTCCGCAACATTTATGATTAGATTGTTATCTTGTCACAATATCCTGTCACACCTTTACTCTCAAATCACTGTGTTATTTAAGTTAAAAATTACTTTTTGACACCTTTATATTCATATTTCCTATTTTTAAAATACTTAGGGTTTATTTTTGTACTCAGCAATGTTACTCTTCTTGAAATGGTGTGCCTGGTGCTATTTGTATATATATATATCTATATATCTATCTGTATAAACACATGTATGTGTTTCTTTTGGTGAAGTTACTTTATGATGGCTGTTAGAGAATCATAGAATATAACAACTGTTTTATTTTCTTCATAATAGAATGGTGATGGAATTATACACAAGGACAATCTACGAAAGATCTTTTTTCAGATGAATGTGAATCTAGATGATGAACTCCTGGATTCCTTATTTGACTGTTGTGATTTGGATAAGGATGGTCTGATTAATTACCAGGACTTTGCGAACTTTCTGAACTGGAAAGATAAAAGGGGTGTTAAAGAGTTTGAAGAAAAAATAATTACAAAAGGTAGATGCCTTAATACTGGGAAATTGTGGGGCTGATCTTGTTCTTAGCTGTTGAAAGGACATTGCTGTTGTAACCTAGGTGCTCCTTTAGAAGGGTAGGATTTAGAGAGTGCATTTACCTTGCTAACTACCAGCAGAGTCTCAGGCAGAGATGTGTTTCAGAATCCTGGAGTTCTGTGTTGCACACTGAGATTGTCACTGGAAGTTTCCTTAGTACTACAGATCAAGAGAAAGTAAAACATCTCCTAGAAGTGCTATCAGAAATGCAAATGAATTATGTTACCTCCTTTACAGTTCTTCAAGCAAAGTTTTTTGCCTCTCAGTCTATCATGTGTTGATAATATATCTTGGCTGTACCATAACTTTTGTATATAGGGAAAAAATTAGATGCCTATCTTCCCAAAGACACAAAGAAAGATGAGGAACCACTGCTGAAGCAGGAAGATCTCATGTTAAAAGAACCAGGAAGCTCAGAAAAGATGCCAAAACCGCTTACAAGATCAACAGACCGTGTATACACAAATTATCGAACATCATCTTCTCAGTACAATGCTGTAGTAGGTGGTATCCCTGCATCCTGTAAGTACAGTGGACTGTGCTGCTCACTTCTGAGCATTATTTAGGACAAAATCAGGAGCAAAGTTTAAAAGTATTGCTACAGGTTCTACTGATGTACAGTAGTGAATTAATTTATCTAAGCTGAGTCTTTTAAGATTGGGGCTTGGAAGTTGGAAGGGATAGTCTGTTCAAAACATTGAAGTTAACCTAGATGTCTTTGAGAAATTATACTAGTAATTTTGGGAGAACCATATCTCCTTGGAATCGCCTAAAATACTTTCAGCTGGGAATACTAAGTTCTAGTATATTACTGCAAGATTTCCTGTTTTCATGCTTCATGATGTAGCTGAAGCCAGGATTTCTAAAAATGAGAAAAAAGACACAAGGAAGAAAATAATATAACTTGTTATTGAACCTATGTCAAGCATCACATTTCTTCTTATTTCATGCAAAATGTTTTATCCTCCCTAGCACTATCTGTCCATGCTGCCTGTTGATTGATTTTCACAGGTTATCCGTTGCGTGGTATTCCAACTATTCGTTCAGATATTCCTGCTCCTCAAATTCGCCGCCTCAGTGACACAACTAATTATGGTGACCAGGGCAATAGTTTTTCAATATTGTTCCCTACTGTCTTCAGTCAAAAGGGAGTGTATGAAAAACATCTTTTAAAAAAGAGACCAAAGGAAGAGGTATAGTCAATTTCTTCAGAATATTCTTCCAAGATAATTGTTCTGCCTTCCATGTGGGAGTGGGAAGTCATATTACCAAGTAAACAGGTTGTAAAATACCATTACCATCTTGCTTTACATCCATTCAGCTGTCTGAAAAATATGTGCTCTTCACATTCTAAATTATTCATAAAGATGGTAGATATTGATTTTATTGAGATCCAACATATTCAAATTTCTGAGCAAGGTCTTAAGCAACATGGTTTAATAGTAAAGTTAGACCTGCTTTGATTATGTCATTGGATGGATGATCTCCAGAGATCTCTTCCAACCTAAGTTATTCTATATTCCATGAGGTATCTTAAAAAGCCCCCCAAGAAGATTTTTAGGTGTATAAAAATAATTTCTATCACAGAGGAATGCTTAGTGGAAAATTTTAGCAAGAGCATCTCTTCTCAGACAAACTTGGCAGGTTTTGCTAATGGTAAATTCAGCAAACCACTTGAAAGTACTTTTAAGTGCTCTGCTGAGTCACAGTCATAGGCTCAGATCTACAAAGGATTTGTACAGTGATGGAGGACATTGGGAGTCACACAGCAATGCTGTGCTGTCTCATAATTCTGAAGAGGGAGATGAGATGGGGACTTCCATGATTTTTGTCTCTGATACCTCTGCAGGCTCCTACCACTCTGTTTCCTCACAGCCCAGAGTTCCTCCCACATAAATACTAAAACAACTTTGCTGCTTCTTCTTCAGTATTGTTTACCACTTTGTTTTTACATTTTTTATGCAATTTATAGGAAAAAATATTAAGAGATAACTTTGTTACCTGAAGTACAATTTATTAGACAGTTGTAATGAAATATGAAATTCCAATCTAAAATGAGAAAAGAAGCCGTGGCAACCTCTTCCTCTCTACTACTCATTATATTAAATATTCAGCAGTCATGTTTGAAAGTGGATCTGGAACTTGAATATATATTTTACAGAAAAGAATGTTGCTAGTTAGTGACTGGGGGTAAAAGGTGTGGTGTCATGTTCATAAAACAAACACCATGTCAGAATGTTGTGTACATGAGCATTTACCACTTTATAATCTAGCTCTGAAAGCAGGAAATGTGTGCGTGCAACATATAGCTTATGGTAAATGGAATTTGTGCTTCATTGACAAGCCAATTACATCTGTCAAGCACTAGATAGAACTCTTCTTTGAATTTATAACATGTCTTGAGATGTCATACTCTGTTGTAGACTATACCAGCTATAGAGAATTCAGTGCAGAACCGCCTCTGTGTCTGTTAAAACACCCTATGTTCATGAAATGGACTGTTTGGGAATTTTATGATTATTGTTTTGATATGTATAATTAATGTTTTCAAAAATTTCATAGTTAATGAAATTATTATATTATTATATTATTATTAATGATTATATGATATTATTATTATTAAATGAAATCCCAGAGTAATTTAATACTAATAGTTTTTGTATAGACTGGTGGAAATGAATGCAAATTCTGGTTATAAAACAGTTTCATGAGGTGACTCATCGTGTTACAAAAGAACAAAATAGTTTTTGGGCTCGCTATTTTCTTCACTGAAATTCTCTCCAGTCTGTTGAATAGAAGTTATGTAATTGAGGAATAGTGTGTAATTTATATGCAGCATGATCATGTTGATCAGAGGTGAGAGTGAGTTTTATCATGTCTGCACACAATAGTCCGTGGTTTGGTCAGTGCTGATTTTACAGCAGTTGATGAGTCAGGACAGAGCTCTCTCTTAATACGGTGAAGCCAAATTATGAGAGCATCTAGTCCTTTATTCTCCCTGCAGTGATATCCTGTCATGGAATATTGCTTTTAGTTTAATTTCTGTATTTCACTAGCTCATTGAAAACATTAGATCAGATCTGGTTTGTTTTACTTGTGGGTAATATGATTGATTTAACTGGAACAACACCTATGCTTAAAGAAGCAAAATTCAGTCCCTTTTCTCCTCCTGCAATTTCAGCTTGAATAAACTCTCTTAGATTTATTGGCTAAGATGAAGCTGAAGATTTGCTGTACTGGGGATCAGGCCTATGTTTATACAAAAGACAGCTTTAAAGAAAGATGATCAACGAGGTTGATTTGACTGTGTTAAAGGACTTACTTTATGAAAGCATGCATAAAATCTTCATAGCATAAATGTAACACATACACACACTTATACGATACAATTGAAGAAGCCAAATGTTTGCTGATACTAATAGAAACACAGGGCACATCAATATTCTTCTAAAGTTACCTTCCTCTAATGAGTCAACAGGTCAGTGTAAGGAGGCATGCAACAGGAAGCACCCAAGTGAGAAAACATGGAAACAATCCCTTCTGCTGAATTATTTTGGTGTAAAATTATAACAAGGCCCAAAGTTTATGGGAACCATTTCATTTTAGTCGCTTCACCCGCTTATCTATACCAGCTGATGATCTTGTGTATAGTACTCTTGCTGTGAAATGCAGATAATAATATAATCTGATTTATGTTGGTAACTGCAGACAGCAAAAATAGAGTGGATAAACAGAACTTGACTTAGAGCTTTTAAAAAACATTTACTTTTCCCTGAGTCTTTTGTGTTTGATTTTTCCTGAGTGTTGAAGTAGTGCACCAACATTACTTCATTAATTACAGACAATTTTGTACAGATTTCATTGCAATAAGAATCAGATTTACTTAAATAGGAACTTCTTTGGTTAAGGATGGAGCATGTGGTCTGTAGTTTTACTTTAAGAGTGCGAAAATATTCTTTGGCAAATAGAGATTGCTAAATACGTAAAAGCCAGACACTGTATAGTTTAACAAAATGCTAACCAGAATTACATTAATTGTATTATTTTGTATTCTTTTTGTAGATTAAACAAATTCTCCACAATACTGGCATGAATGTTGCAGATGAAAGGTTTGAAGAAATATGGAAGAAAGTGTGTACGAAACATGAGATAAAAGAGCTTTGTGATTGTGAAGAAAATATGTGGAATATAATGAATAATATACATGAATCACGCATAAAATTCTAGTCTCTGATTCTGCTCTCTGGGCATTGCTTTTATTTAACATCGGTCATAATTCTGATGCTGAATAAACAATAAATATTTATATGTGTATTTATATGTGTGTTGTCTTTCTGAGTAGTGGGTTCACCACCTATATATGAATCATTGCAGTTGGTAGGAACTGGTATCCATGCTTGTAAATGTAATACAAATATTTATCTTATATTTCATTTTGCATTTTTAATTTTTTTTCTCTTATGAATGGAAAGACACTTTTGAAAGTACTAAAGATAGATATTTCAGCTATTCAAGACCTCTCAAAGATTATTATCATATAATGGCATTTTGCCATTCTTCTCATGTTCCATAATTCTTGTCAACAGAGATCTGATTGTGGCAAAGTATTTGAGATGTTTAGAAGTTCATGTGAGAAAGTGCTTTACAGTTAAATAGTAAGGAAGCTACATAGCAATAGGTGTGGGATCTAAAGTGTTCTCGTGAAATAGACTCCATAAAAACCAATAGGTTAAGAAGTGCAGGAATGAATGTCCAGTTGTGTGGCAGAGGGCTCCTATTCTTTATGCAAGCTTATGACTATTAATAGTATTCAGCTTTCACAATCAAGAAAAAGAATGGATATTTAGAGGTGTTTATGTAATAAACATTCATAAAAGCTCAGGCTAGGTAGTCAGAAAAGTTTGTGAGGGCTTTCAGAGAGCCAGCTGTTCATCTGTGACTAATACAGTTCCTTGGGAAGAGGGAGAGTCATTAATGGAAAACACTTGAGGATCATTATGCAAATCTCAATGAATATGTATAAAGTGCAGTAAGAATAAACAACGGAAAACAAATAATACTAAAATATGCAACTGTGAGTTGGAATGTTCACTCTTCTACTACAGTACTGAACTTTGGTATAAAACAGTGGAAATTGTTCATTATTAACAGTGAGAAATACTACTTCTAGACTTTCAAAAGAAAGATCCTTGCCCAATGTAAGCTTAACATACAGGCTTTCAAGAAGGATGTTACTTTGTCACTTATTGGTGCTTTAACTACCTTGATAAGATTTGGAGAACATTGCCAGCCAAAAGGTACTTAACTTAAATGTTACTTAAAATTTCACTTTAACATTCTCCTCACATGATTGTTAAGATTCCTCTTTTGCCTGTGTTCTAGGAGCTGGAACATGGAACTAGCTTGTTCCATGAAATCTGCAAGCCAGACCCCTTTGTACATTATTTTTGTAGCATTAATAGTAGCTGTCTTGCATCAAGTAGAAAGAATTTGCTTTCTGGTATCTCCAGGGAGCAGGTGGTGGAAATGCTGCTTGATGAAGGCAACTTCTTTCCTGCTGTGAATGAATGTTGTTCTGCACTGTTGCTGCTTTGCCTCCCCATCCTTCTGGAACTGCCTGCATGTACTCAGAAGCATACAAGAAGCAGACTGGCTGTCCCAAGTGGAGTCATGACAGAAAGATAAATGTATGGCTAATTTAAACTGAATTTATTATGTTAGGATTTTGCCACCTTCAGTGAAATCCTCTAAAGCTTCTTTTCTGCTCATATTATGTGGGAGGGAAGAATCCTTTACCTTTGTTGCAGCAAACTTTCAAAAGCATTGGAGAGAATTACTTTAGAAAAAACAACATATTTTTTTTCTTCAATAGAAGATTGTAGATGAAAGCTTCACGCTCACTTCAGGGAAAAATGAAAAAAAAATTGCTGAATCTGTATATGTATGTGTATATATGTATGAGATTTGTTGTGTTTGTTCAGCAACTTGAAATTCTGTGAACTCTATTTTTTTTAATCTACTGTAAAGATACTCACTTGCACTCCTCTACTTTCAGTAGAGTATTTTCCTTTGTCAATGAAATGGAACTAACGTTGTTCTTGGTCAGTCTGCTAAGTGAGTCCTGAATAAAGAAGACTGATTGCTGCTTGCCAGGCTTGTTTCCAGCCTGTCTTGCAGGTAAACGAGGTCCGATGCCCGCGTGAACTAGCGACTGATGGAGGTAAGGTAACTGAGGTTTGCGTGCCTCAGTTTCCCAGTTCAGCCCAAAAGCCATTCTTACAGCAAGTAGTTCTTGGCTGTTTATCAAGCCAGCAGCTAAGGCAAAGAGGAAAGAGTTGGAAACTCTGTTAGCTGCAGTCCAAGTTTATTTTCTCCTGCCCTCGGGGGGACAGGGAGGCAGTTACTTGAAGGGAAGCCAAACAGAGAGACCCCGGTTTGCTCTCTGGCAGTCAGTTTTAAGGGATTACATCATGAGGTAGAGATAACAGAATGAACCAATCATGAAAGGAAGATACATGATAATAAACCAATAAAGACATCTCAGGGGAGGAACAAAATCAAACTAACAAATAACAAAACAGCTGGAGGGAATTTCAAACCACGCTGGCCTGTTACAGGACTTGAAGCTTCTGTGATAAGAAAGCAGACGTGGTGTGAGTGACATGCATGGGATGGTGCTATGCTGCAGATTCTGCCTTTTGTCTGCCTTCGGGGGCAGGGTCCTGCAATGGGCAATCAACCCATCTGGATTCTGTATCTAATACAGGCTGTACCGTAGCAACAACTGATAAATCATGGTTTAGTTTTTTGTCAGTATATTTGTAACCAGAGACTAAAGACTTTCTTTCAAGTTTGGGTTTGAAATTACCCCTCTGAAGCTTTAAATTGTTAATTACTGAAAAGAGCTATAAATTCTCCTCATAGGTGCTTGTTTTTTGTCACAATATTCATTAGGAGGCCCCTGAAAGATTTAATCACTGTGACACAGCGACTTCTCAGGAGTTCCCCAATCCTTTTGCTTCTTTTGTTAAATGCTTTTTTGTTAAATGCTTTGCGTACACAGAGCTGTTGCAGATTTTTGTGCTTCATTTCTGTTTGACTTCCTAACATGTGAATTCAATGATGTGTTTTTAGGCTTTAAAGCTGCAAGTTGTGTTCTGTTATTTTTATAGTTCCCTCAATATATTCCAAATGACAGAAAATAAAAGGTTTGCTTTCTTCTATATTTCAGTGGGATTCTAGGTATGGAGCTGATGTAACCAGGACAGCCCACTACCTTGCACTAACCTGGGGGCTGTATCCAAGGCAAAGTTTTCGAGAAGAGTTGTGAAAACAACTCAAAAGCCATGTGTTGTAAGAGTAACTGTGTAAATTTAGTGCTTGAGAAAATTTATTCTGTTAACAGTTATATTAAAAAATTGCATGTTGACTGAGATTGTGGACAAAACTAGTAAACAGCAAATTGTAGCAAAGGTAAATATTTTGTTAAAAATTGGTAAATTCTAGACATTTTGTGTCAAATTTTCTTAATGGAATTTTTCATTAAAATAGACACTGGATAAAAGACACAACACATTCAGCTACTATGTGCATTATTTCTCCATTAATCTCTGTTTCACTGTGGTGATTATTCCAAAGAATAATGTATTTAATAATGATGCATTTTTAATTGGTTCTGTCAAGTGAACAAAGTTCACTTTAGCGCAGATGTATTGGTTTCCAGGAACAGAGCAAGGAGGTTCTCCTATATACAGAGATAGAGGCCAGTGTTTGCTACTCCCCAAAAGCCATGACAGGGAAACTGACTTTTGATATGTAAACACACCTGTAAAAGATAAGGTTAAAGCTTTGAATGTGCAAAATTACTTTTTATTAATTCTGTGTTTCTGGCTCTTAATCTTTAGAGTGTGAATATTAGCATATATTAGAATGTGAATATGAATGTACAGCTAGTATGACTTATTTGGCCGTGACTTCTCCTAAGTAAAGCAGATGTTGGACTTGGACTCGGCTATTTTGTTATTATTACTGTTACTATTCCAGTTCTCTAATGAAAAAAATCATCTGTGCAATGACTTTTGTTTGACATGCTGGAAGATCCAGCCCACTGTCTTCCATAGAAATGTATGTACAAATAAGTGCAGACCTCTCCTTGATATTATTACTAGATAACAATTATGTATCTGTCTTAAAAAGATTAAGTATTTTTTTTTTTGTACATCAAGAACTACTGGTTTTCAGGGATTTATCTGATCAAGTGATTTGTGGTCCTTGAACTCATTCCTTGAAGTGAATGGCCAGTTTTGTTTATTTGGTTTGGTTTCTAAACAGCTGTACATAATTATGTGTGCTAAATAGAATGCTAATAATCTTTTATACTAAGAAGAGTACTTCAGACAGGTGTCTAAGCAGAATAGGTACTGGGGAAAAGTGCCTAGAAAGATGATTAAAGTCTTTGTTTTGTCAGCAGATATGAGCAGGTAGGATGTTTTTGGAATGACTAATACAGCTTAATTAGTTGATGTTTGCCATTAGGATGCATTTCTTTGGACACTAGTTGTTTGCATTTGACAGTCTGTCATGCAGCACCATCTGCCTGCGTGGCTTTACCTTGCTGGATGGCCAGAGTGCTTTTCTAGCAGCTGGGTACAGGTTTAGGCATGCCAGAGAAACACTAAATGCTACCATGGTTGAGTAGTTCCAATCGGATCTATATTTCTTTACTACTCTTTAATACCCTACTAATTTTGAAGATGCCAGCACAGATTATGTAAACCTGTAGGAAAGATTTTGGAATCTTTGATCAGGATTAATCTGCAAGGGGAGAGGTAGTTAAAACAGTCGCCACTGTGCTATGATTTCCTAAGACAAGTGCTTGCTGATTTCTGCCAGATGTGTGTGGCTTCTCTGAGGCCTGGAGGAGGTAGAGAACTTGTGCATCCTGGGTCCACATTCCTACTTTCAAATGCGGAAATTTACATTCCTGGGGACACAGGTATGCCCACCTGTGTTCTGAGATTATACCCTAGGAGATGAAGTGTTAAATTCTGTAATAAAACCAAAGAGTAAATCTGCTATACTCTGCATATTTTCAGAGCTCACTCCTCATTCCAGGGCCTAGATGTAGATGAAAATGGCAAAACCAAGACTTAATCTGAAAAAAAAAAGAGGACCTGAGTACCACTGATAGGTTTTAGTCATGTGGCTTTTGTGAAGGCTCTCTTCGTCTAGTAATAAGGATCATATATTCTGTATCCTAAAAATAATAGTCCTGTGTGTGGGGTATGTTTACTAGATAAGGTTCTACCACACAATCAGATCAAAAACAAACAGAGGAGCTTAAGAACATGTACTTCTAGAAATAGCTTTTCTATAAGCCTTGATATTTTCTGCAGATTCTAGAAACTGTCAAGTATTTATTTGAATCTGGGGTGGAACAAAGGACTGAAGCAAGAGCAGAAGGGTTTTCAAATGGTACCAGTTAATCACAGGGTGATTTTTTTTTTTTTTGCAGTAGTTTTCAACAGACTTTAGAGACAGACATACACACCATATGACTGCTTTACTAAAAGTGTGTTCCCTGGTGAGTGACAAGGCTGAATGCATCACAAAATTTAGAGCCTTTTGCTTGTGAGAAATGAATATAACATAAGAGTATAGTGAGTATCTGCACAGGGCAGCCCAGAGGTTCTATCTAGCCCAGTGTGCCAACTGGCAGTGGTCAAAAATGTGTTTATGGAGAAGTAGCCCATCAGAGCAAATGTTTCAATGTTTCTCCCAAGCAGTCTCCCAGCCTCAAGTGGTTGAAAGGAAGGAAGAACTTCTCTGAAAAGCAAGTATTTTTGTTACATTCAATGATCTTAAACACATTTCTCTTCATGAACTTCCCCAGTGCACCCTTGAAACTTTGGGATGCTCTAGCCTCTGCAACATCTTTTGTCATGGAGTTCCATAGCTTTAGCAATATGCTGAACAGAAAACCTAGCTCCTTTGCTTCTTTTAAATCTCCTTTCTAAGGGCTTAATATGATGTAAGACAATCAGTCTATTTGACAAAACATCAAACAAACCAATTTCTAAATGCTGTCAGTGATACAGCCATTTATAGACCATTGTCACATCCTTCCTAAGTCCCGACTGGGGACTGCTTGCTTACCTATTGCCTGCATAGAAATTATTCCTAAGTGTTCTTTTGACAGATTATCTTTTTCTGAGATGTTTCTGATTCTGCAGCACATTTTCTGAGTTACTATGAGCATGGATTTAAATGTGCAGGCAGGAGCTTTCTCTGCACTCTCAGTTTATTTCCCGCAGTAACAGCATTAGGAATAACTGCTGTATTTCAAACATGAAAGCAGGGGCAGTTTCAAAGGTGTACAATGATTTTGCACTGAGTCAGAAGTCATTGCTGGGGGCAACAACCATGTAATATATTGCTGTATGTTTACTGCAAACATAGTTCCCCATGACCTGCTTTGCTCTGACATCCTGAGTCAAGTGGATTTGATTCCAGGTTGCTTGGAGAACAGAATTTGGTTCAGTTTATACACCTGGACAGTCTACGTGTTTTCTTTCATAAAATGCTTTGGAGGTGTAGGATGGAAGATGAAGCCTACAATTAAACTGGTTTTGCTTTAATAAATACTCTGTTGTTGTTCAGTTGCAGTGGGAATGTAGACTAGTGCTATCTCTGTATTTATTGGTCTTCTTATTCCAGTGGATTTATATCGATAACAAAATATCACTCCTACAATGTTTAGCTCAAAGGACATTCCTGCTGAAAGCCAAATGTGAGTGGATTCCAGACTTCTGATTTCTCAATAAGAATGTCTTTTGAAGTCCTTATTTGCACCAGCTTTAGAATGGAAAGCATTACAAAGAATTTCTGAGGGAAAAAACAAGCTGGTGATTAATTGCCTCATTTGAACTGGGCTTAAATTGCAGTTAATATAGTAACATGATGAATAGGGATGTAGGATTGGAGGGGATTTTGTTTGGTGTCTTTTGGTTTTGGTTTTTTTCAAGTCTTCTTTTGTCCTTATTCTACAGGTAGGGAAACAAAGACTCCTATTACCATATTTTTTGAGAAGTGCTAAATGTATTTGTAGCTGTGCAGCTGTCTACCAAAGACAGTAGGCAACTTTCTCTGTTATATGCAGGCATATAATTGTCTATCACAGACCTGGTTTTCTTTTCTTACTTAATCACACAGGTGACTAAGTCAAGCCTTGTTAAACTACCAGTAAACCCTTATTAAACCACCATCATCAATGTTTAATACATCCTTGCTTAAGAGAGTACACAGTTCACCTCTCAAGTTGCTTTGACATGAAATCTAATGCCAGTAACAGAGGGATAAGATTGAGACCAAAAGCTTAGATATCATGCCAAGTATTTATGGTTCGAATAATAGCTGTTGTTCTTAAAATTGTGTTTGTTTGGGTTGGATTTGTTGTTGTTTTGTTATTTTGTATTGCTGGAAACAATATCAGTAGCCGGAGTATGTTGTCACAGAAAGTGCTGGTACTTTGTTACTGACTCATTTTTTGCTTCATTTCCCACCATTTATTGTGTTTGTCAGCTTTTCTGTTCAGACGATTTACTTCGGGCTTGTGAGATTGACAGAGCTGGAACACACAGCCTAGTTTGCAGGTGGTCAGAGATGTGCTAACAATGTTCCAGTGTCATGATTACTGGTCTTATTATTTGAGAACAAAAAGAACTGAAAGATTACTCAATAAAATTCTGCATGACAAACATTTGTTCGTAAAACTAGGCATGGTTCAGATGAGTGATGACTGTTTCCCTTTCTACTGCTGCTTCACCGAAGAATTAGGGAAGCAGAGTGCTATCCTGGAAAGAGCTTTGCATGAATTGAAGATTTTCTGGCCCTGGGGCTTGAAAGATGTCAAGTGCCATGTCAAATTCTCCCTCTGGTTAACAGTTAACAGAACTGGTTGGGAAAACTGACTCTGTTTGCAATGAAAGGAAAATAAATTAATGTTTTGTATGCTGTTACACAGTTTCTGTGGATTATTTCCTTCTTAAATGCAAAACCAAACCAACCAAACAAAAAAGAACATAGGGGAAAAGAGTGTCTCCTTTTTAATTTTGTTCCACTGGACAAATAGAAAAAACACAATAAGAACAAAAAATAGGAGAATGTTGGGAAATTGGAAATGAGTAATATATGAAAAGGCACAATTTTTCTTTTCAAAGAGAAGAAAAATGTGCATCTAAAGGACTTTGTTAGTTTTTCTTTGATAAGAAGAACAAAAGTATGAAAAGACTTTTCAGTCAACTCCATCCATTTCTGCTGAAAAGCCTACATGGGAGAAAGATGTGATTCCCTAAATGGAAATTCCTGAAAGGACATTGAGCCTTTCTTGAAATGTAGCAAGGGGTTTGAGAGAAAAACATACTGTACCTGTCTGTAGAGTGGTAGTTGTTCTACGGTATTAAAAGATATTTTGAAACGTTGAGAGGAATTTTGTGTATTGGATTGTATGACAGCAGTGTGCCAGTGCAGTGTGTGCCTGATTCTTTATTTTGAATGATTGTATAAATATAATAATAAATCACCATTCTTCCCTAAGTTGTTAGTCATGCAATAGAAGTACGGTATTTTATTATTCTCTTTAATTTCCTTGGAAACTGTAGGAATATCAATAATTATCGCTTTATTGAGTGACTGCTGTTGGGGTGATGTAGAAAATATACTTGCCTAAATATTTTGTAGTGTTTCATACAAGTGGGAGGATATATTGTATTGCTTCAAATCCATTTTCCTGTCAGAACTGAGAGCTGCAACCACTGCATTTCTGACAAGCAACCCGTTTGTTTGAATTTCTACTTGTCATTCACATCTTTAATTCCAGGATTCCAAGTTAGTAATGGTATTCTGGAATGGTGAGTCATACATAATGGTTTTACCCAGCATTTAAGAGTATATTTCACTTTAAAGTTAAATATTATGGTGACTGAGATAAGTATTTGTGAGATAAGCTCATTGGTGATATTAAGCACAAGATCTCTCTGTCTTTCTCCTTAACTGCAGGCAATCTATTGAAGC
Organism: Dicrurus megarhynchus; assembly: GCA_013399195.1. NCBI lineage: Eukaryota > Metazoa > Chordata > Aves > Passeriformes > Dicruridae > Dicrurus > Dicrurus megarhynchus. The sequence goes on along the minus strand of VXAD01003683.1, from coordinate 295,940 downwards.
ACCAACTTTCCTAAAGGTTCCTTCACATTAAACAGAAGGAAAGATATGCAGTTACATGGCAGTTGAGTTTCTCAAATATTTTTCTCACTATTCAAGGACTAAGAGGAGATTTAGAACCTCTTTAAATTAAAGCACATGAGCTTGGTGGATGTTTGAGGCTGTTCAGTGTGGAGAAGAGAAGGCTCCAAGGAGACCGTAGAGCAGCCTTCCAGTACTTAAAGGGGGCCTACAGAGGCTGGAGAAGGATTTTTTGCAAGTGCATGGAATGAAAGGACAAGGGGTGGTGGCTGTAAACTGGAAGAGGGCAGGTCTAGAATAGATATTGGGAAGACATTCTTGACTGTGAGGGTGTGGAGGCACTGGAACAGGTTGCCCAGGGAAGCAATGAATTCCCTGTCCCTGGGAGTGTTCAAGGCCAGGCTGGATGAGGGTTTGAACAACCTGGTCTAGTGGAAAGTGTCCCTGCCCATGGCAGGGGGGTGGAAATAGATGATACTTAAGGTCTGTTCCAAGCCAAATCGTGCTTCTGTGATGTTTCCAGACCCGGCACTTCATTTACCTTCCTCAGTCCTTAGGCTTCATTTGTGCCTTCCATTTCTACGTACATTATATTATCACGTGGAAGCGAGTATTTTTCCTTAAAATTATTTGTGAGTTTGAGCTACATTATTTAAAAAAAAAGCCCAAAACACAAATACCTTGTCTTGTAGCACGGGGTTGCCTTAGCATTTGTTCTTAGTGATTCACGCGATTTAAAGCTATTTACTTATTTCTCGATGGCAGCGATAAGAGTGGGGAGAAATCCTTGTCCTTGCGAGATGCCATTTGGAAGTTGAAACTCGGTTGTGGCAGTAGAGGCCGTGCCAGCGGCAGGCGGCGCTCCAGGATTTGCAGAGCCTAACGCTGTGTTTTCCAAAGCCAATGCCGTCTGGAGGAGTTTCCCTCTTCTGTCGAAGCCCAGAGTAAATGTCGTCCCTTTTTCCGCACTGAATTCTAAGGGAGGGATGTTTAATGTTGCATGTTCACTCTGGTCTGTGTGACCTTCCCTGGGAGAAAAGCAATTCGATAACTCTGGAGAACTGTGATGTGTAATTATCATACTTTCTCCCCTGCTATACATCTGTGTAATTAACCATGGTGTTTTTTGTAGTATATGTATGACTGGATGTCAACACACAGATTTAAGCAGGTAGAAGATTTTCAGTCAAGTCCAATAAGTATTAAACTAACGCACAAATGTCCCGAATATTTTTGTCTGTTAGGGTTAGCATAGCTACTATCTGCAGCAGACTTTGTTCATAGCTCAGAGATCTTCAGGAAACATCACATTTTGTCACTGATGCAAGCAACAATGCAGGTTATATAAAAAATCTGTAGATATATACTTTAATATCTATGAAATATATAAGGTATGTGAAAAGACTATTCCTTTAATGGTGATGTTTTGATTTGACATATATAGCAGCCACAGTGAATGGCAATTAAAATGGGAAAAAGAAAAAATCCAGAAAAGATTCCCCAAAAGCAGCTTAAGGTTTTATGGTAGTATTGCAATAGCAATTTACAATAACCAAATAAGTATGGAAAAAGATTCATTAGTGAGTGCATGTATTCGGGATATATTTATGTCTTCAGTGTTAATATACAGGGTGTGATCAATCAAAATACAAAAAAGGTGTGGCTTCTTTTTTTCTTTCTTTTTTTTTTTGTTTGGTTTTTTTGGGGGTTTTTTTTAGGTTTTTTTTGGTTTTTTGGTGGTCTTTTTTGTTTGTTTTGTTGTTGCTATTGGTTAAGCATTGATAATATAAAATACTCTTGGGCTGAAAGGATGGAGACAGTACTTTAAAAAAATTGCTGTTCATATTTTGTTAGTGATGTGACTGGTAACAAACCTTTTGAATTAAGCATTTGGCTGTGTAATGCTAAACATGGTGTTTTCAGTAGTGAATCACTCACTCTGTTGCTTGAACACACACTGGTAATGTTTTCTGTTTGAGTATCATATTTTCTCAGTGCTAAGCTTACTTCACGGTAAAATATATTCCAATTCACCCAGTAATAGGTTCACTCTAAACGCCCAGCCCCAGGAACCGTTGCAGAGCGTGGGAGCAGAACTGGGGAGTGTCACATCTCCAGCTCTTGAGATTGAACTATATTAAAACATATCAGTCTTTCTCTGTAGAAAGCAAAATGAAACCAAAACAAATTGAGCTGAAAATCAATGAAATTGTTCCTGTATTAAACAAAACTAGAGAGTATACAATTTTTTTTCTCTTTAATCCTCACCTCACACTCCTTTTTCCAACAAACACCCAGACTTTAAGCTGAAAGATATCTTTCTGTAAGGTTATAGAGATGGGGGAAGAAAACCGATCTGATTTTAACGGGAATTTTTAAAAAAGGGGTTTTTTTAAGTACTGGAGATTTAATCTGCTTTCAATTATTTTTTTTCTGGGACTATTTGAATTACTTTTAAGAGGTCAGGTATTTCAAAGGATAGGCTATGAGCATTTTCTAAAACTAAAGGCCATTAAACTTCCTCACAGAGTAACTAGGTAAGTGGTCACTCATAGTCAGGAGACATTACAAGCAAAGCAATGCATCTTTATATCACTTATTCCATAATCTTCCAGTGATTCATGCTCTAACTTTGTTACAGGGATCCTGAATTTAACTTCTGCTTTTAAAAAAGTGAATAGAAAGCAATAACAAAATTGGTCATGATAGTTTTGTGTGATGACAGAGGAAACGAACCAACATCTCAATTCCCTACTTGCATATTGCATTTTCTGAATAATGCGGGGAAAAATCAAGTCCTAGTCCCGATGTTGTCAGGTGGCCTGATATTTTAATTCTTTTCTTAAAGGTTGGTGAAAATTCTAAAATTTCAGCTGAAAGAGCAAATACAACTGTAAATGTATTCGGACTCAGTTTGAATCTACCCTTAGGGTTGAATGGGAATCATGCTTTGCTTGCAAAAGCATCTCCTCTGCAGTGCCATCCAACAGCAAAACGCTGCGGCCCTTGCACAGAAGTCCCCACGTTGGCAGGAGCTCCTGCCGCCGGCAGTGCTGCAGGAAGTGATGGCAGTGACACAGAAGTTGCTGACAGGCTGACACCGTGTATTAGTCTGTGGACAAATGGTTCGTGGTCAGACCATTGCGCAAGTCACTCGAGCCGTGTTCCATCCTTCGGTCCGTGGCTGGGCTTGTACGTGGAAGTTATTTAATTAAGGGCTTTTTACCTACCCAATGTTTTCTTAGGGTTGTTGGAAATTATTTCAGGTGCTTTCCTAAGTATAACTGATTAGCTTAAATGGAAACTATTTTCTTGGAACAAGAAAAATTATGCCTTTCACTAATTTTTGCTGTTAAGTATTTGGTGCCAAGACTGTCATCTTTGACTGTAATCTTAGAACTCCAAACTGATGCTGAATTTTAGTTCTTCCCTTTTTCTCTTAAACTCTTAATTCCTGGCATCTATCCCAAAGCTCCTGCTATGGTCTCAGGATAAAGGCTTTTCTTTACTGGTCTTCCCTCACAAACTACTCTTGTATTTTCACTTTGCATTCTCTCCTGGATGCACAAACTTACCAACTTACTAAGGCCATTCTTTCTTCCTTCCTTGAGTCTGTCTTGCATCAGAGTCCTTTATATGGTCCTCTGAAAATATTCTAAAGCCTCTCTTCCCTACTTACTGGGACTTTTAGATAAAACACAGTGAAGATGAATAAAGTAGTTGAAATTTTGTGCTTAAACTGGTTATTGAAATATAGTGAAATAATTAAGTAGTTGAGCTCATCCTTTTGTAGAGACTGCTGGAGTGACCAATGACTCTCTGTGTTGAGTGTGAGCTATAGGACATATGGGACCCACATTGATTTTCCTTTGAGAAAAATGTGTCTTCTTTGTCTAATACTTTAATGTGTATTTTGTATATGCTTTGACAGACAATAGAAATTGAATAAGTCAGACATCTGTGCCCAAGAAAATAAGGGAGAAAAGGATTATTTTTCAAAATAATTTGTCGTTAGTTTCTCCAAAGAAAAAAATGCCATAAATATAAAGAAATCTCAGAAACTCAGTGAAAGCTGCTGGATTTCTTTGGTTGGTTGTTTCATCTCCATTGAAATGCTTTTAAGCAACATTTGCTGTTGAGATCTCTGCATGTCACTTACTTTAGGTTTTAACTACCCAGGCACTTCAAGCAGAATCAAGAGATGCAGTGGATTAAGATTAGTATTAATTCACAGGTGTAAATGTTGTTCCTGAGACTAATAAGAAGCTATTTCAATTTCTTTGATACTCGTTGTGTTTTACATGTGGCTGCTGCTACGATGCTTCTTTATTTGTTAATTTCCAATCAACTATTTCTATTTTAGAAATCCATAGTTAAATAAACTTATGGGCTAGTTTCAATACTTAATTCTGAGTCCAGCCACCTCTTTTTTTATGGTATTTACCTAGTTTACTTTCACTGTTCTTCAGAACAGCATGCTTTAATTCAAATACAACATGTTTTTGTACTTGAATTACTGATTCACTAAATCCCTAGATAAGTTAAAATCTTTAGGAAGTCTGTGTATGATTTCTGCATTCTTAAAGAAAAGACAGATGTGATCCTTAAATATACTTGCCATTTTAAATGAGAAATAAAGCTATTTTTTCCGCACTTACATCATTTTTTTAAAGACTGAAGAAAAATAGGTTTATTGATCTACATGTCTAGGCTTGATGCATGTCCAAGAGGTGAAAAAATCTTTTAAGTAAATAGAGAAAAAATCTTTTAAAGTAAATAGAGAAGTTTTGCTGCTTCAAATATAAGAAGGTATTGTGGGTTCATGTTCTAGTTACTCAAATTTCATAAATATGGAATTTTAGAACAAAAATTAACATAGAGAAATCAGTAATTTTCAGCCCAGTTAATAGAAATTGTGGCACACTTCTGCTGTTTTATGCCAATCTTATTGAGTCTTCACTAAGTCCTCATATTCCCTTGCAATCTGTTTTATTCTTTGTGCCAGGTATGTGTGCTTTAATTGCATTGGGATGGTGTTTTAGTTTAAATTGCCTGCCCTCAGCCTGAAAAGGAATATGGTAATGTCTTTCACATAGGAAGAGTCACAGCTGCTTGTATTAACTGTAAATAACACCCAGATGAAGATGAAAACAAGTAAAAAAAGGTTTTCTCTCCCCACAACCCCTTGTTTCTCCTCAATTAGGTGGCTGGGATCTTATCAGCTGGTGCTGCTTTTATCTCCTGGTTTTGTTCATGGGGGAAAGAGGGTGAGGAACTCCCCACCTCTAGTATGGCAGAACTAGGCTTCTGCTTTCCCTTGGTCTGATGATTTTGCCTTTTTGTGGTGGGATCCCAGCTAATGCTGCAATGCTTTCATGTTAGGTGGAATGAAAAGAGGTATGTGATGGTCTTTTTCTTAATTTTGTGGTATCTATGTGGTTTACTTGCTTCTGTTTAAGCTGCAGTCCTAGAGGTAAATGGAAGTTTTACTTCTGACTTTTTTTTCTTTTTAAATAAAAGCCTTTCAAATTCTTATAGCCTTAAAGAAAAACTTGAAATGGTTACTGTAATGTGCTATATGGATACTATGTCATAGAGCTATTTTCCTAAGACTAATTAGTGATGTTTGTATAAAATATGCTATGAAATATTTCAAATTCACACACCTGATCACAAAATACTCTGAGTTGGAAGGCTCTCAAAATCAGGTAAATAACCCTTGAAACTGGGACATAGAACTGAGGCAAAGGCCTGGAACTTCAGGTTCAAGTATATATATTTCTTTGTTTCTGCTTTCCCACGGGGACCCAAGAAGTTGCCTTAACAAATGTCAAAACAGACTTCATCGAAATTTATTTCTGTTCATTCTACTAAGCAGTTTTGTTTGTTTGCTGTCAATGTTTCTGAAACTATCAGCCACTCATTCTCTACAACCTCACACCATCAGTGGCACTACAAAATGCTGCCATCTGGATTTCAGAGGCTCTTCATAACTGCTGAGTTACAAATCCCCTGCACTTCAGTGGTGTCCACGTCAAGAATTTGGTTCTGCCTCCAGCCATGCTGGTCATAAACAGGCTGTAAACTATATTAATCTACATAATTTGAGGAAGTTGTCAAAAATATGGGAGCAGGGCTAATCCTTAAATCTAGCTAAAACCAAAAGCATAATAAAAGTGGTGCAAATACTGATTATGGCTTGATTGGTGCAAAACCAGACAGTGCTGCTGTCCTCAGTGGTATCCTGGGTGAGGAGTTCAGCTGTACGGAACGATGACTGCTTATGACTTTCAGCACAATCCTGGGAGGTGGAGGATGCATGACAACTCGTTGTTTAGTACCTCTGAGCTTGGTGTCTGGTCCCCATATGTTTAGGAGATTTGAGCATGGGTTATACAGCTTAAGAAAAGGGACTATAATTCTTTAACTGAATGGCTGCCCTGGCTTTTTATAAATTGCTGAAAACATTCGTATCAGGAAAACAGTGAACCTGTTATGAATAAATGTATAATGAACAGAAGGTGCTCAGACTTTTTTAGCTAGTAATGATGAGAAATCAGTAAACACATGAATAAGGTGATTGCAGAGCATCCTGTAGATGAGGTTGCAGAAATCCAGCTGAAATGTTCCTTATTTTAATTCTGTCTTGTAACACCAGATATTTCCCATGAAAGAGAGTAAATGTTTTAGTTAATGTCACTAACTGCCTTAGGTTTTAAATCCACGTTTATGTAATATTTTTCCCTCTTCCTATCTAAAGGAAAAAAAAGGTATTAATATTGGCTTCTCTAGATAAGAAAACTATACAGGAGTTATTTTTTGGGCCTCCTTCCCCTAAAGGAGGGGGGAGGAAAAAATTAAATTGGTTCCAAATACTCTGTCTGAAATGCTGTACCTATTTTTACAACAAGCTTCCTAAAATGGAATATTGTAACTATATCTTTTGTATATAGTTTTCCTCACTCAGAAGTAAAAGATTAGGAGTTTCTTGTAATTTAGCTTTGTTTAATTCTGTTCTCATGGTTTTTGCTATTACTGTGGGTTTTTTGATGCTTCAGAGGAAAAACTATGTCACACTGCTGTGATAAAACTTGTGATTTGACAGTTCTTCCTTTGTGCCCCACGAGGCAGAAGAGAACAGACTGAAAGTGCTTATTCCCGTTTCTTTGCACATAGGTGCACAGGAAAGGCAGGCAGCCAGTGCTTCATGCACAGCAATCTGCTGCACCTTACCTATCAAGGAATAATCTCTGTATCCCCCTTCTAGGTTCTATGGATGTTACTTATGCACAATGGCTCCTAAACGTCCTGACTGTGTCTTTGTAACCAATTCAATGCCTAAGGGCTGGCCCTTATGTTTCAAAAATATTTCCTGCATGAATGATGATGTGAAGAGATCACTGTGACTACTTTATTTTTTCCTACCCCTTACATCTACTTAAGTCTCTTAGAAAATTAGCTCTGAGAAAACTAACCAAATAAAAAGGTAATAAAAGGCATTACTTCTCTATAATAGAGGAGACTGTACAGATGGGAAGCAGTGTTGTTGATTAATTCACTGCTTAAACAGGATTGTGAGGTGTGCTACTTTTTTTTTTCATTAGGTATGTTTTGGCTATTTCACCTGTCACTAAAATACTAACCGAACTTTTAACATTTCTTGAGGTATTTAACCTGTCTTATAGCCTGGAGTCAGAGATGTAGGTATCTGTTGTCTACATTTTTCTAGACCTTCATTCCCCTATTGACTTGTGTAAGGTCTCACTGAATAATGGGTGATAACTTGGGGAGTTCATTCTGGGATCTTCTGAACTACAGCTCAGAGTCTTGCTGAATTACTTGTCTTTCTGTAGTAAAAGGGGAATATAAGTATTGAAACAGTCCTAAAAATAAAGGTCATTGTTTTAAAATTCATACTCAAAAAAGAAAATCTACCTGATATTGCAAAGGTGGAAATGGTTTGGTGTAATGGGTTTGCATAGCCAAGCTTTGGTAGCAGGAGGGGCTGCAGGGGTGTCTTCTGTGAGAAGCTGCCAGAAGCTTCCTTCATGGAACAACTCTGCAGACAAAGGTCAGTGGAGGAGAAGGGGCAGGAGGTGCTCCAGGCACTGGAGCAGAGATTCCTCTGTGCAGGCTTTGGTGCAGACCATGGTGATGCATCTGTGCCCCTGCAGCCCATGGAGGTCATTGGGAGAGCAGAGATCCCCCTGCAGCCCATGGAAGAGCCCATGCCAGAGCACATGGATGCCTGAGAGGAGGCTGTGACCCCATGGGAAACCTGTGCTGGAGCAGGGACCTGTAGACCTGTGGAGAGAAGAGCCCACACTGGAGCAGGTTTCCTGGTAGGACTTGTAACCCCATGCTGGAGCAGGCCGTGCCTGAAGGACTGCACCCCATGGAAGAGTGATCCACATTGGAGCAGTTTGTGGAGAACTGTTGCTGATGAGATGGACTCATGTAGGAGAAGTTCATTGAGAACTGTCTCCTGTGGGAGGGACCCCACGCTGGAGCAGGGGAAAGACTCCTCTCCCTGAGCAGTGGGAGAAACAACATGGAATGAACTGACCATAACCCCATTCCCTGTCTCCCTGCACTGCTGGAGGGGAGGAGGTAGAACTGGGAAGGAGTGGGGGATGAGGGTGAGGGAGAAGGTGCTTTTAACAGCTTATTTTAATTCTCATTATCCTGCTCTGATTTTGTTAGTCATAAATTCAGTTAATATCCCAGATTTGAGTCTGTTTTGCCTGTGACAGTGTTTGCTGAGTGATCTTTCCTGGTTCTTAACTCATGAATCTTTTGTTATATTTTCTCTCCTGTCCTGCAATGGAGAAGAGTGATAGAGATGCTTTGGTGTGTGTCTGGCACCCAGCCCAGGTCAGCCCACTGCATTTGGAAAAGACCTTTGAGATCACCAAGTCCAACTGGAAGACTAACTGCTCATCCAAGCAGGTGCTAGAAATCACAAAATATTGTGATTGTAAGATTGGGGTTGTCTGTCTCTATATTAATTTTTCTCTTTCTTTCATGTAGTTTTATCTGTCACTGAGAAATAACTTTTACAAACAAACAATTTTTTTTTTTTTGCCAGGGTTTTCAGCAGCCTGCCACAAATTTTGTACAAAAGAAAAAAGAACCAGCTGTAACTAAAGTGTGTGCAAGCAATTTGGATTTGCTTAGTGATGCACTTTTCCAAGGCATCACTATTTACACAATAAATATTTTTTTTATTACACAATTTCCCTGTAGTATTAATGTAATTATTTAAGTTCCTTTAAGAGTTTGGCATTTCAACTTGCCTCTTTTAATCCCTTAGGCCAATACAGCACCTAGAAAAAATTTTAAAATTCCTTTCATAATAATATTTTGATGCTCTATTAAAGTCAAAAGCCAGACTTTAAATTTTTTAATAGGAAAAAAAGTATTTCACTGACAACATTTCCAATAAGACAAACCTAAATGAACAAAACATTCAAATCTAAACAGGTAACAACTTCCAGGGAGCAAAAGGGGACCAAAAAGCTATTTGGCCACATCTAGCAGCTAGTAGTTTTAAAGGACCATTTCATTTGCCTCCTGCAAATGTCTCACAAAGTAAGCATCTGTAGTAGTTGTGTTCCTTCAGCAATCCCCATGCCCTCTCCAGTGAAAGAGGAGAAACTTGTGTAGTTGTGATTCCACTGTTGCACTTCAGTGTAAATGGATGTTGACTGCAGGTCTGTGGCTAAGACAATATGCCAATATGCTGTGAGCTGTGACAGCTGGGCTCTGGCTGCTGTTTCTGGTTTTTTGGGTTTGTTTGGGTTTTTTTAGCTCCTGCTAGGAGGACTGCAACTGCAAGGAGCAAAATACAGAATGAAGAGCTGCAGATAGTAACACAACAAACTACCACAACCATATTTACCAGTTTTTTGCATCTGTAATATTCATATTTCTACTATTCAGGGTAAGGGTTAGATGCATGTTAATATATATCAAACTGAGATCTTCACAGGGCTGTGTGGACTTTTCAATTGCTATTGTTAAAACTTTTCTCAATGTTCACAGAGAAATTCTGCTAAGAACTGCTACAAAAATTAATATTGGTTGCGATTTTCTTTTATATAAAAGTCTTATAAGTCTGGAGGAGTTCCAGGAAATGGGAAGAAAAGCCAAGATCTCATCAGCACTTAAACAAAATAGACAAAATAACATCGGTAACTGGGCTGGTTGCCTGGACACCGCCACTAGACAAGGTGATTTGAGACTGATACAGGATGCAATCAGACAGTAATGTTAGCACAGCTAATGCCAATCAGCATGGTGCTATGGAAAGCAGGTTGCCTCTTGTATTTTCTGTTGAGTTAGATTGGAGGTGCTAAGTGAGACAGTCTTTGCTTACAATTCACGTATGACATGGAGCCTGGATGCAATGTGAATTTGTTGAAGCAACATATGTGCTGACAGCAGCTATGAAACAAATTAGAATGATGTCAATGCATATAAAACTAAGATGTGGAAGCATCCAGTAATGTGGATATTTTTCAAATTCAGAGAATTCAAGTAAGACTTGTTCCTTTAATTTTAATGGGTATTTTGTTGTGGAAGCATAAAGTCATTGCTGGCTTAAAGGGGGCAGAGAGAAAATGACAAAAGCTGGCCCTGTGTGCTTCTGAAATGGACAGTGAAATGGACTTGAAAGCAGTGAGGTTTTGGGATGCAGTGTATTAGCAGTAATAATTACTTAAGAGAGTATTTTTGGAGACTAAATACATGTGCTAAACTGAAAAAGAAGTCTCCAGGTACATCCATAAACGCATTTATAAAAGCACCAGTGGCAAATATCTGATCAAATTTTCTCCTTATAAAGACATCAATATGTTGTTGCTGTATGCAATATGAATTTCTTTTTCCCATGTGCATGGGCAGGCAAGTCACAGAATACCAGCATGATTAGGAATGCCTATGTTCATTAGGTAATAATTAGTAGGTAACTGTTAATTGACTCACACAAAGGTGTACCCTTTGTGGGCTAACCCTAGCTGGATGCCCAGAGGCTGCCAGATTCCGGAGACTCTGTTTCCAGCAGGCACACAGATATCCCCCGTGGCTTTATCTCCACCAGGTCTGGTTTGCACAGCTCCTTGCAGATGCTGGTATGTGCTAGTGGCCTTTTACAGGTTGAGTTGAACCTTGTGGCCTGATTTGTTCAGTCCTTGCAGATTCAATGGGACCATCAGTGTCCAGAGCTTATCAGTCTTTGGGAGATGGTCACACACTACCTTCCTGCAGAAGCGATGGAAACATGAGTTATTTGTTTTCCATAGCCTTCAGCTGCACCTTGTGTTTTACCTCTTTCTGAAAATATAACACCACTTTTCTAAACAACTTTTATTGTGTTTAGAAAGACTTGAAAACAAAAAAATACCTCTGCTGCCCAAAGCTTAATTGATGCATTCCAGAAAAAAACCCAGTTTTCTTGTGACTTTTGCCAAACAACAAAAAATTAATGTATGCTGCTGACAAATTTGAGATATAATTTATTTAGTTACATTTGTGCAATGAGGTGCAAAAGCTTTCAGATATATTGAAGCCATAGCAGAGACAACATTTTTCCATTTCAGAGAATGAGCCAAAATAACTTTGCAGAAAGAAAAGCTGTGTGCTTACTGAAACTGTTGACTCATTCTTTAAGGGAAGACATCTCAGTTATAAGTTACCTGTCAGTCCTTCCACTCTGTCGTTTGTTGGTTTGGGGTTTTTTTAATGTTTGTTTCAGATTCTCAGTCTTGTCTCAAAACAGTGTTTTGAATGGTTACTAGTTGTAGCCTGCCAAATCATGATAATCCATCAAAAGCTATGTGGAAAAGGTCGTATCCTAAATGGGACTACCTGAAAGAAATCTCTTCAAATTCTATAGCAGCTGCTGCAAGTAGCAGCATCTTCCTCAATTCTTTGTGGACTGGGTAAACCATCCCCAAAGGTGGTGTCATGGATGTTCATGAAGAGGTTAAACTCTTTTTCAGTGGTCTGAGTTACTTTGTTCCAAATATATTGTCAAACACAGGTGTAAGGATTTTTTTTTTTTAATGAAAAGTAACACAGAGATGCTGCAGAAAACAAAATGTATGGTCAAAAAAAAGGTGTAGAAATGGCCCTCAGGGAAAAAAATTAAGAAAGCACTTACCCCAAAGGCAATCTGGAAAGGTCCTTGGAGTAAGGAAAACTAAGTTATAGCATGCCTCTTTTCCCAGAATGTGGAGGAATTTGGGCTGTGGTACTTTTTTTTCTTTTTTTTTTTTTTTAATGAATGCAGTGTATGAAGGAAATGACTGCATAAATGTCTTCCTCTGGAGAGTGCTGTGAGGGAGGTAGGAATTATTTTCTGAAAACAATAGAAATAAAACTTTTGTGTGGCTCTTAAATAGGTCAGATATGTCTGAGCTTTTTCAAAAATTGCAGGAGAAAGGGTGAATGAGGTGTTATATATCTGAATTTATTCATTATATAATGTCAATAAACATCTCCACCTGAGCATTGACATTTTAAGCTTTCATAGGGATCAGTGAAGTTTAATTATATATTTCTGAGATATGGAACCATGCTATAAAAGTGAGCCACAAGAGTCAGCTTAAAATATAGACAGCTTGCAAAAAAATGTGAACATCACAAGGCACAATTTAACCTAGCTTGAAAATCCTTGCTTTGTTATAGCTTAAAGTAGATGGCAAACTTTAAAGACTAAAAAATTGGATTTTACAGAAAACAACCTTTTCCTAGTAAAGCTGATGTGGAAAATGTTGGTATTAATTGTAGTTGATTTAATGCATCTTTGGTTATTTATGATTACTGTTACAATTAACATCTCTGGAAGTATTTGCACACAGTATGGTTTATAACAATAAATTGCAGACACCAGTCTTCAGAGCAATATGAAACCACTTGAGCACTTGTAAAGGTTGCTACAGCCTGGAGAAGATGTGGCTGAAGAAAATGATCCAAGGACCTTTCACTGCCTTGAGAAAGGCTGTGTGCTTCATTTGCTGGGTCTGTCACCTATAAAGGAACTGTGGTCTTCAGATGGTAGCAAGAGCAGCTGCAGCATCAGTCACTGTCTGTCTTCCCTGTCTGGCCTAGTCCTGCAGTAAGAGAGAGCACAACCCATCCCAGCGCCAGCTACTGCTGTGACAGAATGACAGGTGACAGTCACAACCAACGGGACAAATGGGAGCTGCTGCTTGTGAGCAGCTGTTCTGTGAGGCAGGAGAGACAGTTGGCAGGCAGGGTGCAGCAGAAGACACGGCTACCCTAATATGAAGCTTCCTATGGACTTATGTCACTTTTCTGAAATCGATCTCCAAAACAAAAAAAAAATAACCCCAAACAACAAACCCTCACTTAAAGGGAAACCTCTGCCTTTTTCAACTGCTGTAACAAGATTGATTGTATTTTCTTCTACTGTTCCTTGTAGAAAGTGCCCAATTTCAAGCCCCTCTTCTCCTTTTTCCTGAACTTGACTGTAAACCTAAATGATGTTTTACTAAAGAAATGCGGTACTAATCTGAATTAGAAACTTTCATAGAAACTGGTGAACAGGACCATATCTTCTCCTGCAGACAACTAAGTATTAGATATTAATTGAGAAAAATCCCCAGAACATCAACTGCATTTCCAAAAGGAGTCTCTAAAAACCCTCAACATATAGTATGAAGTTTTTGTTTCCTTTTGTGGTTTTATTTTGTCTTCTTTTTTTTTTTTTTTAATAACAATTTTAAAACATGGCAGAGGGGTGGGAGACTTAGAGGAAGTGATTCATGTCTAAATGACATTGAGTCAGATTAAATACGTACAGGAGTTCTTGCAGCTCAGGTCTTACACAAATAGCAGAGGTCAAACTTGTTCTAAGGATAAATGTGAGAGCTCCATGGCAATCACTTGATTATCCCATGGTTATCACTTCTAGTGTCCAGGATGGATTTAACTGTTCAGTATATGAAGGTAGGGCTCTGTTACCTCCTGTTATCCCTCACTGGGGAGTGTTAGTCATTCTGGGAAAGGTGTGGCTTTTGGTTTTTGATGAAATGAGGTGGGTGAGGGGACAGCTGTGCTTTGACCGTGGCACAGAAGCATCTGTGCACAGCATCAAGCAAGACCAATGAGTAGGGGTGAGGGAAAGGGCCAGCTCTATCATATTCCTCAGTAAATCCATGTCTGCATAAAAGAAATTCTCTGAAATCCTGTAGATTGGAACTGCTGCCAACAGGCAAGAGCTGGTGATTAAAGAAAATAATCCTTGCCTTTTGATGGCTTGTTCAGAATTTGTGCAGAGGATGAAGCAGAACATCAAGTGCACCTAAAAGGCAAAAATAGATATTTTCTGTTGGCTGACATTTATTCTTATTTTCTTTCATTAGAATGGCTTTAAACATCCATTTGCTCAGGATTTTGTGTGACATTATGTGTGTGCTTCACATGTCTGTAAAAAGAGAGGTAACCTTTACATCCATCACTTTTGCACAATATTAACTCAGTAATGTCCTCATGGAGGTAAAGGCTCTGGAATTTGTAAACGAAAGGGCTGTTGTTGAAATTCCATGTGCTCAAACTCAATTCCTTCTGCATTGGAATTACATATGTTCCTAGCTTAAACCATGCTTTTCCTGGGGCTTAGAATGGTCTAGCTAATTTTAATAACTCATTGAAGTGGGATGTGGATGTACAGCTACAAAATGAGCAGTATAATAGACTTCTCCAACTTTTCTTTCCATTGAGAATGTGGCTATTTACTACCATATTAGATGTTGCTACCTACCTCGCCTGAAGTGACACATTCTGTGTTTAAATCTGAAAAAAAAAATGGTAGTTAGGCATTGAAAGAATTATTAATAATTTGTAATTGCTCTTATGATATTTATAACCAGGGTGATTTTTATCTGTCTTTTGCTGTCTGTAATTTAAATGTGGTAGAGATGGGGTGGGAGAGGTTAAGGTTCTCAGGCTACTGTTCCCTATAGATATTAAGAAATTGCTACTAGAGATAAGCAATTCTACTAAAGAATGCTGCTTCTCTCGCATTTTGTTGTGGTTCAGATCACTGAACCTCTATTGAGATCCAAAAAACAAGTAGACTCCATGATAATGTGCTGCAAGGCTTGGAGGAACATGAGAAGGGTCTTCATTACCTCTCACACTGGCTTGGTAGGAAATCCACTCAAAGCAGCAGATTGATTTTATGCAGAGGAAGATGGAAAGAAACATGCCTCTCTGTGCCGACATCCTATACCCCTCAGGCAGGCTGGGTTGGTCCCACTGCAGGTTTTGTTTTTCTGTGTGGTTTTGGGAGTGCTTGTTGTTGTTGATTTTTTTATTTTTAGCATTTCCAGACAACAGTTTTAAACGGGATTTGGCTGTCCCAGCCCACACTGTATGAGGACACAGTGTGAAGAACACCTTAGTTGCCATTTGAAAGATTTTTATTCAGTCCAGAAAATTTTTCAAGTTTAAAAGTTTCTTTGCAATGACAATGAGTGAAACTGAAGAAAGAGGTAGGTATAAACTGCACAGGATTGTTCCTGCATCCTGTTACTGATTATCTGAATGCTGCTGCACATCTCAGTACAAACTGCATTTCAATCTCTTTTCAGGCACTGCAACATAAGTCTCAGGTGTCTCAGTAAGAGTAGAGCCCTGAAAAGAGTGTGTGTCCTAAGATCAGGGTCCTGGGGAGCCTATTTGCCAAAAAAGGCAGCTGATCTTTGCAAATATGCAATAGGATTTCCCTCCCCCACCCCTCCTTTTGAGAATGATGGTTCCCTAGGATTGAAGATGTTGCCTTCTGGTGTGCTTCAGAGAGCCAATGTTGACTTGTTTGTTTTTGCTAGGTTTTTTTTTTTTTTAAATTCCACCTCCACATCCTCCCTTCCCCCCATGCTGCCCCCAGCTATTTCCTCAGTTTGGAAAATAAAGGAGTGGATGAATCATCGTTTCAGCTTTCCAATCCTTATTTTATCTGTGATTTTTACAGCTTCTAATAAGCTGTAGGAATAACTGTTGAGATTTCTAATAGGGAGAGAAGACATTTCTACGACAAAGCAAATCAGTGGTGCTGTCTCTCATGGGGTAGTTTTCACCGACTCTGAAACTCCCAGAGTAAGCATCAGTAATTTTATTGATACTGGCCATCAATAACTTAATTGGATTTAACTGCATACCAGTTAAATCCACTGCTATGTGCTTGCTGTTTTTCATAGCATGTCTTGTTCAAAACAGCATCGTTAGCTGTACAAACTTATTTTAGGTAAAATGACATTTCAGCCTTGTGGATAGTTGCCTACAGGAAATATCCATGCAATTTCTTCCTTCTTTCCTTGAGAACAGAGTGGCGGTGTGGGTGGCAATGAATATTTAGAGTGTTTTTATTAAAAAAAAGAACAAAAGAAAGAGCACCCACAACCAAACACACACTTTCTAACAGCATTCATTAGAATTTAATTGGAATTTTGTCAAGATGAATGTGGTTAAGCACTGCATTGCACTAAAGGCAAGGGTGAGCTTCCAATGGACTGTGGAACTACACCAAGAGTGGATTTGGCACATTTTCCACATATTTACTTGAGGTTGTTCAGGGCAAGGATACTCAGGAGTTAAAGGCATGAGTTTAGACAGCATAATGGAGAGAAAAGTACATCTGTGGTCCTTGTGACACTTTACTGAATTCTTAGGTTCCATTTTGCATTTCTTTTCTGAATACACATGTAAATAAATGAGTTCTTTTCTGGAAGCAGGTAAAACCTTACAGCAGCTATAAGGGGACTGCACATAACCCTGGAACAGTCATTCTGTGCCAAGAAATGCGTTGTACAAGAAGTGCTCTCCTAAGACTGAATCCATGGCAAAACTCCTTTGTGCTTAACCTTTGAAACTAATAATGGTTCCCCACACAGCAGTAATATTCTCAGCAAAATTTTGATTTACATTCACAACTTTTATTCTAAACTGTAAAGCCGTGGGAGCCTTGTGATGGGTGTGTCTTAATGAAAGGCTGGGACCGTTTAAACAAAGCAGATCCTGTTCCTGTCAAGCAGTATGGTTTCAAAGCAGGGCACTTGGCTGCAATGCAGAAAAGTTTGGTTTCTTGCCACACAGCAATTCTGTGATGTTTGGGAAATCTCTCCTTCCTGTATGCTTTGTTTATCTTCCTGAAAATTTATAGTGATCTCTCATATCACCATGAGCTTCACAGCTTAAAATATAGATAAAACAGGATATAATCTGCAGAAAACCTGCTTGCAGGATTTCATGGAACAAGGCACTTTATGCATGGCAGCCTGTTGCTTTGGAGACAGACAGATATGTTCTGTATCCTGCTCAGTTCCTTGGTTTAGAAGAATCAAATATTCTTATGGTTAAGGATCAATATTGTACATGTTTGAGCAAAACACTGATTGATCTGAAGCTTGCAGGTTTGCTGGTTTGTCTAACACTTTCTTTTGAATGTTTTTAGACAGTTTCTTTTCTCCTTTTCTGAGAGATGCATTTCTGACATCCCCTGAAATTTGATTCCCAATAAGAAGTTAACCTTTCGTTCCAGAGCATCATGAATCCTAATGTTTAGCAAGGACACCTTCCCTCCTATCTACCCTAACCCTTAAAAGCCCTTGTTGTTCAAGTCCTTTTAACATTGCCTGTTGCTCCCCTCTTTTGAGGAGGTCCCAGGGACACCTTTTGTTCCCCTTCTCCAGCTAAGCCACCTATTTTCTTTTGAGGCTGTCTTGTCTTTCTTCATTATCTAGAGCCTTCCTGAGCAGATGTTTAGATGTTTAATGAGGCTTTGGCACTGCACAACAAAAAGGGACTGCTTAAGTCTTTATAAAGAAATGTTCAGATTTTAGTAAGTCCACTGAAAACTAGGTTTTCAGTGGAAGCAAACTTGTACCTTTTTGAGGAAGAGAGAATTAAAATTTTACACTCAAGCAAGTAAAAGTCCTTTATCACATTGCTGATGGACTGCAGCATCAGAATCCCGGAAACATCTGTTGTATGATTATTGATAACTTATTTTTGTGCTGGATGCTATGTGGGCCAGTAAACTAGTAGGCTTTTCAATTCCATAAAAATTGTCTGGATTGAATCTGGAAGAAGGGTAGCAGGAGGTTGATTCTCAGAGCTTACATTATTTCCTTAAAAAGTAACAACTCATAAGGAAAAACTCTTGCAAAATTCAGATTGTACTCAGCCGAATTGCTCAGCTACCCTTTAATAGAATAAAGTCTCTGAGTCATGGTTGTCCTCGGGATTGCACTCAGCAGTTGTGTGCATATGTAATAGGTTGAGGAATTCCTCCTTCTTGAAAAGTCAAATGGCTCAAATTTCTTACGAAACAGAATTAGTTCTGTGAGTTTTGAATAAAATGCAATGAATACACTCATGTTGCAATGGCAGCAGTGGTGTTGTACCCTCCCTTTTAGCCAGCATTGAAGGACACTCAAGATTAAGAGCAGATCGGGTTGGTTCAACTATTTTTGTTGTCTAAGTCAGAACACAGATGGAAATGATAATTTACTTAGATAAAGGGGGATTAAACCCCCAAGTTCTCTTCCTGGATTTGCCAAATATTTGATTCAAAATGAACTAAGGGAGCAGAACACAGGAATACCATGTGTTTCATGGCAAGAATATGTGCCAGGGAAGACAGCTGAGTCAATTTCCCAGTTTAATTCCGTGAATTTTGTAAATGCTACATGAAAGGATATCAGAAGGCATCTCCACAGCACTGCATTTCTATTCAACCAAATTATTCCTGAAATGGACTTGACAACTATTCTTGCAAAAACTCTGAATCAGCCATTTGTGGTGTTTGATGGATAAGTTCTTTTCTAAAACAGGATGTCTATTCCTAGGCATCCTAATTAACAATCTAAACAGTTCTGGGTTTAGTGATTGCAAAATGTTTTGTCAGAGTTGAGCATGATTTTTCATACTGACACCATGACATCGTGATTGATCAAGTTGGTGATATTATAATTTTTAAAAATTTTGTGAAGTTTGTGCTCTTTCATCAAACTAATCAACTTTTCTCATTTTTTTGTGAGCTTTTTTTGTGAGAAACACTTGCAACCACAATTAGATCCCTTTTATGATATTAATTTTGTATTGCAGGAAACTATTACTTTTTAATAACGTCTAAGATTTACTGAAATATAATCCTTCTGTAGAAACACACAGATTCAGGTATATTACTTCAAAAAATATGCTATTGGAGAAAAGAGAATCCCCTAATCTCTGAAAATGTGGTAGTTTAACACCGGCCAGAAATTAAATTCCAAATAAAACACTTCTCTTTCCCCTGCCCCTTCTGGTAAGAGAGGGACAAAGGCAGACACTACAGGCTGAGATAACAATTTACTGAAAGCAAAACAGCAATGGGGTAAGAAACAACACGCTGACAGCAGCACACATGCTCTGCCCCCTCTCTGCAACCAGGAAAAGCTTGTAATACAATGTCAGACTTATACAGTGGCACCAAATCCCTTGAGTGTAAGACAACATCCCTTTATGTGGTCAGAGACACCTAAGCAAGTTTACTTATTGTTAATTAACTTATGTTATCTCCGGTTTGCATATTCTCTTTTCTGCTGTGGTTTAATCATGATTCAAAACTATATGTCATAAAGCTCTTCACACATCATGTTATACATGGATAGATTCTTGTGAGACAAAGCTACTTGGCACATAAGATTTTTAAAAAAACAAAGCAGGAAACACCAAGCCAAGGCTCTGGGAAATGCAGGTTCAGTGGCGATATCAAGATAACTGTAAAGGGAGACTATCAGAGTGGAGTCTATTTATAGGAGGTATGTGCCAGGAGCACCATGCTCTGAATAGAAGAAGAAATCTTTGAGCTAGCAATGTGCGCAGTGGCAGGTGTGTGTGTATATATATATATGTGTATATATATACAGCAGTCTTCTGTGCTCTATAGAGTTTTTGTGGTTTTTTTTTAAAGTGAATTTGTTTCTTGAGAAAGTTGGTAAAATAATGCCATTAGAAATAAAAAATCCTTTGTCTACCTGCAAACAGGAGAAAGTTTGAAGAAATGTCATGTTCAAGCTTCCTCTGTTAGTACTCTTTAATCCTTTTTTAAAGGAGCCACATGACAGATGACACCTTGTGGTTTTTACATGATCATATTACAATTCTAGCATTCCAGGGTGTCCCAAAGCCCTTCTAATTTCTTGGCTAGTAACCATGGCTTTGAAGGAGGAACATGTTAGAGCATTTATAGTGGTGTCTGAAGAGAACTTTAAACTTAAAATTTGTAATGATGAAAGTACTCTGAAGCAAGCATCTAAACTAGCAAAATATTTCACAGGAATTGTAGTGTCTCTTGTTTGCCAGGTGTATTCTTGCTTTTGGAGGTATGGGAAGGCTTAAAAAAACCTAAATTTGATAATTAGTGTCTCTCCTCTTCCTTCAAAGACGCTAATAAAGTCAAGAGGCAGAGGGGCAAAGTCACTATGTCCTGTCTCTAAAATAACTTGGAAGTATCCAAAGGAAGCACTGCTGCAAGAGACTAGGGCTCAAAATGTTTTTGTCCCTTGAAAAAATGACTAGGAGTGATCAAATTGAGGTCTTGGAGTAGTGTGTGGTCTGAACATTTCTGCTAGTTTGCTATTCTGCTTCAGTCCCTAACCCGACTGATGGCTGTCACCTGCGAGGAACTGGATTACTTCTGAAACATTGTGCTATGATAATGGTTGGGTTTGGCTTCAATGAAAAAAACCAACACTTTTGCATTTAAAAGAAGACATTGAGCATTTTTCTTTCACAATTCTCTCTTCTCACATGGCCTACATCTTTGCATATTGGCTTGGTTACAAAATATAATCCATATTTTTTCCTCTTTCTCTTTCGCCAGGTTAATGTTCAAGTTTTTCTTTTTGCTATGTTTGCTTTTAATTACTGTAGTGGCACAAATTATTCCTACTATACTTTTTATTATGCCTATTGTGATAAATTAGTGCAGAACATTGTAGGTCAGTGTTCTGCACTGCAGTCAATTTTGCAGTGACTGGGCTGCAGCACCAGTAGTACATCAGTGCTCTAGAAGATTGTAGTGGAGTTGTTTTACAACTGTAATTACCAATGAAATATGAGAACTGCCTCTGAAGGCATCTGATAACACCTGGATCCAGATATTCCTTTTCTACTTTATACAGCCTTCCCCTCAAAGATGAAGTTTCAGTATCTGTAGTGCATGAACTGACACACTGTGTGGGAAGTTCTTGATCCAAACAGCTGCCTTTGTTCAAATTATTAGGGAAACTGGTCTTGACCCTACAAGTATGGCAAAGTAGGAGACCTTTTCTCTGTCTCTAAATTAGTCCAAATGTAGTATTAACCCAATATGTTCTTAATTTTATGTTCAGGATATTCATCAGCAATTGAAGGAATCAAAAGGCTGGTTCTTTGTAGCAAGTTCATCTGGAATGTTTACATTTCCTCAAGAATTTTCGGACAATCTTGGTCCTACACAAGCATTTTCAGACAATCAGGAAAGATTAGTAAGTAGTAGCATTAAGACAGCAGTTGAAAAAAGAACAGCCTCTAAAAGCCAGGGGAATAATTAAGAGTAGTTGAGCAAAGCACAATTTCAAGCGTATTGGTGCCCATGTCCTTTGGGATGCCATTTGAAAGCAAGAAAATGTAACTGTGTTTGCTGTCCTATTTCAAGGCTTTTATTAATTTACTCCACGTTAATACTAATGGATAATTGTCAAACTGCATGGTATGTATAGAAATACATTGTATGTGGTCTATTTGTAGCAATAGCACTTTTCCAGAGGAAAAAAAGAGTACTAGTAGCACCTCAGAAGTTAGGAAATACTAAAGTTCACAATAACAAAACCTCAAATAAATTTTCTCCCAAGAATCCTCTTGATTTATTGGGCTGAATATAACTATTTAGAGGGTGAACTAATGAAGAAGGATTTTTATAGGGCCTTTTTCTTGTTTAACAGAGCCAGCAAAACCAGAAGTCACTTGTAAACTTTGCATGAAGTTGATAAATGATTTTAATCTCAAGAAAATAAGATGACAATTATAGGAAATAATAATCCAGGGAAAGCTTTTTTTACATTATATTTGGTCTCATCTATCTGTGAGAGCAGATGATTCTGGAAGTTGCCAGAACATCAGGTCAGGGGCTCTGTAGCGTGGTGTTATATCACAATGCTTGATCTAAGTCAAGAGCTTGGGACTGTTAAGAGTGATGCCATGATGATTTTTTGCCTTTTCTTTTATACCCCTTTTATACCCTTTTAAAACATCTGTATTCTTAGTGCTTTTTGCCTACATTCTTAGACTTGTTTGTCAAGCTAGGAGACAAAACATTTTAGAGGTTTCGTAGATAGGGATCAGAAAGCCTCAGACACCAAGGTCCTCTCCAGAACACATTTCGTAAACTAAGATAGAACCATCCAGGAGACGGTTCCTTGGGGAGGGGGGCTCACTCGAGCCTCTCATTGGGGAATCTTTGATAGAAATGCTAATTAATAAAACCTTTAATATTATACCTGATCTTTTGTGGGTGTGCATTGCAGTGCATTGAGGTGCATTCCACCTGGACAGGGTGCACCTAAGGATCCTTAAAGTAAATACAAAAGTAAAATCCCTTTTTCCCTTCTAACCATGTTTAACTCTTGATTTTAAGACCAAGAAAAGGCATCAAGAGTCTAGGTGACTTGGGGTGCTGGCAGTGGAACCCAGAACGAGCCACTTAAACTGACTTTCCTTAAATGCAAGGAAGACTTGATCTCCTTAGTTTCTCTTCTATAAATCACGAACATCTAGAATTTGCGAGGACAGCAGAGATGTGTACCTTAAAGTTGGATAATGTAATATGTATATTCCATGAATGCTGTAGTTATAAAATATGTAAAATAAACCAGAAATCTGTAAGTCTGGCCTGGGTCTGAAGTTGAATATCTGAAGTAAGGAAAATCTAGGGCTTCACATTAACCAAACAAGAGAACAAAATATTGCAATGAACATGTGTCCATCTGTTGGACAGAATAATGTGAAGAGACTGTAGGGAGAAAAGAGAGCAATGTGCTTTTGCTAGACACTGGAATTCAGGATTCCTTTCATTCTGATGTTTCCCCAGTTCCCTTTCAGTTTCAGACTGCTTCCAAACATAAGTGATTCAATTAATTTTTCTTGAACTGACGTTGAAAGCAGAAAGTCTTCTGCTTTTGGAGGTTAGTCATTATATGAGGATAAAGGCTACAGTTCAGTTGTCATAAGGGATATATAGGTTCCCAGGATTCCTTGGTTTCACACAGTTGAGTGAATTGTGCAAGTGTTGTGGAAACACATGTTATGAAGGGAATTTGCAGCTCTTCATCACTTGAATCAACCAGGTAGTAAAACCTGATATATGGAGCCTGAACAGCAAAAGAGGTAATTTTCTAAGCCCAAGAATAAAACCCAAACTCCCTGGAAACAGGACAAAAATGAGCATGTAAAGGAGTTTTTGAGAAGCTGATAAAGAGGAACCAAAGGAAAGAAGAATAGGAGGAGCAAGCTTTAAGTTAGGTGTATTAGATAATCAGAGCGTGCAGGTGGAGGGATCACTACTAAGTAAGCAGCCACAAAGCTTGTCTGACAGGATCAGAGATAACACAAAAGCAACGCAGAAAAAGGTATGAAGGGGAAATAGGTCCATTTAATCATCAAGTACGTTTTACCATTGACCAAACAGCAGAGAAATATCGCTGCAGGATCCTTCACAAATACATAATATTGTATAGCTCATAGCAATACTAAATTATATTTGGGTACCATTGGTCATGTTGGAATTGTGAAGTCAAAATTGGTAAAAATTGTTAAGCATCAGTACTGCTACAGTGTTTATATAGTCTCCTGCCCTGTGCAGTTTTGTGTTCTATTCTGAGCCGTACGTACCCAGGGCAATGCAGTTTTGCAATACACAGACCACCTGCTCTGGCCATAGGGAGGAGCAGAGGGAAGAGAGCCAGAGGTGAACTGTGTTCACTCTCTTCTTGCTCTTTTCTCCTCCTCCATCTTCTTCCTGTTTTGTATCCAGCCAGAATTCCTCTCCCTGCCACCCCAGCAAAGTGACAGAGCAGAGAAATGCTCTACTCAAGGCACCTGAGTTGAAATGAGACTGGGAAGAAAGGAGCTATTTATTTCAAGGGAGGGGTGGGATCCAGGTGCCACAGACAGCAGTGTGCCTCAAATTCCATCTTCTCTCTCCTCTCTTGTCCTTTCTTTCCACCCACAATATCAGGTCAGATGTCAAGCACCTGAAGGGCACCTGAAGACACAAAGAGAAAAGCTTACGTTTTCACCTTCTTCCAACCCTCAGTAATCCTAAAAGTTAAATGGTATTACAACAGGGTTTTTTGGTATCCATATGGCTGAACCTTTAAATATTGGTCTTGGGCAACTGAGATGACGAACTTTTGAGAACCCTTGATGAACTGACACTCTTGGAATAAATCATCTTTTGCTTAAGTTAAGTTTCCTTGTGCATTATTTGTATGAGCAATGCATCTATCACGTAAACTGGCTTCTTCCTCACTGGTGAATTTAGAGGAAATGCTGGATTGGCAGGATAGGGGACAAATGAGACAGAGTAGTAGGTAGGATCCTTGTGCCCAGCTGGTAGCAAATGTGTTCTGCTACGTGTGTATTTGGCTGTTGCCTGTCCTGTCATCCATTCTTCCTTTCAGGCCAATGAAGCAGAAACGAGAGGAAGAAATACATGTGCAGCTCAGAAAGCTGCATTAAAAATAAAGAGGTTGAAATGAAATAATGTTGAAGTTATTTCCTTTTTTATTTGCTGAACTAATAACTTTTCTTGAGCAAAGTTACTTGAATAATCAATATAAAAGATAGACATGAACACTAAATATAACCTCCCATAAAAAACCGAAGGATTTAGTGACTGGAAAATACCTTTTGATTTACCTAGTGTATTTTACTTCTATAAAATTTCTTGCCTTCTCTAGTTTCCATGGGTGCTGGATTGTTTCTGTCTTTTGTTTTTGTAGCAAATCTGGCTTTGAATCTTCCATAAAGAGGAAAATCAAAATTAATTCAGGCTTCCAGGCCTGACACTGTCCACTTGTTCCCATAGAAGCACTATAATTTATACATATCAAAGCAGTTCAGTTCATAGGTGAAAAAAAATTAGATTACAGTTGCAGAGTGTTTTATCGCAATATGGAAAACTCATTTTATTGCCATCCCTTTGGTTTTGTCCTTAATATTTCCTGAAATTTAATTTCTGGTGCTCTTTGTTTTCTTTCCCTTGAAGAGAATGTAATAGTTATTTGTCAGTTTTTGATGTTGGCATTACAAAAGCACAGACAATTGCATGTCAGTCTCAGACTTCCGTTTTTATCTGAATAAGACACATTGATTACACTAAAATATTCATCTGTCCTATGTAAAGAATGATAAACTCTCTGGGAATCTGAACTGTGAGATATGGTACAAGGCATGAGGAGCTATCTGCTCCCTTGCTCTTAAACAGCTTTTCTCTTCCAGTACATTGCTAGTTTCATATGAGAAATCTGCTTTAGGTGTTGGATGAGGAAATCTCAGGTGCTCAGCATTGTTCCTCAGCAGTGAGGATTCATTTGTTTGGCCAGTTCACAAGGAAATCTAGACATTCACATATAGATGAGTCAAATTAGTCTTCTAAACAACTGTTGATGTAAGGTGTGTACAATCAAACCAGTATGAATTTGCTGGTCAGGTTAATGTGTTTCACGTTTCTCTTTCATTTATAATGACTTTCTCTCATACCAGCAGGTAGACAGGAAACATGGTCCCTTTGACTGGCAAAATCAAATGGGATTTTTCCTAATTTTGAGTTAGAAAAATTTCTAGGTGTGAATTTCAGTAGATTTTCTGTTTGGATCATATTAAATAGCATGTAGTGATAGCAAAGTAAAAGAACGTCCTATATGTTTTATTGGTTTGGGGGTTAATTTTGGTTACTTAAGAAGAAAAGTCTGCTTCAGTTATCCTATTCTATTTCCTGGTACCTCAGAAACCTAATGTGGGTTTCAAATTCTGATGTAGACAGTGACAAAAAGCAAATGAGATTTGCTGGAATTTTCTGGGGGTTAGGGTTTTTTTTTAAGTGACCAGCTAAAAAGTACTGAATTCTGAATAGTTGAGATCACAACTTTCCACATGGTGGGCCACACATATATTGCATTTATGGGATGGTTGCTGTCAGACAGAGATGGGATGTTCCTAGAGTGAGAGCTGGATTCCAGCAGAGAATTGTAAAGCTTCCTCTGGAGGAAAATGTAGAGACACTGATGGTGGCCTGTGGGTGTTACACCAGCCCACCAGCCAGTCAGTACCAGACCTCCCTTTCTGTGACTCTGAAAGGCTTTGCAGTGAGTGGGGAAAAATGAGATGGCTGGGATAGGCACAGGTAGGAAATCTGTGTCCAGTGTTATCCCACAGCATGCCTGGGTCTGTTGCTAACACACCAGGCCTTTGATCTCCAGGGTCAGGCTGCTTTGCTTTTCCTTTGTATTAGAGCCATGCTTGAGCCTGAATATGGCTCAAATGCTTCTGATCTTGCTTTGATAGAAGGGGATTAAATGGCATCCAGACAAATGGTTTAGTTTTAGAGCCACGTGTCTGTGTACTTCAGTATTTAAGTAGGTATTAGCTAAGTATTCTTCCAGAGCCCTGAAATGGTGATGTACAGTTTCCTAAATGTATGCAGTTTTGGAATGTCACAATATTCTGTGTACTCTGTTCAACTCTGTATGTGCTGTGTGGGAGTGGTACAGATGGAACTAGGTAAAGATCTTGCTTTTTATTTCGTGGGCTCTTCCATCTGAAACACAAAACTTTATTTTTTTCATCCTGTTTGTGTGAAGTATTAAATTACTCTTGGAAAAGTTTGTTGATTTTTGACTTATGACATGACAGATTCTCTGTGTGTGTGTGTATGTATGTTTCTTTTTTCCTTTTCTGAAATAAAAACCTGCTGGCAGAATTTTATATTCAAGAAAAATAATTTTATATTTCTAAAGAACATAAACATTTAGCCTCTTATACTGTGAATTGTTAGGCTGAATGGATCAAATACTTTTTGGGGTAAATCATATATTTCAATGTGCATGTCAGACTTCAACACAGTATAAATAATCTGTTCTGCTTTGCGCTATATGAGTATTTTGCCACTAAAAAAGCAGTTCTGTATATTTTTGGGAAGAAGTCAATATGTTTATGTTTTGTGAAAGAGTACAACCTCTTTAAAGTCTTTCCAGTCTTATTGCTAAAGTGTTTGCATAAAACTAATGAAAATGGCTCAACAGAATTTATATTTTGAAGCTCCTCCTCGGGTAGACATTGTATCCTTATCATTAATATTTCAGCCTTGATTTTAAATAGTTTCCTTTGCATTGTTTTCCCTAAGAAGAATTAAATATTATTCTCATGCTCACAAAAAGCATCCACCTCAAACCCTTTCGATCTTTTGTTCTTTTTATTTTTAATATATTTATTTAAGTGCTTCAGAGGATAACGAATTAAGAATAGATGTTTTCATCGCAAGGATTTTGAAGCTATCCAGCATTTTAACAAAGCTATTGTTTGTGCTTTGGAAAGGCTTTTCTTTAATCAGATATTTAATGCTGCAGCAATCAGAACAGGATAATGGTGACTCTTTAGCAGCTTGGAAAATAGGGATAATGGATATTGTAGTGTGTAGCAGTGGTCCTCAATTGTCTGTGTAACATAGCTAAACACCTATTGAGAGCAAAGGAAGATGTGTTTTTCCCCCATTTTGAAGATTTTCCATCATCCTCTATTAGTTCTTGATGTAATACATGACAAGAAGTTACTTGTTATTGCAATGAGGAATATCTTATCTCGCTGTGATGGCTGAAATCTTTCCTACTTAATGGGGTAGAGCCTAGAAGGGTCGTGAAGATCACCAAATCCTTTTAAGACTGGGGACCATATGCCCTTTTTCTTTTAATAACTACATATTGAATGTCCTCTTCAAACTGGTTAGCTATTTGAATTACGGGTTACAGTCTGACCCTGGAATTTTGTCAGGGAAAATTTGATTAAAGTGATTTCCACATTCTCTGATTGATGTAAACTCTTCCTTATTTGTAATTTAAGACATAACAAAGAGTACCACCAAACTTTTTTGCCTTCAACAAGCATATTACAGAATATCTTCACTGAAATCATATAGTTTTTCTGAAGTTATAACTTTCTATGGCTCTATGAATAGCCAGAGAAATAAGATGCCTGTGGCCATGAGGGACATAGTGAATGCAGGTCTCTAAGTATTTAATAATTGCATAGAAGAGAACAAATTCAAAACATGTTGCTGAAGGAGATGCACCACAGAATATCTTAGAGCCAAATCAGGACAAGAATTTCTTCTGAGAGCAGAAAAATAATTTTCAAATACTTATTCTAAATCAAAGATGAACTTTGGGGACCTAATTTAGATTTTTAACTAGTAGTAAGTAATGGAAAGATTGCATTTAATGGAAAGACTACATTTAATCAATTTTTGTTTCCAAATTTACTTCAGATTTTTAATTGTCTCATTTAAAAATGTTGTGAGTAAAAGTGGTGTTAGATTCACTTTTCATTTAGGCTGGCAAAAATAACCAAGTTTATACTATGCTACTCAAAGCATTGCAATCCTAAAAATCCACAAAAGGCAGGATATTCAGACTATAATGTTTTTTGAAGGAATGTCAAGTAAAGAAAATAGTTGCTTCAGGCTGGATAGGCTAAAGAAGAGATTGCTGCTCTTTAATGTAACATCTCTGAAAGTCAGGCTAGCAAACACATTGTAAGATAACACCAGGACAGCTGGACAGCTGGGTTAGAGCATGAATAAAAAAGACCTAACCTCTAGTTTTGTGCTTAACTGAATCTAAAGAAAGCCTTAAAAAAAAAAAAAAAACTCTTGCATTACTGTGCACATCAATTCTGTCCTTCTTTTGTGCAGGTTTTGATGGGCTGTAATTGTGTTCCTGGCATTCACAGTGAATCACATTAATTTTGCTTTTAACTCTCTTGAAATTCAATAGAAAAATATGCAAATTGTTCAGAAGGAAGTATTCAAAAGGAAGGTGTTATATGGTGGGTTTTTTTTTTTTCCTAACTGAAAGAATAGAAGCTTCTTTGTCTTTCCAGGACTCCTTTAATCATCTTGATAAATCAGGAGCCTGTTTCCTCCCCAAAATTTGAAATTAATTTTTCCAGTTCCTGATTATATTCTAGTGTTCCTAGTGTGGTGTGTGGAAGGAAGAAGGGGTTCTTGTTGCTGTTATTATGTAATTGCATATATTCCTCTGTGACAAAACGGGTTGTTCCCTTATGGATTTTCTTAAAAATGGAACCATCACCATATCCTCGGTGATATTAACTGATTTAGTCAGCAAAGTAGGGAGGAGATTAACTCTGCTCTTAGAGTTTCTTTGTGAATAAACTTGCTACTGTAACTTTGAGATATCAGGGGTCCAATGTGTGATCAAGTGCATCTTATGGAAGTAGGGTTTACGGAATGTCACAGGCATAGCAGGCATACACCAGCTGAGTGGTGGGATGGTTTACACAACGCTCCCATAACTAACACTTGTGCCATCAGATTATTTCCGACAAGTTTTCTCACGTTTTGTCCCCCAGGACTCCAGCCCCTCTGTTCAAATACTGATTTCAAACCCAAATGAGGAATTTTTCCCCCCCTTTTTGAGCAGGATGACAAATGGATGAGATGAGGAACAGAAGAACACCCTACCAACCAAACCAACTCACAAACCCTTGTCCTGTGCATGAATACCACCTTTGGAGGGGAGATATGCATCTATTCACTCTTATGTTAACTTGATGGCAGTGCAAATATATATTGGAATCTATTGCTTGCTGTTGACCTGCTGTGAGCAAGAGATCAGGCCATGCAGGAAGGCATTGGCCTCTCATCCTGTGTGAGCTTCTAGAAGTTACTCAGTACTATAAGGACACATTTGCTTTGATTTTCCAGCTGGGTTCCAACAGCTGCCTCTGCCAGAATAGCTTGTGAGCTGGAAAGAGAGAACAGTCTTACTGCCCCCCCCCTTCCTGCCAGAGAGCATCCCCCTGGAACACTTGTGTGTTTTTCTCTTATGAAATGAAGCGAGGAAGGACGGTA
Source organism: Dicrurus megarhynchus (assembly GCA_013399195.1). Taxonomy (NCBI): domain Eukaryota; kingdom Metazoa; phylum Chordata; class Aves; order Passeriformes; family Dicruridae; genus Dicrurus; species Dicrurus megarhynchus. The sequence goes on along the minus strand of VXAD01003683.1, from coordinate 265,723 downwards.
AAGACACAGAAGCACTGCAAATGGCTATTGATAGTCGTTTTAATATCTCTCAGCTTGACCTAGGAGCAAGCTATTACCCATCAGCTGTACTGCACTAAGGACAAAATAGAAACAACCCAGGGCAGTTACCGTGGAGAAAACGCCTTGTGCCAACTCTCCATCCTGTGGGAACTGCTGTTCCTAAAGCTCTGAGAAGAATGAAGCAATTAATGTCTGAGGCTAAAGTGGATATTGCTCATTAAGGTGTACTTCATGTATATTTCTCCTGTTGTATTTGTGACTAACATTGGCCCCGGGGGGCTACCTGTGGGATAAAGTGTTGCTGCTTTAAGCACACTGCAGAGTAATGGCTACTGTGGATGCCACAAGAAGCTGGTAATGAAAGGGGAAGGTGGGCACTGAGTAGGGGAAAGGAAGGAGATTTGGGACAAATTGGCAGTGTGCCTGCTAAACAGGGAGGGAAGCAATAGACATTTCTGCTTGGCAAGTATGTTTGGTGTACCAAATCCCCCAGACTGCATCACCTTGAACCTTTTGTTTTAGCCCTATTCCCACATTTTGAGTTGCTTTTACTTACGAGAAAGGTATGTCTGGTGTGTTTGTGCACTTGGGGATAGGTGTACGTTTCCGATAAAGTCTGCAAGAGAGGTTTGTGTGGGAAATACTGAAAAATTACTGATGATTCTAAAAGGTTTTTAGTCTTAATGCTCTTTCAGTCTGTTTCTGCGCACACCTGAGGTCCTGCAAATGCTGGGTTTGGTTGTAGAAAAGGCCTAAGTGTTATCTTTCCCATCCTTTCTCTGAAGCTATACAGAAATAACAGGAGGGGGATTGGGGGGCATATGTAAACTGACTGGCTCAAATTTAGAAATTATTTAAAAGTATTACTTTCATGCTCTGAGGGGAGGAGAGGGGAATATATTACTCCAATGACAAAATTGTTTGTGAGCTATTTGGGGAGTGGTCAGCAATACAAGGTTGACACCTCTTCAAGTTAACATCCAAAAGAAAACATTCCTGGAACCACAGCTTGAAAAAATTGTTCTTTATTTGTGCGAGAGGCCTTTGCTGTTTGTGCTGGAATTTTTAATTAACAGTGTATCACTACCTTCAGCCTTTTATGCTAGCTACAAGTATGTTCCTTTAAGCTTACTGTTGTGTCTTCACCTGTTTATATAAATATTTTGAAAAAATAGATTCATTGGCTTGCATCATATGATGGCTTGTTGGTTCCTGTATGTTGTGCCTATGCACAGGTGTATTTTCAAGTACACTAGTCTGAAAACTTTGATCCTGCAATTTTTCCATAGCTAAGATTGAAATGTAATGTTTGATACTTCAAGGGATTTTTTTTGTTCTGTTTCATTTTTTAAAAAAACACTGATAAAACCCAGGTGTATATAATAGCTACAGTACAGTGCTCATTCTAATGTGCAGTTATGTTCAGAGTCTTGAAGGTGGTGTTTTAAGATTGAAAGGTTTCTGTGAATACATTTCCAAATGTGAACAAGAAGGGCAACAGATTCAAGTTTGTTGTAATTCCATGCTTGTAACAGTGCCAGGGCAGCAAAGCCAATTCTCTGGCACCTTCATGGTCATTTTCACACACATTTTTCTATCAGAACCGTTAAAATGGTACAATAACACTTAGGATAAATGAAACTTGCCAAATTTTATTGAATTTATCAACATGTCAATCGACTTCTGCATTTGGCAATCTGGCTTGTTGCTGTCTGTGGAAAAGGAAGGTTTTTACACACCTGAACAGTTTGAGAAGCTGTACCATGGTTGCCTTCTTATGTAAGCAGTGTAAAAACTGTAGGTTAAGGTCACAGTGATTGTTTTGGTGAAGGCAAAGGAACCTTGACCAAGAGAATGGTAGCTTTTGCAGGGGAGTGAGGAGATGGGAAAGGATAAGAAAACTTCACAGACTGGGCTATTGTTTTCCAGAAAAGTAAACACATCAAAACCTAGACTGTTTACTTGTGAATGGGAGTTAAAAGCAGGGAGTTCACACCTGATTTAAATGAAAGAGTGGAGTCTTAAGCATTTGGCTTCATCCTTTCTTGATGCATCCCTTTTTCACCTGCTTTTTCTCTTTGCTCATTCTCATACATTCCTGTTCTCACTAGCCCATTTCAGGAAGGGATTTCCTTTGGCATTCTCCTTTAATAAGAGAGAAATCTAAGTTTCTGAGTTTACATAAATTTATTGTCAGCCTCCAGGCTTGTCTTGCTGCACCTGTAGTTCAAAATGACTAGCAGATTGAGAATACTCCTGCATTTTATTTTTCTTTTATTATCTGCTGCAATATTATCTGATAAAGAAACTTTATCTTTTCTATGCATAGTCATGGAATTAAAGTAGGATTTATCCTTTCTCCTGATATGGAGGGAAGTCAGAGAGAGAAGAATGAAAGTGGAAAAACTGCTTTGGCCCCCTGAATAAACTGAAATTTTACGTCATTCATAATTACCTTCAAGCTCCTAGAAATGGTGCACTTGCTGAAACTTTGGCATTCTGCAATGTAGCAACATCCGATTTCTCTTCACTTTTGTTCCTTCCAAATACATCACTCACATTTGGTCTCCACTTTGTAAGCAGTGTGAGTCAAGGCCACTCTCTATCTGTTGGAATTCTTGTAATTTTACTGAAAATCTCTGTATGTGATGGTGCCTTCCCTGGCAGAAACATGGGCTACAAATAGCAAGAAAAACATATTCTATACCTAAAACAATTAATAGGATTTATGTCTCTAAGCAGAAAAAACAGCAGTGCAAATTCCCGACAAGAACTAAAAGAAAAAAAAAAAATCTCCAGTGTCAGTCTTGTTTTTGCTGTATTTCATGTGTGGTTGCTGGTTTTACCTGTACGTGATGAACCCAGAGTTCCTTCTACCTTACGTGCAGTGTTGGTTACCAGGAAGACTTGGAAAGGTCCTTTCCATTTTTCCTTCAAGGACTCAAAATTCCAAGTCTTTACATATATAAAATCCCCAGGTTGGTATGATTTAAGTATAATTTTTACCACCTCCTTAGTTTTATTTGTGTGACAAGGGAAGGCCTCTGACCATCCAGAAAATGTACCGAAATGAGAAGATACATATACCCTTTTGGTCTGGATAATTCAGAGAAATTTATTTGCCAGTAATCTCCAGGTGAATTTCCCTGTTAACTGTTCCAGGAGGTGGCCTTTTCCTATTAATGGGACTGTTTTTTAAACAAATTGGACATTTCACTGCTATTGATTTTTCTATTTCAGTCATTCGCACACTAAGTACAGAATTTTGGAGACTAGATATCATGGACTTAATTCCCCAATGGGTTTTGTTGTGTTTTTTTTCCATTATTTTCCTCATTACATGAGGTGGAACTGTTGGCTGTCCACCATCCCTATTGATTCTTAGTGGGTTTTAATATATTCTGAGCTAAGTTCTCCTCTGCAGGTGTTCAATACTGAAAAAGTATTATTCTGAATCAATTAAAAACATTTACCTTTTCATTCCCCAGCAATAATGTAACCAGGGGATTCCCTTAGTCCCCTTCAGGGCAATTCTTCATCTTCACTTAAGGTCATGAGTTTGATGGTTTGAAGAGCTAGGTTTAGGTTTCCTGTCTGATTTTCCCCCAGCCTGGGGACACTCCCTGTTCCAATGTTCTTTATTTGGCTGGATGCACAAGGGGATATCTCCTCTGAAATATCATGCCTGCTAAGCACAGAAAAACCTCCTGTTTGTATACTATATTTTACATGCATATTCATAGTTTTTTCTGAACTCAGTAACATATGTTCCCTGCCCTCTCTGCATGTGTTCTTCTATCCTGGGGGTCTCTTTGGTGTTCCATGGTGGTTGGTGACCCCGAAGTCACCTTCACCTGATTGCCTGGTGAAGTGGTAAAAGTTGGCATAACTGGGCTGGTTGCTTTCCACTTCTTCCTACAGAATGAGTATTGTGTGGCTCCATAGGTCAGTGGTTTTTGAAGAATAAGCATTGTATCAGCCCACCAGGTACAAATGATTTTTCATCTGGCAACCGTTGGGGAGTGGAAAAAATATGCTCACAGAGGGAAACTTAAAAAGATGGGTTGAATGTCCCTTAAGTATTAACAGTCTGAAAGCAGATTGTTCCCCTTCAACCCTAAAACATCCCATGAGTGTGTTTCCTAAACCAGTACATTGAATTTAGGTGAATTAATCTCAGTTCTTGAGCAGCTGGATTTATAACATGATCTTGCAGAGGAATACCTAGTCTAGTTGAATAAAACAGAGCTGTCTAAATAGATTGCCTGGCTTTTACACAATTGTGCTTTTCAGTAAGGCAGAGTCAGATGCATTCAGGAGCACAGCATAGGTATAACAGACCTATACACCTACACAGACCTACACCTACACAGGTGTAACAGCCTTCTCCTAAAATGGCTGTAAATCTTCTTATTGTTAATCCACCTGTAAACACTCCTTTGTCTCTGAAGAGAAAAAAGGGTTGTTTGTACTGTGAGATTTGATGCATCTAACTGAGCCTTGGCTTTTAATTTACACACCTACATAATCCCTGCAGAGAAGGAGGTGCTCTGAATTGTTCTCTTGGGGTGCTTATCTTCCTCTATTGACTGAGAGAATAGATGTGGAGGGAAGGGCAATCTCCCCTTACATTTAGTTGCAAAGACATGAATGGATCCCCTTCTCTCCCACTGCCCATGCTGATGAATGTTTTATTCAAGCAAACTAATTTCCAGACCCGGAAAAAAATATATGAGAAAGCATGTGGTGATTTAAAAAACAAAGAAAAAGCTATCATGGAGAGCAGGCAAAATGCCTTATGTGTTGGTTGAAGCAGTAAAGCCCATGGAGAGAACAGTAGGGACTAGAATTAAAGAGCTTTGAAAGCCATTTCACTACTGGTCTATAAGCTGCAAGGTGGAGTGAAAGCCAATTGTCTTATCTCGACAGCATGAGCCTTACAGTCAAAGCTGTCTGGGTTTTTAATTGTCACCTGGACTGTCAGCCAGCTCAGTGTTCTCTCACAGAAAAGTGTTTGGATTTACCTTTATGGTCACATCTCTGATAAAGGTGCTTATGCACATCTCTGATAGCAGGCTCCTCTGCAGTGCTCAGGATGTGCTTCCGGAGGGATCATCAGGAATGCTTTGCACTCAAGAAATTTTTGTTTAAATTTTGTTTGAATTTTTGTTGCTTAATTTTTTTTGGATCCCCAACTCCTTCTTTTTTGCCTCTACTGAGGCCATTGCTCATCTTTGAATCAAGAGGGATTTGTCAGCAGGACTTTTTTCTGGGATGATTGGGAAAAAGTCTATTTGGTTCTAGAAATGTAAATCCAGGCCCTGTAAATTTTCTTGAAAATTTAAATATTTCAGTTACATTAGAAGAATTAAGGCTTTAATTGCTTTATTGTTTGATTTATGTGTGCTTTAGGAGGGCACACAGGATTTACCTCAACCTCCCCAATGTTTCTCTGGAACTCTGTGAAAAACAAAAAAAGAACTGACTATCTCAGAGAAACTATAATTGTCTTCTCTCACTCTTTAATATTACTATCAGTCAACAATGGCTTCAGTAAAACTTTCTGAAATAGTTTATATAAACATCAATGCTAAGTAATCCAGAGGACAACCAAATCCATTATAACACCAAGTTACAAATCCCCATGAGCCCACTGGTATCGATGGAAGCCATTATTGGTTTAAAATTTGGAGAAGTTTAATAAGTTTGGAGTAGCAGAGGTGATGCTTATCAGACTAAAAGCTGGGGTCCACTGCGGTGGAGTGGTAGCAACCAGATTTCAAATAGCTTTTTTCTGTTTGAGAAGAACATATATTTTTTTCCTCTGCCCCAGAAAGAATTGCATGCCCTAAAATCTGGACAATTTTGTTAAGATCACTGCTGTTGATGAGTACTTTTTAAAATTCTAAAAATACCCGACCTTAGTTCTATTAATCTCTGTCTTCCTACAGACTTTTTTCTTTCATGTGGATGCTTGGGAATATTTGAAAAACTATTTAAAATGCAATGTGAGTAAGGTGCTACCTCTATAATACCAAGGAAATACCTTTAATTACCTTTTAGATAAAAGCTAAAGGTCTTGATGTCATTTTTTCACAGGCATCTTATTAGCTAGTATGACATGTGTGGTAAACTTCTGGCTTGTAACAGTCATTGTGTATTTGTTGAGAGCAGTCATGTCAAACCAATCTAATTTCTTCCAGTGACAAGGTAACCGGCCTTTGCATAGAAAAACGAAACAGATGTTGAATATCTTTAGTAAAGCTTTCTTGTTGATATGCACTACATTCCCACGAGCAAACTAGATTAATACATTTAATTGTAACTAGTACAAAAGAATTTCAGTAGTTGTGGGACAGAAGGACAGAGCGGATGAGTAAACAAAGTAGGATGCTTCAGGGAACCATCCTGTCTGAAATGCAATTGGATGCTTTCATCAGTTACTATGATGACAAAATTGAGGATGCTCCCTTGATTTTAACCTGAGGAACAACTTGGCAGGTAGCAGTTCATAAAAAAATTCTGGGAGGTATTGTGGATCAGAACCTGAACAGAAGCTGACACTTTAACACAGCTATCAGAAGGAAAAAGGTAAATGAAATGGAAGAGTTGCAAAAAATGTGACATTCTGAACATTGGTGAAAACATAGCTGGTGGCAAGTTTTGATTTAGAAGAGAAACATGTGCCTGGCACACGGCAATCCTGTGCCCAGCATGTGACAATCATGTGGCTGTCGTGCTTGGTTTATGATGATAATAAGAACTGCTATGCTGGGTTTCATGCAGCACAATGTAATTTAGGGAGAGTCCAGAGCAGGAATCCTAGGAGTGCACTGATTCCTCATCCTTGTTTTTACAAAACTGAGGTCACTAGTGGTTAGAACTGACATTTTCCACTCTTCACAGCTATAGAGTAAGAAAAATGGCTTGAAATCACAGCAGCCTACAAAATAGTGCAGTTATGCTAAATAACACAGTAATTCAAAATAAATAGTACAATAATTCAAAATAGTACAAGCAATCAAGAATGTTCACTATGTAGTGCCCATCTCAGGCCTCAGCAGCTCCAGAATTCTGGGTTCTGCTCTATTACTGAACTGAATTTTCAGGATAGATGCTGTAAATGACTCCACAACATTTATCTCTGATCACTACAGGCATATTTTAAAGTACCCTAATGATTTTGACTCCAATGCCTGTTAAGTAATAAGCACTGAAGGACTTAGTTTCCCCTTTACCTGCTGCTCCTCCTTCCTTTAGGGCCACTGCTCGCCATGAAAACACCCACGCTTTTTATGTTAACTGTGTCACCAAAAAAAGAGTGACTTGCCTTAAAAACTCTGATTTTAAACACCAGGCATTTTGCACAAAGGGGAATTTGGGGAATGGCAAAAAAACCCCAAACCAATGGAAAGTAATAAAAGTTATTGTGGCAACAACCACTGGGGAATTCAGTGTTTGGGACATCAGAAGTCCATCAGATTGATCTGTCTATCACATGACGAAGGATGTAAATAAATTTAAAACTTCCCAGTGCTCTGTGCTTATGCCTCATCTTTCCAATAGCCTGGCTGACCCTCAGAGCTGCTTCTGATGTGGAATTGGAGGGTTGGGCAGTCTACCAGCTGGATCAGGGAATCACTTTCACTAGGAACTATGACATTCATTTGTTGCCAAAGAGCAATGAAATTCTTTTTTCTTAATGAGTGCCAGCAGCACTCGAATCTGCAACGGGTAGCAAGTCCACAGTAGGGGATGTGCCAAAATTTTGCTGCTGCTCAGAAAGATGTGAATGATTAAAAAAAAATTTCTTTTCTCAGTGAGCAGCTTGCTTTCTTGTTTAGTAAACACCAAGCTGGCCAGGCTGAGCAGTATCACAGCTCACAGTTTAATTACAGAGAAAACACCATGGGCGTGCTGTACCTGCACTAAGGGAAAGCAGCAACTAGCAAAGAAGATCAGTTGACGCAGAGAAAAAAATGCTGGTAAAACAGAGTAAGGAAAAGAGAGAGTAAGGGACCGGAAGAAATTAAACACAGGAATAAGCAAGATGTCCTCAGTGTTTTTCACCAGAGACTCTATGCCCAGGCTTTGGGTCACACGTTAAGTCTAGGTAGCATTGCATGAGATCCTTGCTTGATGTAGATAAATTAAAGCTGCTTTGCAATTTGGAATATGTGAAATCTTTCAGCACCTTTTGATACTTCTGAGAGTGGAGATGGTGCAAAGTGAAGAACTGTCTGCTTTGGGTTCTCACCCCATGCCCTGAAAAAGGGAGGTTGGGCACCCTTGCTCATGCTGATCTTACATGAATGCCCATCAATGCCCTCAGCTGCCAGGCACACAGAGCAGCATAACCTGTTTCCCCACCTGTCAAAGATGCAGTAAACTGCACTCAGCTGTCCAGGTGCCAGCCACAGGCAATCTTACAGTAGCAGTGCCATGTGAGCTAAAATCTTGCTTTCCTCTGAGCCAGCAGCGACCACTGGAGACAACGACACCTCTTCTGTTTTCATACTATCTGAAAGCATGTTGGGAGCATGACTTTACTAGTTCTTTCAGCTCTCATTGCTGGAAGGGCATTATGAAGGAAAAGCATTTTCTCATCCACATTTATGCAATTCATGATGTCATTGCATTTACAGTCTGTCAGGGCTCGAAGTCTGAGTGGTAAGAAGGGTTTTTCAAGGTGTCGGATGTATCTGCATCAAATATGAGTTCTTCGCCTCTGTGTCTTACTCTTCCTTAGCAAATTAAAAGTGAAAGTAAATAGGTAAAGGCAAAATATTTTGCTTGTAGAAACTTTATGGTACCAATGTGATACCATATGTTATCCCATTGTTATGGGATTCGGGCACAACTTCGTGTGTTTCCTTTCCACAGACACTCCCCCTTCATTTGAGTCTTTGAAGAATTGGGTGTTTGTATGTTTAAACCAGTTTTCAGGACCTGGGATCACATTTGGTTAAATTATTTACTGTATTGCTGTTAAAGTTGTCACAGTGTTTTGTGGACCAAGTATAAGTTCAGTCTGTAATTTTTGCAATGGTGTCTGCCTTCTAGGATTTGCGAATTATAATAATACTTGTTAAATTTTTCCTTTGCTCTTGGTGATGAGGAAAGGTTTATGAAGACAATTATTATTCCATCTGTGGTTATTTCATTCAACTTTGTTTTCTCTATCCTGTGTTATTCCACCTACTACAGTAAGCATCCCTGCTCCTGCTGGTACAAGCTGTTGTCCCAGTCTGCTCCAGACTTTTAATCTGTGAATCTTGCTGTTTATTCTAAGTCCTCCTTTGCTACAGTCCCTGTGAGAGGGCTGTTATTGGTTTCCCCACCCTACCAATTCTCCAAGTTAATTCCTTTCCAAATTCCTATCTTTCTGCTGCTGCAAAGTAGATTATTTCCAATACTATGATTTTTTTGTGAGTAACTTTATGCTTTTTATTTTATCAGTGAACCCTAGCATGGTTCCTGCTGCTTGATTGGATGCTTGTGCTGACCTAGCATGCAGCAGCAATTTTTTCTTCCTGCACTGCTATTTTTGTTTCTTGCCATCTTGATCATTACTAAGTTTGGGTTTCTTTTTTTGAATCAGCTAATGCTCATTCATATAATTTTCTTCATCTCATCCCTGTCCAATAAACCTGCCATGTCTGATTTGCTCTGCCATTTATTTGACTCCTTTGGCTTTCAGTGTGTATATACACCTGTTTTATATGGACTTGTTTTCACTTTTTCCCAAATGGCTTTTGCAAGTATGGCCAATTCCAGCCACACTTTAGAGAAGTAAATCTATCCAGGAAAATTAAGCTTCTACCCTTTCTGTGAAAACTGGAGCACTGGAACCACTCCCCAGGGCAGTGGTCACAGCATCAGCCTGACAGAGTTCAAGAAGCATTTGCACAACACTCTCAGACACATGGTGTGACTCTTGGGAACGGTCCCGTGCATGGGGAGGAGTTGGATTCCATGATCCTTATGGGTCCCTTCCAGCTCAGCATATTCTATGGTTCTGTGTGATTCTATTACTGTAACAGAAGGCACATTTTAAAGAAGTTTGGCTAATGTATGTCTTTCTTTCTCAGTTGCCAGTATATATGGAATATGTGTACAATTGCTGTGAAAAATTAATCAAGTTTAATTATACATAGCTGTTTTAAAAAATTATATCCTACATTCTTTACCATAGTAAACAATTTTTTTTTTTTCTTCTGAAGGCTTGTCTACTTTATAGACTGGTGTTTTTGTCTTTTTTGCATGTACATGAAAGCTGGTTTTGGCACCCTTCCTGCTTTCTCCTTTCTGGGCTTCTCAAGCTTCTGTTGAACAATTTTCTGCTATCCTGATCTAAATAAGTCACTCCCATACTTAAGTATTCTGTATGCCTTTTTTTTTTTTTTAATGGGGGAGGGGGACTTACTGAATTTATCATATTAATTTATTTTTAGCCTTTTTCTTTTCCTGTTAAAAATTGCTGGTTGAATGGAATCTCTCTTCTTTGGCTTTATCTTTCCAGAAGTTATTCTTCTGAGACTGTCAGTGGAAATATGTGAAGCTGAAAAGTCTGCAACAGCAAAGAGTTGCTGTAATCCTTTAGTGTCATTCTAGAGGCAATGAGGTCTTTCAGGGGTAAAATAAGTTCACAGTTCAGGCTATAGCTGTATTATGTCTCATCCCTGGGATACATTAAAAAATGGCTTCTGTTTCAGTACAGATTTCCTGGCATGGAGAATAGTGTTGGTATGCGTGACAGCATCTGTTTAGATGACTGTATTTCCAATTTCCAGAGCTTTTCAGCAAAGCTCTCTTACTCTGAGAGTTTCCACTATGGCAATTCTTATTTTGCTTTGCCCTACCCAAAGGTAGTTGTCTTTATCATCCATTTATTTCAGTAGTAATTTTCTGCATGGAAACTGTAAGACCTGCAGTGGGGTCTCTTTAACTGAACACAATTGATTTAAATAAAACAAGAGGCATCACAGTAAGGCTGTGCAATGAAAGGACTGTACAATACAGGGCCCTTGCAAATGAAGGTGAGGATGACTAGCAGAGGGTATAATGCTTTTGAGGGGCAAACCTTATCTCTACTACTAGATTTTGCCATTTTCAAATGTTCTGTTGTGTAAATCTTCCACCCTCTTGTCTGTGTTAACCTCAATGTAGATACCTTTTCCCCAAGATTCCCCACTTGACATTTCAGGCAAGAGTGAACAGCTCAACATGGGACCTGTGGGGACATGTTTAACTATCATTCCCCACCTAAATTCTGTCAGGTGCTTTCCTCAATACTGCCTCTTCTGTGAAAGATTATCCTTCATTGCTGAAGTTGGGGCTATTTCTGATATTGTGAAACAGCAATTAGGTATTTCCTGTTTTCTGTATTTTCATTAGAATAATGAAGATTCTTTCCATCTGAGGTTAGGATGCTTTCTGAAACCAGAGATTCACTAAATATGTTCTTCAAAATTATCATGCTAGAGAGAAAGATACAAATTTCATTGAGTGACACTTGCCTAACTCATCTTTGCTATCTTTTGTCAGTGAAGGAACAACTTGTCCCCTGCCCAGGCTTGAAACCAAATATAACTAAAGTTAAGCTATCTTTCTTTAGAAGAATGAATAAATAAATGAATGGAAATTTATAGTATCTGGCAGTGTGAGTCTTTGGGAGGGATGTTCAAACACTTCCTTGCATGATGATAATTTTTATCACTGTTGACTACTATGTTTCTTAAAATTACCTCTAAATATATCTACAGCAGTGCAAAACCATGCACATGCTTACAAAAGAGAATGGGGGAAGAGATCCAGGTCTGGGTTATCTAAGGAAGCAGGAGGAAGATTTTTTTAGTGCAATACCCAGGAAAAGGACTACAAGCAGAATAAAATTTGGTATGAGAAAGTTTTAAAGATTTACATTGAACCCAGCTGCAATTTTAAGATCCTGTTTTACGCAGATGAACAGAGCCATATTGGCAGAGTACTATAGAGATAAAAGATGTGAAAAAGAAAGGACTTAATAGCATGGGTGAGACTCATGTTTATGACAGCTTCTGAAAGCTCTGTTCCTGTGCCCGGTCAAAATAAAATATCCGTGCTAAGTTGTCTGAGATGCTTTCACGTACAATGTAAATTTGAGATGAAGAGTGGCATAAATATGTTACAAGTTTGGCTTCTGTAGGAGAGAAGTTCTTTAATCTGTAATGCAAATCTCAAAAGCTGCATAATGAACATAAAGAGCAATATAAGAAAATAATGTAACTTAAAATTGCTGTGGAGGAAATTTTTTTAGAATGGTGCAAGGAGGAACAACTTAAAATTACTGCATAGTGCAAAAGATTCTTTTCCATAAGAGTGAAAATTGTGGAATGCTTACATCACTGTTTCTGACAGGAGACTAGAAAGAAAATCTGTGTAGTGAATCTCTGGAACAAGAGAGTTTCAGCAACTCTCTTGACCTCCATGGCAGAGGTCTGAAGGGACTGATTATTTCCAGAATGCCCTATAACACCTAGTTCAATCTCAGACAACTAACAAGAAACACACAATTTTCAATTAACTGAGTGTAGAAGGAATCAGTCTGTTTTATAGCACGCCCTCTTGTAGTTAGCCTGTAAAATCTTTCCTAAGCTAGTACAAGTAAAAATAGAATTTTTTTACAGTGATCAACTATAGTGCGCTTTGTTTTTCCATACAGAATAGAAAGTTTTATTTACAGCAACTTATCACAATAATAATATTTCATTCAGTATTCCACATTCCTCCACCAGATTATAGGGTAGGGATGTAACAGATACCTTGACCACAATATGTCCTTTTTACCTAAAATCATCATCTAGCTGCAGCTAAACTCTTGCTTTTAAGACAGCTTCCAGTGCTGATGGGTTGTCATCCCCAGCAACTGATTTTGGACATGAAGCTGCTCCACTGGCAGAACTGCTGGCAAGGGCAGTAACTCTGGGCCAAGCCAGAAGGCTCATAGGCCACCTCCATGCACTGACCACAGGCATGTGTTCCACCAGAGCTCCTGTCTAGCTGTACCATAAGGATGAGCTGATATTGGGAATCACAGAAGGAAGAGTGCTTGAAGTGTTAAACAACAATAAAGATAGCGGGTCTCCAATGAGGAAGACCACCTGTATGCCACAAGTACCCTGAACAAATTCCTGGTTTTGAGGGAATAATTTTTTTCCTATGCTGTTATGAGCAAGCTCTTGGTTTAGGCCCTGACACAAGTTATGCTGTGAAGAAAATCAACGGCATTGGCCCAGCTGCATATAGAATTTGTCTGGCTCAGTGGAAGCAAGCCAGGCTGCTGAGGAGGATGCTGAGATGTGGCAAATTGTTCCATGCCCTCCCATCGAGTGTACTAGAAGTGCTGTGAAGTGCTCAGGTGTTGCCACTAGGTGTTATTCTCTCAAAAAGGAGCAGACTGACTGTGTCTTTGGGTGAACCAGAAGAACATGGGGGAACCCAAGGTGACAAATTATAGCTGGAAACTTTCAGAATTTAAAAAATATTTGTAGCTTATTATGTATCATTTGAAAATAAGTCATTGTCAGGATTTTCACTCCACTGTAATTTGGGAGACAACCAGACTGATAATTGAGGAATAGTCACTATGAAGCTGCAAGGATGAAGATTGGAAGTAGATGTGACTGGGATGAAGCAGCTCATGGGGCATGGAAGTACCCCTGCAGCATGCAGCTCTCAACCCTTTTGACCTATGATGAACAGTTTTTTTGGCTGATACATAATGAAATGAAATGATCTGACAGAGTGTTTAAGTGGTAAATAAAAATCAAGTGAAATCTAAAGATGGTGATACCTGAACAAAATATGTATCAGTTCAACAAAAAATTATGAATATGGGACAATTGGCAAATGTATGGTTGTCTAAAGTCACATTTTTTTCTCTTTGTTCTGATGAATAAGTGGGGAAGAACAGGCTCATGGCTAACTGGTTTGGTGTGGCTGATATGCTGCAGCTAATTTTTACTGTAGTGTCTAAGCCCTATCAGTCTAGTTCAAATATTTCACTTACATGTGTGACCTAAAAGAATTTTAAGCAAGTATTTTAAATTATTTTAGGGGGTTGAGATTAGTAGTTTGTAACAGTTTTGGTTTTGAAAAATTAGGATTTTCTAACATTTCACCCTCATCTGCACCAAAAATAAAAAGAACCCATCCCTAAAATATTTTGTCAAAAAGATCATGACCAAACCAATCTGACATTGTTTCTGTTTGGGAACTGATACATATAAATAAGCTTTGATTCCATGTCACTGATCTGTTTGAAAGCTGGCTCAACATCTGTTACCGTTTGGCAGAGGGACACAGAATGTACAGATTTTTAAAGCCTTGTAAAATGCTTTCATATTTATTTAATGATTGATATTTCATTGCAATTAATAACCTGATAACATCCCTCACCAGCGGTAGGAGGATGAGAGAAGTTAACAGACAAGCACATCTGCTAGTCTTTTGGAGTTCCAACAAACTTTTAAATGAGATTCAGACTTGGAACTCCTTTTCAGTTTATTTTCATCCTGAAACCCAGAGAGGATAGTAATGGGCTGAAAGGAAACACACTGTATTCCCGTGAAATGTATCCCAGAAGAGCCTTTACAACTGGTCTATCACCAGTTTCATTAGTCAAATGTTTTCGCTGGAGAAATAATGGGAAGCTGGCTGTTTTCCTAGCAAGTGAATACCACCATCTATGGCACTTCTATGCTTTAAAATATTCCATCACACAAATGATAGTAATCATGTAGTTATACTCAGAGTGGAGCAAGTCTTACTGTTTAGTAATTCTGTGAGCAAGAAAGATAGTCCAAAAAATAGAATTCATTAAATGGCAGAAAAGTGAAATTTTGAAATGAAGAAAGATAGTAGTTGCCATCTTAAGTGTTCAAGTGTTCTATTCAAGATATTTTTAATTTGTTTAAATTTGAGGTATACTATCTTTATACCAGATATTAAAACTTTAATCTAACTAGATGTATCCTTAATAAGTTTTGCAGGTATTAAAATCTCTGTAGGCATGCGTGCTCTGTTCTGTGAGACGATAAATAGATACCCCCAAGCTGATGTTAAAAGGACTCGAAACAGAGTGGTACAGTCACTTCACTAGTCTCATTCGTTTGTTGCTTACCCTGGCAGCAGCTGGTGCAGCTGAGACTGGAGCTGGAATCGTTAGCAGCGTTTTGTGGTGTTCCATGGATGACAACCCGCTTTGCTTGGAGGCAGGCTGAGATCCCCTGCAAGAAGCACACAGCCCAGAGCTCCTACACTTCCCTGTGGAGTCTGCAGCAAAGTTGCTTTGTCTTTTCCAAGGCTAACCGGCTAAACATGGCTAGGTGTTGGCTAGACATCAGGTTCATACCTTTGGTAACATTGGGGCACATGGCTGTGTTCTCAGGCAACTGAATTTACAAAGCTAGGGATTTAAACTTAGTTTCTCTCTTTACCTTAGCTAGAGCTGTAGCCAGGACTGCCAAAAAAAAGTGAAGGGATAAAGGCAGCTGGCAAATCTTGAAAAGTACATGTGTAGGTAAAAAGAAGCTGTGTTTATGATGATGTTTTAGAAAAAACCTTAACTTCAGTATAATATAATGATGTACAATTTAAGTTGATATATTAACCAGTGAAAGTTGAAAAAGGCCAAGATATAGATTGCATATGAGCTCTCATGAATATGCATCATGGCACAATATTTGCTCTCCATAAGTTCTCTCAGACTCTATTACTCCCAGTATATTCTGTAGTGGTTTTGGGCTTGAATGATTGAGCAAGCAGCAGAGAGAGTTCTTCTGGACTTAATTTCTTTCACAGAACAAATGCAGGGGAAACGGTAAAAGTCTGCACTAGAACAAGTCCAGTACAAGGAGAACTCATTGAGAACACAAATGTTAGGCAAACCTCTGTTGATCATATATGAAGTTGTTTTTCCAGAATGCTTAGAGTTGTACCTGTTTGAACCTCTTTAGCTGTTATGAGCATTGCCTCTGCTTTAAAAAATAAAAGTTTTATTCAGTTATGACACAAAGCTTTCAAATCTCAGAAAGCCATAGAAACATGGCTTCTCAATCTTGTTCTAGAAAAACACAAGGCTTGTTTCATGGTATTATCTTAAGTTAACAAATACATTTTTCTTGAAACAAAAACAAGGTTTTGAAAATTTTGGCACCACTGACACAAATTTTTCTTGGATCAGTGAGTGAAAACAGGGTTGGATCCTATTACCAAATGATTGAATGGAACTTTTTTAGTAATGATAGTCCCACTATTTCAACCCTTGAGTATAGTAGCTAGGAGAAAAGCTATTTAATCTGTCCTTCTCTTCCACAACAAAATTATATTAGTAGAAGAAAAATGAATGTTTACTAGATATTTGCAGTCTATAACAAAAGAAAAAAAAAATTAAATTGGAATATTTTGATTTCAAAAGCACAAACAGTTGATGCTTAAAGTAAAAATCATCTTCCCCAAACATGGCACACATCAATTTAAGTTTAATTAAAAGTAACAACACCAATATCATCTTGATGCTTGTCAGAATATTGAAGAGTTGTTGGCAGATGCTGGCAATACAGCAATAAATATGAATCTTTCGCTGTTGTATCATTTAATTTTTTAATGAAATCATACTGCTTATAGACTCTTCAGGTACGTTCAGGTCCACAGGGTATTGTGTATGCACAGCACAGCATACGCCAACCTGTTTTCTTGGGTGAAATCTATGCAAGTCTAAAAATAACTCTATGAACATATGTGCTACAGTATTTTGAGGTAACCTCTGTTTTCGCACAACTTAATGTAATAAATCAAAACCGTAGAGCCAAGCACATGCTGTTTCAGCTCCTCCTGCACAGTTGTACATTACTTCTCAGTGCAGGAAGGAAACTCCTGATATGAATATAATATTTAATTTTTAGAAAGTACTTGCGGTGAGGTTTTACAAAGAAATCTTAGTATTTGTAAAGAATTTCCCTCTTTAAAAAAACCACATGCTAACAACAGGCATGGCTGATAGGAGATTAACGTTCTATTGAACTTTTTTACCATTTTAAGGGCTCTATACTTATAGATCACCTGCTGGGTGGTTACTAACTGTTCATTATCTTGTGGAATGTGTTAAATGAGACTAAGATCTGTTCACCACAAGTCTGTCTCAGAGCAACTTGAATGATACATGGCCATTCACATTCTTGTGGGTTCTCTTCAAGGTCCAGTACTTAGTGATTAGAGCTGCTTTCATCATCTGAAGAGTAAAGCAAATTGGTATTGAAGCTGAAGAAACACTGCTCTGTTTTGGCATGTCTAACATGTGCTCTGTGCAGTGGGAAAAAGTTTGTGAGGTTATCACTCACGATTATTAAATTGGCTCAAGTATTTTAAATGTGAAAGCAAATTGCTTGTGGAAAACAAACTAAGCTTGTGACTCTTAAGAAACAAACAGCTGTTGTGCTTGACAATGACGGGCTGTGGATGCCAAAGAGAGGCTGTTGCTGATCAGCCTGGCAGAAGGACTGAAGGGAAGGAGGAAGATACAAGGAAGCTGATAAGAATGTCAGCAGTATAGAGAAACATCAAGGAGGCAAAAGGAAGGGTTGTGCAGGGAAGTTTAATACTTGTGCAAAGTTGACAAAGGCACCACCCATGCCTTCAAAGACCTGCTTCTACCTAATTAATGAGTATTAATAGATCTTAGAACAATAACAACAAATAGTGCAGGAAGGGTGCTATCGGTTTTCTGGTTTCTCTGTCTTGTATCCTGGCATGGTAGAACTAAGTAGCAAGGTGGTGTTCAGGTGTTTGGTTGTTTCAGCAGGGTTTTGCCTTTTTGTTTGGAACTGCTGTAGGCCCATGCAATGTCCTTTCTTATGACACCATGTCTTTGTCAGTAAAAAAAACCCCTAAATCTGCAATATAATATTTGTCTGCAGGTGAGTGAAAGAGCAATCATGTAATTTAGAGTTATACCTTTTAGCTGGTTTGCCTCGAGCCAGCTGAATGAGATACCAGAAATCCTCTTAAATTTCTTGAAGACAGTTCTCAGTGTATTTTTTTTTTTAAATAAGTCATTTTTCTATTAGTGTTACAGACATGAACTGGTGCTAGAAGTATGGCTTATACTGATAAAATACCTGTAGCTACAAATGTATCAAATTCAATTTTGGATAAAATAATTTCTAACAGTCTATAATAAATTTAAATAAAGGCATGACTTATAGTCTTTGTAAAAAGATCTGCTTGTAAATTAAAAGTTTTGGATTATGATGCATAGATCCAAACAATGATATGAAGTCTTTGGTAGTAGACTGATTCAGCAGCTCATTGTGTGGGATTCACATTGTACAGCTATTTTTGGCTTATCTTCCAGTTAAGTTCTTAATTATTTTCAATTCTTCTCCACATTTTGCCTTCAAATATTCCTAATATCTGTGGATATCTGTGGAGTGTGGTCTTTCATATGGTAGCAGCCCCAAACAGCCTCTTTGTGTTAGTTTTCTCTTCCTTGGGGTGGATTCTGAACTTAATGTGTTCTCTGCAGTTGGAATTTACTGCTAGTCTGAGTGATGGGGACAGTGCCATGAGGTCAGGCCACAAAAAACCACACCCATTTACTTCTAGTTTAATGGGTGCACAAAAAGCAGAAATACTGTGTGAGGCTGACTTTTTATCTGTCTTTAAAAGCAGCTGAAGACTGTCAGGAGATCAGTCTTTTGCCTCACCAAGAACACTGACTTAAGGCTTCAGCTTCTTCAACCAAAGTAAAACACTGCACCCAGTCCTGGGATAATTTTTTAGTAAGTCCTGGTCAGCGAGTAAATAGTGAAGTTCATAGTATAATAAGGAAGGGGGGATTCTTAGCTTTATTGCTTACCTCTTGGAAAAGAAGAGTTACTTGAAGGGAGATGAGAGCAAAGAACCCTTGTGCAGCCTCCTAGTATTGGTGCTGGTCACAGATGAGGAAAACAGGCCATCTCTGTGGGGAGTGCCAAAGTTGGCAGATTTTTTTGTCTCCTATCAGAAGGTCACAACATAGTGGGGTGATGTATTACATACAAATGCCATATGGCACCTCTTGACAATACTGCTGTAGTTAAAAATAACACCTCAACACCATAAGACTACTGTGGATTTTAAGAATGTGTTTTTTCAATCTATCCTATTAGCAAATGTTTCCATTGCATTTCATGTGATTACTGTCATTGAAAGGAGACAAGCTATGTTTTTCATAATATGTTTGCTGCAGTAAGTCACTAGAAATACTTGAATACAGAAGGTAAATAAAAAAACACATCTGTTTTAAGACAGCCAATAATCGCTTTACTGTAAATGATGTCAAGCATAGAAAGAGACAAGGTATTCCACTCAGAGTATTTAATCCCTTTCAAGATAACTTTCTTAGGTTAGGCTTAAATGCAGAGTGTAAAATGTTAATGCAAGTAATCTGCTTTTGTTGCCCATGAATTATTCAGATCTGAGTATCTGCTCTGTGTAGTCTGCAAGTTCACAGATGAATCTTATCTAACTACTCTGACAGTCAATCATTAGGAGCTTTTAGAAAGTGTAATGTGCTCAGATACTGTAACGCAGCTGATTGCACTAACTCAGCTCAAAGAGATATATTTGTACTATAAGGATTATTAAGAAAAAGGTAGTTATGTGTTATGAAGGCAGGTGTTTTCAAACCACAATTATATCCAGTAAAATAGATTGTCATGCAAAAGTCTGAGTCTTCTCTAAGTAATAATTGTCTTTGCCTCAGCTGAAACATGCCTTTTTTGAATGCTTGGCATGTCTTGCAGATATAAAACCAACTGATCAACAAACAGGTCTTTAACAATTATGTAACAATATCTAGATGCAGCACAAATTGATTAAGTGTAATGATCCCAGACTTGAATTGGCACACGAAGAAAGAGTTGAGTGGAAACAGCAGTGAGGTGGTAGGGGCTGGAGCTCTTCTACTCTCCTAGGCAGTGCTTTTCAGCTTTCCTGTCTTGTCCTCCTTTTGTCTGCCTGTCATGTTCTTCATGGCAGAGATCACCTACAACTGCATGCATCCTGTGGTTCATGGCATTGCACGCTGGGTCTTGGGACAGGTGAAGTGTTATATCGTGTCCCTGCAATATGAAAGCATAGAGTACAACAGAGATAATAAAGGGGCTAAGAGGAGAGGGGTGTCATCATGGTTTTCTGGGTTTTTTCTTATCTCTTTTAATAGTCATTTGTGCAATGTGATGACAGAAATAACTTGGCATGTGGAGTGTGCAAGGACGGCGGGGTTTCTAGGAGAAAGTTGTAAAGGGGAAAGAAAACATATACAGAGGGAAATGTAGGAAGTTATAAAAAAAAAGAATGGATATAAAATCTGTATTTCCCATGGAAGGAAAAATGACCCTGAGGTTTTTAAGGAAATTGACTTCAAAACTTTTTCATATCTTTACTCCATATTAAAGATGGGAGAGTTGTCAGGGAAAGCCGTAGCAAGCTTGGCTATTCAAAGAATTAAAAAAAAAAAAAAGAAGTTTGACTATTCAAGAACTCAAAAAGCAACAAATATTTTGGTCCACTTCCATTACTAGTTCCTAAGCTTTATTTTGAATGCAGCATTGCACATGGCATGTTTATAAATGACTGTGGTCATAATGACTTGTCTCAGAATAAGGAAGATGATTTTTGGGCAGTTTTCAGACCTTTAGTGGTCCGGTGTTCAAGGTGGCCCAGCAGTCTGGTTTGGTGCTCCCTTAATACCACACTGCATTCCAGCCTGCTGCAGTAAGCTCCATTATAGCAGAGTTCACCTTAATGTGAAGGCCAAATGAATTTACCTTGCAGAACAAATGAAAGCCTCAGGCCTTTCAAAATGTACCAAACAATACAAACAGCTTCATGGCCTGCAACCAAGCCTGCCCCTGGTTCTTGGAAGCATGTTCTTATTTGCTGTGTCTAAATACTGGATTCAGCTAACTGATTTCTATGTCTCAGGTGTCACCACAAAAAAAAAATCTCTTTATGTATGCAGGCTCAGGTTGTTTACCTGGTTCTGGTTTCTCTGTATCTGAATTTCTCTGAATAATTTCATAAGGCAGCAAAAGGGTAAGTGGACATCACAACTCAGTTTCTAGGCTTTTTTTTTTTAATTCAGATGCTAGCCTGGATGTGTTTTCTGGATGCTCCTTGTTATCACAGAATCAACTAGGTCAGAAAAGA
Organism: Dicrurus megarhynchus; assembly: GCA_013399195.1. NCBI lineage: Eukaryota > Metazoa > Chordata > Aves > Passeriformes > Dicruridae > Dicrurus > Dicrurus megarhynchus. The sequence goes on along the minus strand of VXAD01003683.1, from coordinate 244,468 downwards.
CCTTGGAGATCATCAAATCCAAACTATGACCAAACAACTGTCAACCTATGACCAAACACCACCCTGTCAACTATAACATGGCTCTAGGTGCCACATCCAGTCTTTCCTTAAACACTTCCAGGCACAGTGACTCCACCAGCTCCCCAGGCAGCCCATTCCAAAGCTCAATCACTCCTTATGTGAAGAAAATGCGTTGGTGCTCCTTCTGCTGTGCATTTATGGTTCATGTAGCGATTTTATGTGGTGTCTCTTTTGATAATTGGAATAGATTTTCAGGAGCAGGATAAAGGTAAGTAAAATTTTCAGAGGCAATATGCAGTAATTGCTTTGTTCTTCAGAGAGCTTAAGAGAAGTGAAGTGACAGACACTCAAATGAGAATTTTCTTATCCAGGATTTTCTATGAATGTGAGAGATGATAAAGAGGGGTTAATAGACATGTTCCTTTTGAAAACCACTCAAAAATGCTTCAGTACACAATATTATCACAAGCCACTACTACAAGTCATTTGCTAGTGGTGCATAAGTGAGTTAAAAGTGGCTTTGGACATGAATTATTCCTCTTGGTGACATCTACTATTCAAATAAATATTAGCATTTGGGCATAAAAAATGTGGAGGAAGAAAAATGGAAACACGAACAAAATACAGAAATATAACTATATGATAAAACTGTAGTAAGGGTGTAACAAGAGGGAGAGTACTAAAGAGAGGAAAAGTTGTAGAGAAGATGGTTATTAATTTTGTCCATTTGTTGACGTTTATGTGCCTCTCAAGGGACATGACAGAAACGTGAAACTTCTTTGAGCCTCAGCCTTATCCCTCTAGCACAAAAGAAGCAAGGGGTTCTTGTGAAAATAAAAGTCTAGTTGTGTCAATAAAAGTCTTGTGGATGTGGTTCAGATTGCAAATGACTCCACTAGTGCAGTTCATGATGGCCTTTAGGGATCAGCAGTCTGGAGGCTGTGAAGAGGCCACAGTGCTCACATCAGCCAGGGGCGAAACAGAGGCTGGAAACTTGTGTTAGAGTAAACTCTCATTTTAATCTGTGATATGTGTGAAAGTTGTCTTTTGCAGTATTAAAGAGAGGCTGTAAAGTGCCACCTGAGTGTAACACTGTGTTCATGTCAGGCTGAAGAAGAATCATCAGTGATGACTTCATAGCTTTAATTAACTTGGTCTTCATTTACAAACCCCCCAAGGGTTTGAGGTTACACTGCAAATGTGATATCACCAGTTTTTGCACTGCATGTCCTCATGTAAGTTTCTGCATATGCTTTTGATCTATGTATATCAGAACCATATACCTCGTGAAACAAGTTGCTGTCATATTACGAATTATGTGGTATTAAAAGAAATCTGAATATCTAGACATATTTGGCCCTGCTAAATACCCTTATTTTATTTCAGGGTTTCTTATCACTCTGTAGGTCTCTAACATTTCTTCCTGTTAACCATATATTGACAGAGACACTCATAACATTTTTGTCCTTCTAGGCACATACTTTTGTTGTTTGACTGCTTTTGCCTTCTTAAATTTTACCTGCTGCTTTCTGTGTGGCAGGGGTTGGGTGTTACTAGCACTCAAAATTACACTCAGGAAATGTGCAAACTACCTGGAGTAGAAAGATGCTGCATCCATTCCTTGCTGTAATTGAGTAAGATAACGAGGTCTCAGTTTTCACCTTGAGTGTCACCAGGAACTCAGGGATAGGGACTGGTACAATTTTTATGTGGGTCATATAATTCTTGAGCATTTGAGCGGCTTGTGCAAGCTGTCAGGGGACAGGACTGTTGGTGTTGGCAGCCAGCCAGTTGCTCAACAAATGCAGGATGTGCACTTGTAACAAGGTGGGTTGAGAGTAAGCTGGTGTGTGAAGTGCTTAGCAATGTTTGAGACATGGTATGGGCTGTTTGGAGGGGAGCTCTCGGGTCCTGTGAATCCAGAGAGCTCATGCCTACTTCTGCTTTCGTTGCCAGACTGCTGGGTATCTCTCACTGGCAAGCTGCTTTTCCTGTCTGTGCTGTTGCTGCTTTGGCAGTTTATGTGTCTTTATTGAAAAGGAAGCTTTTGGTGGTATGCATTGTCACAGACTGTGCATTGTCACAGAGTGTGCACTATGCATTTGTGCCTTGCTGTCACAAGGCACTGCTGTGAGCTGTCAAAAAAATCCCGGAGAATTTTCAACTGTCAAAACCTTTTGTAATTCCCCGGCAGAATATTTTGCTGCGGCCATTCTGTCCGTTCCTGTTTTGGGAATTTTGTCTGCTTCTTGCCATTCCATGCAATCACCAGCTTCACTGTCATTATTTTTTTAACATACTCATACAGACATACACACACACCACCCTCCTCCCAATTTTTTACTTATTACTTCTCATGTGGTTTTCTTTGTTCCTCTCCTCTTTGCAGTAGAAGTACCCCCCTCCCCTGGTGCTTTTTTACCCACTTCTGTGACTTTGCTTTTGAAGGATTATTATCACAATTCACTAAAAATCTTTTGGGTAGGAAGCAAATTCCAGTGGCAGCCAAAGACTGCTCAGGTTATAGAGTCCCTCACATCCTGAACACAGGTGTACTCAGATCTGAATGACAAGACTTGCTCTGTGGGCAAAGGAGCCATTGAGTCGGAACTGAGCTAACGTGATGGAAGCTGATCCAGTTGTTAATGGGCTTCCTTAAGGAAGCCTAATTTGGGGGCTGTTTGTTTCCTTCACTTGTGAAATGGAGTGTGGTGTGAAATGAAGCTGAGGGAAGATAGGTAGGAAGAATAAGAAAGTAGGAAAATTTCAGCTTCAGCTGGGACACCTGTTTTGATTTTGCTTTGAATTTTTTCTTCTTTTTTCCTTAGGTTGGCTTGACTTTCCAGACACAGATTTTAGTCTAAACCTAAATTATTTGTAATTTAAATATATTTTAGTTATTATCAGCTGCAGAAGAACATACAAGACAGAAAAAAAAAAAAGAAACATGCTTTTAGTTCACTGGTAATGTAAATGCTGGGCTGAGGATTATCTCACTTTGAACAAGAACAAATTAGTTTCGAAATTTTTTGCTGAACTGGAAGTTTGAGAATAGTTGACTTTTAAGTAGATGTGCAGCACTCTGCTATCGGGTTTTCTACACTTGGTTTTAAAATGGATGGAAAGAAACTGTTGAAACAGCAAGAAACTTGTCTTAACAGTGTGGCTATATGTTTGATACAGCACTGGAGTCTTAAAAGTCCTGTTCTTCTTGCTGGAAACTGTAACTTAGTGATTTTACCTGAAGTGGAGCATACCTCAGGAAATTTTAGTTTTCAGTTATAATGACATTTTTTAGCTATTCAAGTAACTGCTCTCTCCATTTGATGCTTAATGCTTCCTTAGAGAGTTCAGGGACAGAGGTGAGAGAGGTGAAGTTTTTGTTGTTGTGTGGGTCTGCCCAGGATGGGATCTGATTCTTTCCTTAGCAGATCAAATACTCTTCTGTGACAATTCAGGCTTCTCAGGGAACTGCACCTGATGACAAAAGTATTGTATAGACAAACAAATAGACAGATAGAAAACTACCTACAGGTTGGAAATTAGTGTTTCCATCCTTACAGCATATCACTTTAGAAGTGAAAGGCAAGGAATTATCAAAGGAAAGGAAATTGGTGATAACACCTAAAGTATTAGAAATTTATCTGAAAACAGTTTTAGAGAATCATGGGAACAAGCTTATTCTGGCAGCATGCTGATTGTATATGTAGAAGAGAGAGAGACTGATTATAAAGCTTTAATTGGCAGCCATCTGAGCGAAGGATTTTATTTGGAACTAAGGACTATAAAAAATGTCCCTCCCTAGACAATGGGTTAATATAACTTTTCAGGTGTCCTCAAAAAGTTGTTGCTTAGAGAGTGAGCTGCTTCTGACTCCTGTAATAGATGAGAAACGCATGGTCCCGCTTGGACCAGAAGATAACAGGAAAGTGGTATCTGTGGTTTGCAGACTGGCTCTGCTTGCAGAGGGAACGCAGCCTTCCTTGACCTTCACACACCCAGCTAGCTGAAAGCACTTGCAGAAAGAAAATGGTCTCTTCACAACGGATCAAACAAGGATGGTAGGGGCTTTTCAGTATTCTATAGTAGTTACTAATGGAAAAATAACAGCTCAAAATAATTTTCTGAAATGTTTGGGTAGAATGAGCTTAACAAAAAAGGATCCTTATTTATGGAGGCAGCATCAATAAGCTACACTTCAGCAAGATACCTGAGATATGGTGGTCCAAAGCTCTGTTCAATGAAAAACATGGGCAGCAGGTGTTTTAGCTATATCTAAAGCAAACAGAAGATTTTTTAAAAAGCTTTTCAAAATCTTTTCTCGTGTAGTTATTTGAAATGGACATAGTTACTAATTGTGCATATGACACAGTTTCAGAAACTTCAAAGCTGAGTTCTCAAAGCGCTTGAGATTAGAAATTAAGGTTTAGGGTTCCTCAGTATATATGGTCTAAATTTCCAGTGCACCCACAGTTTGGTATCACACAGGTAAAAACCTCTGGTGTTCTGTATAGCAGGGGCTACCCTGGGAAAGCAGACTTGGAAAGCCCAAAGGCTATCAGGCTAATTTTCTGGGACCTGTCTTGGTTTTGTTAAACATCAGTGGCAACTTAGATATTTTTAGAAAGCATTTCAGTTCCAGTGACTCCAAATTTTCCACTTAAATTAGTTTCACCTGAAAATTGCCAGTGTAGCATGTGTGTTTGACAGACCTTCATCATTTATGAGTACATAAAATACATTGCTGTATGTGTATTTAAGTTATTTATCTACAGCTTTTGGCCCATTAGCTTGAGTGGATGTCTGATTCTGGTGGTTTTGAGAGTTGAATGTGATTGCTGTTGAGTCACATCAATGTCGACGCTAGTTCAGCCTTGCACCCTAAAGAGTAACAAGTAGGAAGTGGAAGAAAGATATCAATTTCTCTCATTATCTGAAGCAGAGGCTATGTTAGCTTTAATACAGAAACCGTAAAGCCTGATGATGGATAGGGATATTCCATCTTTGATTAGCTGGAGAATATACAATAAATTTTTTTTTTTTCTTATGGGCAACAACCATCATGAAAGAGAATTACACCCTGAAGGTACAGAACGGAATAACCCAACATAGAGAGAAAAAATAGAAAACCCACAAAAATGCTTTTATGAAAACATAAGCTAAAAAACTGGAATGTAAACTAAGAACTTGTGTGGAAAAATAAAACAAGGACCCAAGATTAAGAAAACAGTGTCTAGTGGGACAGTCTTTCTGCATAGTTGCGGTCTGATGTACCCTAAACCATTAGACGGCTTAAGGCAGGTCCTGGGTTTCTGTTATTGCCTTCCTGTGAGTCATTAGCTGAAAACAAGGACATCAGAATTTTTGCCTGTTTGGTTTTTGTTACTGATCCTAACAAGAGAAGAATTCAGCCCTAAAAACTTAAGTCCTGAGGTTCCTCATTTGTTTCAGACAGCTCTTGTATCCATCCCAGCTCCAGGATAATGCCACAAATTCCTGGTGAACCTCACATTTAATAGGCTTTTGCAATCCCCTTCCTTTGTGTTGGTGATTCTTTCCCCTCCCTTGCAGTTGGTCTGTCTTTGGCTGTTGTTTTACAGTTTCTCTTGTTAAATGTTTTCCAGCTGGCAGTGAATCATTATGTGCTACTTTATCTGCTTTCCACTGCTCTAAGGGCTTCTTTATTAATAAGAACAATAGCAAACTGAAATGCATGTCCTTTTCATAGTCATTATCTGCAAAGCACATTGTTCCAGGCCACCTTGCACCACCGTCATAAATAAAGCCTGCAACAGCCACTTAACATACATGCAATGAATAATAAAACCAGTGTTTGTTTGGCACAGATTTAAAAGTAATAGATTTATGCTCTATGCAGATCAGCAGTTTTAACATTTGGCTGAATCTGAATAGGACAATGAATTCCTTTTGTCTTGCAATTAAGGCATTTATTTCCTACCAATGTTGCTCACATGACAGAATTTACACAAGATAAAACAAAACAAGTTCAGGAGCTCTCCCTGTGGAGAGGAAAATAGTTGTTTCTAAGTCACCACATTCTGGTTTAAACCAAACAATAGTGTGAAAGTAGAAAGTGATAATGGATTCACATCAATATTAAGAATTAAGAATTCACTCAGGAAAGCTCAGGCTGTATGAAAGTCATACCCTGGCTGAAGAAATACAATAAAGCTGTAGTTAAGAAAAAAAAGATTAATTTCTGCCACTGGCATTTATGACTGAAAAAAAATATTAAATGTTCTTCCACCCTGCAGAACTCAGCTTAGAGCTGGCAAGGGACTCTAGAGATATTAGGAACTTGTCAAAAACTCTCTAGGCTAGACTTGGATGTGTCTGGAAAGTTCAGTGCTGTTATTTGTGAGAGAGGAAGAGAACTGGGAACTGTTTCACTGTTGGAAACTTTCACTTCTCAAATACAGTTTGGAGAACAAATGCCTTAACAGTGGTAGGCAAAAAACATGTCGGAGAGACGACAGCTTGCAGATTTAATCACCAAATGGTCACTGAAAAAAACAAGAGGAAGGTCCTGTACCCAGGTCTATTTTGGACTTCTAACTGGAGCATTGCAGAAGGTAACCTTGGACCAACTGACCACATGTAGAGAGTTTAAATTAAATGGAAAATAAAAGTCTGAAATGATATGCATATGACAATATGAAGTTAGTTGAAGCTGATTGCTAAAGGGCATGAATGCTGAGGAGGCTTTGCTTTTCTTCAAATCAAAGATACAACAAAATATCTAAACTCCCTATTCCTAGAAAAAGAACAATGTTTTTAGAGGCTGGTTCCAGTTTTAACATCTTCATCCACACAATAATTTGTGTCTACATTGGCCTATTCAGCATCACCTGGCAAGTTAGTTAAACATTGAGTTACCCGACTCTGTTAACAGTATGGAATATGTTCAAATTTTAAACTTAAATGTTGGCTGTAAATAACTGTAAAGGACCTCATTTTTGCTGATATGGGGAGAACCTGTTCCTATTCCCAAAGCTGCTAGCTTTTTCCTTTCCTTGTTGAGTGTCTCAGTGGATATTAAGTCATACAAAGGTTATGCTGAGAGGCAACACTGAACATAATTTTTCCATTTTTCTCCCAGTTTGTTTAATTTTTATTACAGTGTTTCCCAAGTTATAGTTTATTTCTGGTATCAGATAGGGCCTGGGGTCTTCCGACTACTGCTTGCACAACGATTGGGGGAAAAGGTGTAGAAGAAGAAAAAGCACAGGATGTAAAGTGCCTCTCAAGGACTTGACTGCCTGTGGTTGCAAGCTTGGCTGTAGCAGCAGTGAGGCTTGCACAGCTGTGCATGCAGAGTCAGCAGATGTGCTGCATGTTACTAGAACACACCGTCTTCCTTCCTGCCTCTGAAAATACTTGACTGAGGCAAACTTTATCCTCGTGGGCACTAAAATGTGCAAGTATTTTTCAGATATGGTTTTTATGTCTGATGGCAGGTTAAGGAAAAGGGCTGCTGTGCTGCTCTCGCAAACCTGGGATTGCAGGTGTGATATAGACCTTACGCAAGGCCTTCAGAGACTTCCTTTTATTCTACCTTGCACATGCATAAAGGCTAATTAATTATCAAACTGGCTGCCATAATTCAAGCACCTGCTCTCAGAAACTTAGTAAGTGCAGTTACAGAAACTGCTGTGCTATACAGCCCTCACCACAGACAACCCTCCCATACTTCTTGTTTGTAGGTACTCTGTTTTTTACAGTGCATAGTCCTGGGAATCCTTTAGCATTTGTGTTTGGAAGCACTTTCTGCTCTCCCAGGGCTCTGTTCCCTGGTGCAGCTCACACACTGCTCCTCCACGGCTGGGCAGCAGGGCAGGCAGGGAATCCACGCCTGCCTGCTGCCTCTGGGCTGGGCAGAGGGACCCATGCCCAGGCAGCCAGCTGTTCTGCTCCTGCCCCCCCACAAGCCACTGTGGGACCTTGGATAAATTTTTCATGCTCCTTTATCTCTTTGTACTACTCCTTTTTTTGTTAGGTTGAAAGCTCTCTGAACTTTGTATTGTCTCCATACACTGTGGTAAATACAACAGACCCCTGAACTCTTTTAGGTGCTCCAGTTTCTACCGCAATGTGAATAATTGCTAAACTAAGCTCCGTATGAGGGCATTTATTTTCAAATACAATTTTCTTATTGAAGCAAAGGGTGACCAATGCTTCAAAAGCCTCTGTGCTGTGCTATGGCTCTGGTGAGGATATTGTCAAATGTCCCTGAGGGTTTTTACAATTCGCCTGTTTCATTTTTCTGCTAGTAAGTAGCTATATAGGCACCAGCTTTTCATAACAGTCGGTTGCTCAAAGACTCTGTTCTTACCAACAGTTGAAAGAACACTTACATTTACATATTGGTATGCATCAGGAATAGGCAGCTTATCACCTTGGATGCCTTATACTTGTTACTGCTGAGAGTTTGGTCCTAAAGGAGAGTATTAAGGATTGCATTGGATCTAGCTGAGGTGGAGTTCATTTTACATCTCCTAATCACTGTCCTTTTCTCAAAACTCTCGTTTTCCTGGGTTTCAGCCCCAAAAAGACTAGTGGGGTGACCCTGTATGCCAAACACCCTCCAAAGCTTTTCTATCACTCCCTTCCACATATGGACAGGGGAGAGAAAATATAATGAAGGGTTCATGGATTGAGATAAGGTCTGAGATCACTCAGCAAATACTGTTACGGTCAAAACAGACTCAATTTTGGGATATTATTTGAATTTATTACTAACAAAATCAGAGCAGAATAATGAGAAGCAAAAACAGACCATAAAACACCTTCCCACCTCCCCTTCCTCCTTCCTGGCTCTACCTCCTCCCCCTCAGCAGTGCAGGGAGGCAGGAAATGGGGGTTATGGTCAGTTCATCACATGCTGGTCGTGCCACTTCTCAGGGAGAGAAGTATTTCCCCTGCTCCAGCATGGGGTCCCTCCCACAGGAGACAGTTCTTCCTGAACTTCTCCAACATGACTCCATCTCACAAGAAACAACTCTCCATGAACTGCTATAATATGGGTCACTTTCCCACAGGGTGCAGTCCCTCAGGTACAGCCTGGTCCAACCCGGGTCCCCCACAGCATCACAAGTCCTACCAGGAAACCTGCTCCAGTGTGGGCTCCTCTGTCCTTGGGTCTGCAGGTCCCTGCCAGGAACCTATTCCAGTGTGGGTCTCCCCCACAGGCTGCAGGTGGATCTCTAAATCCGTGTTGACCTCCATGGGCTGCAGGGGCACAGCTGCTTCACCATGGTCTGCACCATGGGCTTCAGGGGAACCTCCGCTATGATGCCTGGAGCACCTCCTTCTCCACTGACCTTGGTGTCTGCGGAGTTGTTCCTCTCACAGATCCTCACCCTGCTTTTCTTTGGCTGCAATTACATCTGTACAAGAATTTTTTTTGTTCCTTCTTCTTAAATTTGTTATCACAGAGGTGTTCCCACCATTTCTGATTGGCTCAGCCTTGGCCATCAGCAGGTCCATCCTGGAGCTGGCTGGCATTGGCTCAGCTGGACAGGCTTCTTCTCACAGAAGCCACCCCTGTAGCCCCCTGCTACCAAAACCTGGCCGTGCAAACCCAATACAAGTATAATGTTTTACAAAAGACCAAGCAGCAATTTTCTTTTTTTAAATAAACCTTTTCATGTTGTTGGAGAGGTGGGGTATAAGGAATTTTTGCCTTATCTCTGATGTGGTACGAGTGCCAGTAACTATTTTTATGCTCTCTATATACATTCATTAAAGATTCTGTGGCACAATCTGTAATGCAAACTGGTAATTCTATACGGGAAAAAATAAGCAGGTGATCACATTGAACACTTTTAAGCTGCTTGACAGTCATGACTCAGTAATATTTTAAAATGCTGTTATGACATAGTGTAGCATTCAGAGAATGTGTGTGTTTATGGTGTTGCTCCTGTCCATCTTGTGTCATGTCCTTGCCTCCCACAACTTAATTGCAAGCAAAGGCACAGAAGAGAAGTTTGATATTTACTTTTGGAAAATAATTTCAGACTAATGTGAGTGAGATGAAAAATATTTTATATTATATGGTTATCATTTTCCTTTCCTAAAACAAATATAATGCAAGAAACCTGTTCACGTATTTGCATACTACAGGCTTTAAAATTCTGCTTAGAAGCTATTCGAATGGTTACTAAAATAATGTTGGCATTTTTCTGGTAAGAATATTAACTGTATTTCTGTGGATCAGTGCTGTGCAGGGGTGGGGAAAAAAAAATCCAGCAGCACTAGATATAGGTGTTAAGTTAAAAATCATGTAAGGAAACTCAGGAAGTAAATGATTGACAATGCTGGCCTTTAAAAAGGCATAATTAGTCTGTAACATTACCGCCTATTGAGGCTTGTGTTTCCAATTTGTCTCAGGGTGCTGCTGTTTTTGTCCTGTGTCTGACTGCAGAGTCAAAAAGGAACAGGCGCGTGGGATTTGATTGTTTGTACGTAGGGAGGTTGACACTGTGCAGGATTTTTTTATCTCCTTCTTCTTGAAGGAAGCTTTGATTTTTTTGAACAGGAAGCAAACTCTTTAAAGTGCCTCATGAAGGCAAAACCCCTCCAAATATGTGGATTTTTAGTCACTACACAGTTATTTTGTATTGTATAAGGGTGAACAGAAGAAGAACATAGTCTATTTAATTGCACAGAGGTCAGAGGTAGACTATACTAGAAATAAAGAATCAGAATAGTTACCACATAGGCCAGGACAGGGTGAATACATATATATAACATAACCCACTACATATGAAAAGTGAAATTTAAGTACAGAGAAGGTGCACTTAGACATTTGGAAATTTGCACTGACCGTCCTAAAAATCCCGAGGATGTGTGAACTCTTAAATGTGAAGCCCTATGAGCTTTTATTTAAAAAGGAAAAATCTTCTTTGTATTTGCACATTTCCCTAAGAAATCTTCTGTTGCTCTTTGATTTACTTAATACTTCCACCATTGTTTTCTAAGACCTTAGGATTCCTCTGCACAAACTTGTAGTTTTGACTGTTGCTGAACATTTTTTTTGTGATTTTTGTGATGCCTCAGGGTCCTTTGTGCAGTAGTTCCTACAGCTGTCGTTTGTGACAGTGTTAACTCTTGCACCATGTTACATTTTGAGAGAAATCAATGCAATCAAGGGAATGTAAAAAAAGAGAATGAATTCAAATAGTTGTCTGAAGTTGTGGCTCTTTTAGGGACCCTGTCAGAGAACTTTGAATATATGAGGTTGATAACACAGCACCTAGGATAAGAAAATTCGAAAACAGAGGAAATATTTCTCATAAACCCATTGGAGGCAGCATTTATTTCATGTCATATTAATTCTGTTGATATGTTCTTCTGTGGTTAGATACATAGTAGCCATTTACAATTATAATACATAATTTGTAAAATTCAGTGTCATCAAAAATAAAGATCTTTACTATTTTATTTTTTTTTCTACCTTTCCATTTCTTGGTGATGCATAAGACCTTCGGATTTGCCACAGAAAAAAAATCAGCAGGTTCCAGAAAATATGTGAAGAGAGAATAAATTAAGTGTTTATCTCTTGGAAATAAATGTATAGGCTTAAAACACACCATCAAGGCACAAATGTAAGAATCCATACTAAATCTTAAAATTTAAAACAATTAGAAATTGGAAGATACTGCTTTTCCTCTTGCACAACTTCTGTGGTTCCAAGTTCTAATTGACATGAGTCTTTCTACTCTTAAACATCATTAACTTGCTTCTTTGAGAGTTTTCCAAAGACTGGGAAATTCCGGTATCAAGGTACTTAGGAAATAAAATTTTCTTTTCATCATCCAGTTTCTCTAAATGAAAGGATCAAATCTGTGTCATTTCTTTGTGTTTTTGAAGCCAGGAATTGCTGTTTCTTGTCGTTGCCACTGACAATATATGATAGGAGAAATGAAGAGACTCTGGGAAAGAAATTTTATAAAATACACAAGAGATCAGTGGTTGGTCTGGGAATGATGATGTGATTTTTATGCTCATCTTGGAAGGGGTAAAACCAATTATGTATGTGGCATTATCTAACAAACTTCCAGCTGTGAATTATATTTTAATAGTATTTAACTATTTTGACAATTTGCAGATACTGAATGAGATGAGCTTAGATTTCTTGTTATAAGCTATTTGATTTTCTGAGTGAAGCAAAGACTCAGTACCATGTAGGCCGCTGGAATTGATGACAGCTGGGCAAATTCCTCTTACTGAGACAGCGGAGTGATCCAGAAAATCAAGCACCAGCCCTTTTCCTTTTCTTATTGCTTACTCCACTGCTGCCTAAATTACCAGCTATAACCTCATTCTTTTAAGACTGAGGTAAATTGTTAAAAATGTTTTTCTAGAACATGGAAATGTGACTGTGCACTCTCTGTGGTAGTCCCAGCAGCAGAAAATATCTAAAGTGTGTCCCCCTGAGAGGGATGTGAGGACCATGTGCTTTTAAGTTAAGGAAAGAAGATGGAGAAAATATTGAGAACATTTTGTTTCATCCAAAACTTCATTTGTGAAACACAGGATTTTTTACAAGCTACCAGGTGAGGTTATTGACACAGTGTCTTACAAAATTGCCTGATAGAGGGAAATGTATTGAAATCTTATGTGCAGTTAGCAGATGGACTAATTAGAGTAAGTTATTTGCAGTAGATAACCAGCCAATGGTCAAAGCAAGTTTATCACAAGATCTGGTTATGATTTGTAAAAAATGAGAAGTATTTGCAGAATTTGTGATAAGCTGTGTTTCTTAAATTGAACCTAGTAAGTACCATGGGCACAAGACAAATACATATCTTTAATGATGTACCTGAACCACAAGACAGATTTCCTACTTTTGGTATTTTTGCTTGTTTGTTTGTTTTCCAGTGAGTCTTTTTCTTTTTTTTTCCATTTTTTCCCCATTGTCAGTGACAGCAACTGCAGCATTGTGAGACTATAACAGTACAAGAGATTTTGGTTAGAGATCTGTGGTTTGTTGCCTGAATCTTGACCAAATAGGGTGTCTTATTGCATGACTGAGTTTAGTAACCATTTAGTTTATTACTGGTAGGATGATCCTTAATAGAAAAACTACCAGGAAAGGAGGAAAGACATGGTTGAGTTTGATAAACTTAGAGGATATAAAACTGAGTGAGGAAAAAAAGAGAGAGACATAAGTAAAAAGAAGGAAAAAAAATACAGTTGCTGTACAGAAGAAGAAACTGACAGTGATGAAAAATGCAAGGAATGCAGCAAATTTAGGAAGTAAACTGATGCAGAATGAGATGGGAAAAACAATCCTTAACAAAAAACAATCCTATTTTTAATTTTTGTAAAGCTTAGTGTGAAAAAGAATAAATTCAGTTGTCTGAGCTGGGTGGTTGGATGTTAGGGTGTGGGATGCTTGTACTGATTTTTCATACTGAGCATTTTTGAAGGTAACATGAAAATATTACAGTGGTTGTTGCTTTAATCCCAGATATCCTCAATGGCTACTCCATGTGTAGAATTAATATGTCCATGTAGTCCTGCTTAGATACTGTTTCATTCCAAATGCATGTGCCTTCACATTTGTCCTTGTGCATTTTCATTTCACCTTCAAAAGTCAAATTTTTTGCACTGGTGGCAGGTACCTTCCAACTAAACCTGCTTGAGGAATGCTTTTCCTGCGAGTTTCATAATATGATGGTGTCAGGGAATTTAAAATAGTATAACTCTTCAAGACCTTCCTCTTTCCTTACTTGATTTTGGCCAGGTGTGCTGGTCTTGGCTGGGATATTTAATTTTCTTCACACAGCTCTTCATACCAGCTCTTCACAGCAGGTGGTATGGGGTTGTGGTTTGAATTTGTGCTGAAACGGCGATGAAAGAGAGAGGTTTTGTTACTGCTGAGCAGGGCTTACACAGAGCCAAGGCCTTTTCTATTCCTCCCCCCACCCAGCAGCAAGGGGGCTGGGGGTGCACAGAAAGTTGGAGGGGACACAGCCAGGACAGCTGACCCCAGCTGACCCAAGGGACATTCCATACCATACGGTGCCATGCTCAACACATTAAAGCTGGGGGAAGAAGAAGGTAGGGAGGGACATTTGGAGTGATGGCTTTTGTCTTCCCAAGTCACCGTTCCGCATGATCGAGTCCTGCTCTCCTGGAGATGACTGAACACCTGCTGCCCATGGGAAGTAGTGAATTCATTCCTTGTTTTGCTTTGCTTGCATACACGGCTTTTGCTTTCCCTATTAAACTGTCTTTATCTCAACCCATGAGTTTTCTGGCTTTTACTTTTCCAATTTTGATGCTTATTCTGACAGGAGGGAAATGATTGAGTGGCTGCATGGGGCTGGGTGCTGGCTGGAGTTAAACCACAACACCTGGAGTGAACTCTTGCCTTGTCTGAAGTTCCCTGAACTTTTCCCTGGAAGGCAGTACCTGTGTGATGCCCATCTTACAGAATCTCTGCAATTCAGATGTGTTCCTTGAAACTATGGCCAATACAAGTGGTATAGTGTTTGCCAGCTTTGTTTAGGATGTGTTTGATAGTTGCAGAAACAAGGAGACATTTAGGAAAGATATCCTGGTGTTATTTCTTCCTAATTATTGCACATGCATTTTTTTTTAAATTTGAGAATTAAATGTACAACACTAAAGCTATGGCTATGTGTGTGAAGAGATTTTTTTGCATTTCCACTGACCTTTTTAAACTTTCATACAAAACTGACACAAAAACTCCAGGACTAAACATCCAGTTTTAATCTCATGACACCAGTGCTCATACTGGAAAATAAAAAAACAATGCCAAAACTTTAACTCATATACATAAGGGTTTTTGTGTCCTAAAATGAGAAAGCAAATGCTTCTCCCAATTTATATGTGTAATGGAAATTGTTAAACGATATTGGGAAATGGGCATGGTGTGTTTGTGCATTCTCAGTCAGTAGCTGGGATACGGTGAGCTGAGGAATCAGGATTTGT
Organism: Dicrurus megarhynchus; assembly: GCA_013399195.1. Classification (NCBI taxonomy): domain Eukaryota; kingdom Metazoa; phylum Chordata; class Aves; order Passeriformes; family Dicruridae; genus Dicrurus; species Dicrurus megarhynchus. The sequence continues at coordinate 229,462 of VXAD01003683.1, read as the reverse complement.
GGCCAGCTGTGCTGCCATGTGCCTGTGCACCCCAAGGAACCAGCACCTGTACTCTGTGGTGCAGGAGAGGACCGTGGCTATGGGGCGCTGAGGTGGGGTGGGGCTCTGCCAGTGTGGCCCTACCCTGGGTGTGAGGAGCAGGCAGCCTCCCCCAGCCTCCTGCCCAAGGCTGAGGCAGGGTGGGCAACAGCAGATGGCTAAAGGTGAACCAGGATTGTTTGCAGAAATACCATAGACCTGTACTTGCTGCTATCTGTTATTTATTTTTTTTTTTTTAATTTCTGGGCTATGCCTCATTTAATCGACACTTCTCTATTTAACCTTAAACTAAGTAAAAACTGGAATAGAGGGAAAGTAAGAAACCCTGGATATAAACTCTCACATTGAAGTGTAGACACACTGGCAAAATTCAGGCAGCCCAAAAAGAGAGATGACACTTCATCCCTAATTTGTACCAGTGGGAAAATGGATGTGAAAGGATGAAAGCTGGGCACAGAGTATCAGCTGAGGTTTGTGTTCCCACACATATCCAAATGTTAACAACAAATTCAGTCTTTGAAGTTTTCATAAAAAAACCCTAACAACCTCTTAAGGAAGTTAAACCTAAATCTGTGCTCTGTAAAAATTTCAAGTTAATAACCACCAGTTTGCATTAATTATTAAATGTAACTTAGTTTACTTATCCATTTTAGAACATTTATTTTGGCTTGTAAGCATGTTTATTTTTTAGAAAGCTTGCTAAAAATATATATACTTGTGATGTACGCTGCACATCTTTAAGTATATAAATCAAAATTCCAGTGCAAATCTGTAGCTCTGGTTGCACTGTAGCAATATGTTTCTAGTACATTAAATATTGGAAAAAAATTTTGGGGGACATTAAGTCAGATTCTGGATTAAATAATTTGCCAAACCTATAGTATCTTTTTTTTTTATTGTGACTAAAAATCAAAGCTAGTTTTTAGAGACGAAACTAAAAAATCATTGAATAAATAAGTATTTTAATCTTATATCTTTGATTCAGACTAAATCATTGTAATTTTCTCCTTTAATATTCCTCAATTTGCTCAATGGTTTTCATCCCTTTTAATTTTCTTATCCAGATATAAAGCCCCTAAACAGGAATGTATTGTAAAATGTTGACTTGGTCTTACAAATGACCGTGAAATACTAAGACACAAACCAAGCATACTTAATAGTATCAGGATAACTACTCATTTTTCAAATAGTGATAGCTTATTACAGGATACAACATTCCAGCTCTTTTATTTTTTTAAATAAAATAATACCTTAATTTATTTGTATTCCACCAGAATGAGTACATTCATTGCAAATTGCATGCACATAAAAGGGAATCAGTTTGTAAACTACATCATATCTTAGCAATAAATAGTATTTGATCTAATACATGATGGTAGTGCATTTATTGTTAAAACTGCAAGCTTTTACCAAAATGAAACCAAACTCTTATTCTCTTTATAAATATTTTAAATAATTTTTAGGTACGTGTTTCATACCAAGTATATAAAAATAGTATTTTTAGATAAATTAAGAGATTTCATTTACAAGACAAATAACGTGCAACAACTAAGCACTCTCTAGCAGCTCTATTTGGTTGATTGTCTAGATGACATGCAGCGAATATTGTCCCTTTGCCTTCACAGAACTGACAAAAAGACCAGCAGGACCCACGATCACCTGAAGCAAACAGTGCCATAGATATTGTTTGGGAACAACGGTCAGACACTCAGGGAAAACCTTTGCTTCGATGAACAAAAGCCACCCATGACAGTTCTTTGTGCTAGACTTCCAGCTGCTCTGACCCTCAGGGTCTTTGGACTATCACAAAAGTCTGCCAAACAGACAAGTAAGTTATATCTGTATTCAAAATGTTTTTTCAACATGCTTCTAGAATCTAGAAATTTATTGTTTTTCCTATACTATGAACCGACATTACCTTTTCTTACTTTCTCTAAGTCTGAATTTTCATGTTTGTAAGTCTCCATGATCACCAAAACAGATCAAATAAAGCAGTTATGCAGTACTCTCTAACTTAACACTGGCAACTGTGGAACATGCTTTGAGTACCACTTCACTGTTTCTCATACATCTATGGCTTGGCAATCTTTATCTTTAAGATCTCTTGTGCTTGTCACAATGTCTATTGGGAAATCTGGGGTCTGTGCAGAAGTTACTCCAGCTGTTGCTTCCAGGTCCCATGATCCTGGCAGGTTCTCAAGGCTTAGTGAGCTGATTGCTCCTTGGCTAAAGCTCCCTTCCTCTGATCTGCTGGGCAGCACGAGGTGTAAAGATGTCTCTGATGAAGAGCATACTGAAGGAGAAAGGGTTGCTGAAATAGACTGAAGAGGAGTCAGGGTAGTGTCTGAATGGGGAGAGGTGCATCTTAAAAATTGCAGATTGTCTTTCTGAATTACCTGAAACTGGGAAGGGGAATTTTGAAGGCCTGTTGTATAACAAAATTCACCATCCATAGAATTTTGCGGGTTGGGTTCAGTCCTTTGGGGACTGCTGCCTACAGAAGACAGGTCTGTATTCCAAATGTCACAAAATGTGTTTCCACGACAAAGTTGTGCTTTGGTGCAAGTAAAGTTCCCAGCTTGCATGTGCGAGCAAGGTTGATGTGTAGTCCAAGCCACTCGAGACTGCAGACTATCCAGCGTGGGACTTCGAGATAAGCTGTGCACAGCACAGAATCCTGGAGGCTTCTGGGACGTGAGCAGGTTCTCCAGAAGGTGCATCACATTCTTCATATCCTTACGTAATTGTGAGACTTCTTGACTTAAAGTTGTCATCTGTTATGAAAGGGCAAAATATCACAGTATTTATTCATGCACCATGCCTAAGGTATGCACATACATCCCCTTTTTCCTTCTAGCAATGGCAACTTTATCTATGGCATGGTGTCTCTACAGTAAAGAAATACACTCTACTAATGTATGTGTGGGAAATAGTCCTTCCAGCTACTTTAATTCACCTGATTTTAAATGATTCTCTGTCTATAGAAAATGATCATGGGGTAAGAGATGAGATGACTTCCAGAGGCAGTATGACACCAATATTTTCTTGATCAATCATTAAATATTTTAAACCAGAAATGTTTCTTATTAAACAATTTCATATTGATGATTGAGATCTTGTGAAATCTTGTGTAGAAATACTTGTGATGTATAGGGCTGTCTTCATAGTAAAATAAAAGAAATCCATACTCTAAGTTGTTGGATGCAAGTAGTAGTTATATGAAAATCTTGTGGACTACTACCGAAAACAAAAAAAAGGGGAAAAACTGGAACCTAAAAGCCAGTTGCTACCTCTAATTAGTTAAAAAATAGAAAAGATCGTGAAACAGTTTGCTTCCATGTACTTTTGTGTACGCTTGAAAGGTACTGCATATAACAGACTAAACCATATCATAGATCACTCTGGTGTGTGTGCAAAAGGAAGAATCAGATTTTTTATTAGACCCTGTCTCTTAAATGCTGAAACCACTGATAGCATCCAGTTGGTTACATAAAGCACATGAAGTCTTTCCTCAACACTGCTGCTTCGGGTGGGGATCTGACTGACAAGTTCTGAATTTGTGTTTTAAAGTCGACTGGCATGTGAACATTAATGGGGACATTCGCTAGGAATTTATAAGGATGTTCTGGGCAATGAAAAGTCTAGTTCAAACATAAAAGTAACCCACTCACCATTTCAAATGGTAGAAATTAAATTTGTCTCCATGATAGCTATCAATCTATTTTAGGTCAAAGCACTGTCATTATCATTAAAATAGTTTCTCTTACTGATGCTACTGTGTTGAAAAAAAGACATGACAGCACATTCTTCTTCAAGCCGCGTGTCAAAAGAAAAAAAGCTAATTCAGGAGGCTTTTCTTTGACCTCAAGTAAAGACACCGCTGATTAGATGATCTGCATAGATTGATTTTCATATAACCAGAAGTAGAAGTACACATTTTCATTTTTCTGGCAGGATAGTTCTGAAGAAATCTGCTGGAAAGACATTTCAGGCTGAGTTTGATTGGGTTAATACAGGCACAATAATTATAAAGAAATTTGGAGAAGAAAGTAGGAAGCTCCAATACAGCTCCTATAGATCTATTCATTTTTCTCTGAGCAAAGAGGTCAAACCCAATATATTGTTTAATTGTTTTGTAATGATCACACTGCCTCTGGAGAAAAAATCCTTAAAGGGAGGAGATTCTTCAGTGGCAGGTGACAGGATCTTTTTGTGTCTCTGCACTTCTCTTTCTTTCTGCCTTGTTGTTTAATTGAGTCACGGTAGGTTTAGAAAATAACCATGAGATCCCCTTCTGCCAGTTGAGATTAAGCTTTGAATGCTTGGTAACTTCAGTTAATGTGAGGAATTAAAATATGTTGCCAAAGTGTTTTGTGAACAGGCTTCCTGTGGGGTCAGAGCAGCCAGGGAAGTTTCATGGTACCATCAGAGTGGAAGGAAGCACAATGAGATTTCTGGAAAAATCAACTGCACAAGAACTCCTGTGTTCTGTTGGAAACTAGGAGATGACATTGCAAAACATCCAAAAGCTTATTTGGGAAGAAAAGGGGAAGACAGACAATCAAACTCATGGCTGTCTAGATTCAGTGGTCATCAGTTCTTTTTAGGATCATCGCTGGCGCCTACACCTAGTGGATACAGAAATGATTTTCTATGCATAATTTCCCAACTAGCACCAATTTTTCTGGGCTTTCTGCACTTGTGCAAATAGAAACATTGACACTACTTTATGAGAATGCACCTTATCCAAACTATGAACGTTGTGTGAAAATATCTGCAATTTAAAAATATCTTGTTTGGTTCGATTCATGTTTTTGTTTTCCATTTCTCATCATTAATGAGCTTTTTAGAAGTTTAATCATCATTTAACATGTTTGTTTTGCCAATTCATTGAGACAATACAGCAAAAATCAATTCTAGCATCAGCACTTGTGACAGCCCTGAATTACTGTTCATTACCACTTGCTTTAGTGCCCTGACAATCTATTTTTGATATATCAGCTAGCTCATTGAATGTTGTCTTCTCTCAGAAGCTTGCTGTTGCAGCAACATAGGAATTGACCTGATAAACCCCTTTGAAGCAGAATTTAATGGTTTCCAGGAGTATGATAGTCAGAGCGGTTATGCCTAACTTAATTCACCACAACCATTTAGTAAGAGCTGTTTGGACCTGTTCTGGATGCCACATACACAAAAAAAAAGGTAGCTTTCATGATTTTATGAACTATTAATCTTACAAGATTAAACCTCCACTATCTGTATCACTATTAATTTTCATCTGTCTCTATATTATTATAGTTTTATAGATATATAGCTTACTATTAATGTTCCTACCAATGGTACACTGTTTATACTATTATTTTTATACCTTGCAGAGATCTTTGAGTGGGTGCAAATAAAAGGGTGTAATAGGGGGAAAAAAATCTTATCAGTACTATTAACAATTTCAGAGTATTTGAGGAAGTGCAAAAGAACAGAGATTAAAAGCCAAAGGAATTTTATGTCTGTGAAGGAGAAATTGAAAGCAGAACAGTTTCCTCCTGAGGAAAAAGGGCTAATTCCTGGCATGCTGGTAAGGCTGCACTCTTTTCAGGAGCTCACTGATTATTGCTAGGCAAAACAGCTACTCGTACAAATGGTTCCCACTGTGCTAGGCAGACAGCTTTAAAATTATCTCTGAGATCCCAAATATACTTGAAATGCTGCCTTAACACTTCCTAGGACTTGAAAAAGATACTGCAATATTTCCGGATGTAGAAACTGGGTTTTATACAGATTTAGCTTCAAGTAGCAAGAGGTGCTTCTCAGACTGGTTGAAAGAAATGTGCTGGTGCCTTTTTAGTAGACTATGTTATCAGGAAAGAATATATTCAAAATAGAAGTTAAAATGAAATTTTTAGTAGATGTATTTTGCATTTTCAAATTACTTTGAAAGTTTCAGCAGAAAGAGTATTTTTCTTTACTACCAATGTTAAAGAGTTGAGCAGTTTGAGTGCTTTGTTCCATGTAGTTAGGTAGGAATGGTGTGATGTAAGATGACAATGGTGATTATTTCTTTGTTTAAATGGCTAAACACATTTCTTTGTTTTTCCATTATATATTCCAATGTTTATTTTTTTAATGACAAATTTGCAACTGGAATGCCTAGCTGTCATAATTGTTCCTGGATAAATCTGGAATAAGACTTTTTTCTGATTGGAAGATGATTCTGATTAGTACATTGGTACTTTTCTATTTCTGTGTTTACTGCCTTTTGAAATTCAAACTTCAAACCCAGATATCTTCCTATTATGACTCTTTCTGAACACCCAAAGAAGTGAAGATGAATATTTGCTTCTTGAGTAATGGAAGTCGCATTTTGGCAAAGTGGAGGAGCTGCCTGGCTTGCACTGCATATGGCAGCTTCTCTATTCCCTTGCTTGGTCTTTCATTCCTTCTTCTATTCTACTTCTTCATTAAGTCAGGGAGACTTTCAGCTAGAGTGAGCTGTCTTTGAAGGCTCAGATTGACTAACTGCTGCTATTCTGTTCCTTACTGACTATGTTGTTGAATGAATGAAATGAGAAGTGAGCGGAAACAGACTCTTCACTCATCATCTATCAGCAACTCTGTGGCCATTGGTATTATGGTGACAGACATTTCTAATTTAATAGCTTTAATAATAAAGCTAGCTGCAGAAGGAAAAAAAATCCAGTGCAGCTAATCTGAGTTCAGATTAAATCTATAGGATTTGTGCAATGATATGATGATTTGGTTTCAGTGAAATAAATCCAGGAATCTGGAAGGTTGTGCAATTGGCTTTACTGTGTAAGAGTAGGAAATTTGCTCGCTTGTCTGCTGACTCACTAGCTAGCTCTTTGGTAGTTCCAGTGACCAGTTTGTCTGGGTAAATTAGGATGCCAAGATTAGTGCTATTAAACAAGAGAAGTATAAAGGACTAGATTATTTAAATGTATTCAAGTCAACAGGGGTCCCATGAAATTCAGTCTAGAAAAGGGGTCCCCAAACTGCAGTTCTAATAGTAATTTGTGGCTCTTCATTCAGAGTGAGTCTGGTGGGTGGGAAGGAGGGAGGGATGTGAGAGGAAAGTTGATTAGAGGTATGGAGCATCTCTCCTACAAGGAAAGGTTAAGAGAATTGGGGTTTTTCAGCCTAGAAAGGAGAAGGCTTTGGAATAAGTTAATTGAAGCCTTCCAGTACCTGAAAGGAGACTACAAGAAAAATGGAGGGGAATCATTTACAAGAGCATGTAGTAACAGGACAGGGGGAATGGCTTCAAACTGAAAGAGAGTAGGTTTAGTTTAGATATTAGGAAGAAATTCTTTACTGTGAATGTGGTGAAGTACTGGAACAGATTGCACAGGGAAGCTGTGGATGCCCTATCCCTTGAGGTGTTCAAGGCCGGATTGGATGGGGCTTTGAGCAACCTGGTCTAGTGGAAAGTGTCCCTGCCCATGGCAGGGCGTTGGAACAAGATTATCTTTAAGAACCCTTCCAATGCAAGCCATTTCATGATTCTATGGCTGTTGGATGTGCAGTCTGCCTTTAGGTTCACATAGAGTCAGGATGGTGACAGCATAATGGTGGCAATAAGAAAACCAGGTTTGGAAATTACTGCTTCAAGGAATTCAGAAAGTATCAGGGACAAACTGACTGACTAGCTACTGATAGAGAGCAAATGGAGGATTGTGGAAATCCCAGGTGGCTGGGATAGAAGAAGCTGGCAATATGTGCTGATCAAAGGAAAGCTGAGGTAGTATATATGATATTGGGCAAAAATATTAAGCAGACAATTTCTATAAGCACCTAAAGGAATTGTCGAAAGAGAACCGGCAACATTATGTTTCTTAAGAGTAAACCATGGCAAAACCATAATTCTCTTCTTTAACTGAAAAACTGTTTAAAATATAAGAAGAAACTTTAGATATAATATACATCTTGTCAGAAGACTTCTAAGAAGTTACTGTCTGCCTGACATTCTACTAGAACTACTAAGAAAATATGAAGGAGATGTAATCACCATAAACTGGATTGTTGAATGATTGGAATGGTTTATGACCAATAGTTTGCTGTCATCCATGGACATTTTAAGACATTCTTTTTACCACCCTCTCCTGATCTGTTTTTATTTAATGTTTATTTTTAATGTCTAAATGGAATTCATGTTAACTTTTAAATATCAGTAATATGAAATTCAAGAAAGATAAATGTTAAACATTACATCTGAAAAGAAAATGTCAGAGACATGAATATAATATTCTGCCTATGCAGAGTATTATAGAAAAATGTCTGTGGAGTTCTGCTGAATGACACTTTGTGTCATTAATCACATATAATAATCATTTGTGGGCATTAATCATACTACCAGGAAATACAAGCAGCATATTTTCTTTAATTGAACTCCAGAAGGGGGTTTTCTTCACAAGGAATTTCTTAGGCTGCTTGAAATACACTGCAGCCTGAGATGGTGTACTTTGCCAGTGACTTCAAAGATCTAACCAAAGACAATTCAAATGAAAATTATACCAATGATGTATTGTTGCAGCAAATATAATGGGCAAAGAAAGTCAAAAAGAATTTGGTTTGCTGAGATCTGCTGGGGTTGCATGTTTCCAGAATAAGTTGACTTTAGGAGGAGAACACCAATCAACTTCTTATGATCTTCTAGGCAGAAAAGAAAAAGCAGTGAACTTGTGAACTTGCAGACATTAATATTTAGATGTTGGGAAAATAGATCTTATGAGTACAGGAACATTTGGAAATGCCTATTCGAGATTAACTGTACAATCATTGTCATCTGTCATGGTAGTAATATTTTTTATTCAAATTTGAAGTCAGCTTTTGGTGTCCAGTTGATTTGTATACTGCATGGCTGCTTCTCAGTTAATTCCTTTGTCTCGAGTGCCTTTCCACCATGGAAAAGTGCAAGAGACTCAACACAGCCTATGGGACTTGTGTTATGTATGTACAGTCTGTTCTGCTTAAAAAGAAATAACTTAAACTTTAGAGCACCAACTATTTTTGTTACCTTCATCAGCTAATACCAATTAAACTAACATTAAAAGAAGTAGAAAGTTAGCTGGTAAGGCTTCTCTACAGTTATCAAAGTATGAGAGCAGAGAGACAAAAAAACAAGGTAGAAGTTCTTTAGAAACGTGAATGTCAGTGCTAAAAGAGAAGATCTATTTTTAAAAATCTTGGCAGGCAAAGTGAATTTACATTGCATTGTTTAGAAAGCTTTTATTTCTTAATACAAATGACACTTGGTTTTATGTCTTGGCTTTAACATGAAATTTACATGGCTAAAATCCAAAGTGGATAGATTAGTTTTAATAGTTTTCATCATCTATAAATGTCATTAGTTCACTTTTTGCCATATTTTTCTTGATTGAAAGATGTTTTACAAAGCAAATTACTGGGATAGCCTTGCTGCAAAGTAATTTCTCTCATGTGATAATATAGTTATGAACTTGTTAGAAAGAGCATGTATTTAATTATTGTAAGTCAAGTGAGTTCATTATATGAACTCTCAAGTTGCAAATTAACACTATACCCTCTATGTAAAATTGAAAGCCTGATTAACTTCACCAAATTTTCTTTAGTGGCCCTGATTGTCATCTGCATATATTTTTAATATTAAAAATGCTTTTTTCTTTTTTCTGTACTGAGAATGGGATTGATTTTTGGCAGCTGGATTTGAAATACATTTTAAAATAATATATGTATAAAATTTATGATTTGGAAAATAAACATACTTGCTTAGGATTTTTCCTTTTGTTAGATGCAAGTTAAATATCCCTGTGAATATATTTTCTCTCTTCTGCATAAGTACCAGATGCTTAGAGTATTTTAAGTACTTGCCTTTAAAAAAAACCTAAAATTAAAAATAACTGAATTTCCACTAAGTGCTCCAGTGTGGAGCTAAATAGAAAGCAATTATCTAGCTCAAAACCTGACCCTATTCATATTTCCTCATGTTTGTTTGTTTTTCAGTTGAATGGGAGAAATGTGAGCACTGTGTTCATTACACTGTTATAGTACTGTAATTTTGGGATCTACTAATATGGTAAAGCATGAAAACAGCCCCCAGATTTCTGAAGCTGAGGGAGGCTGCACTGAAGCTGGGTTGCATGTGAGGAAAACAGGGGACATGACAAAGCAATCTGAGTTTGTCTGCATGCACTGCATGAGATTGCCTTTTTATCTGAGCTCAAAATCACATACCCATGTACCATGTTTTTGAATGGAGAATGTGCACATGTAATTAGGGGAAAAAATATGACTAATTTTGGGTATCTTCTTATTTTAACCGGTCTACATTTTAAAATATTTCAGACTTGGGTTTTGCAAACTGAATCAAAGTAAAAGTATTTCTCTGCTCTTTTCATACAGTGGCATTCAAATGATAGAGAGCTAAAAGCCTAGTAGGATGCAGGCAATGGAACAGTGATAGGCAGGTGCTCTAATCTAGACATCTTGGCTGTCTGTATACCTCAGAAAATCTGCTTAGTGGTTTCCTATTTTTACTTTGTGGGCTCCTTAGTAGATATCTATGATTGCATCAGGTAAATGGTGCATCTGAAAAAAATGCTCAGTGTTCAGATACACTCATCTGATCAGCCTTTGCAGACAAATGCATTGAAGAGACCAGGTCAGGTGTGCAGATTTCTGCAAAGGACTTGTAAGGCAGAATAATCTTCCTGAATTCTTGCTCTGCCTAGTTTGGAGCAAGTCTTTGAAACAAGCTTTGCCCAGCTCAGCAAAATGTACAATGCTGATAGATATTCAGTAACCTAATCTTGAAATTATTGCTTAAATAATTGTGTTTTTACTGGAACAAGAACCTGAACCTTAACTCTCACCCGCTTTATACTGAAGGTACTGAACTATAATGAATGTCATGCCTTCTTTATTCAGTGATTATTTATACTAAGTGGAAGGGACAAATATTGTAGGAGATAAATTAGTGCTATTCCACTCCACCTTGCAGTACTGAACTGGAGATAAATTCCTGTATCAGCTTGGATCTCACTCAGGCTCAGTGAGCAGTGAGGTTAGGTGAGGGAATGAAGAAGCTGGATAACTGGCCGAGCAGCCAAACCATGGAGCTGTACAGCAGCAAGTAGGGTGCTGTAAGGCACTCAAAACCTGTCAGGGTGCCCCAGCCAAGTTCTCTTCAAGTTACCCGTATCAGAGTCCTCAAGAATTCGTCAAGGTTACTGGAATGTAAGCAGTGCTAAATTAAGAAGGAAGACGTTGGAAAATGGAATAACAAGATAGCAAAAAGTGCAGACAAAGAAGGACTGTACCATCCTGGACTAGAACCAATCAGGTTTTCCAAAAGTTGCATGCAGAGCTCCTGGACAAGATAGAGGGACCAATCAAGTAGTGTGTGATTGCGTGAACAACAGCTGCAAAAATGCGTAAGTATAGTGTAATGTAAACAATAAGGGGGATTTTGCGAAATCACATTGATTCGTTGTTCAAGAGTCCTGTTCTCCCGCATTAGGGGTGTGTTCAAGGTTGTCTCACATTGACTGTGCTGACTTGGGAGACTACTCTCAGAGGAAGTCGGTGCATACATTGCTACTAAAGTTAATGTGGTAACAAATCTGAGAAGTGAACCCAAGGCCCTGACTTCTGTTACTCTCTTAAGTAAATGAAACATCCTTTGGATTATGTCATGAGTGCCACGTACCTAAAACACTGCCAAGAGCTCAGCTGTATTTCTAAACTAGTTATAGCTAATTTTGTGGATTTTTCTCTGGGGTAATGCTTTCTTTGCTTTCCTAACAACAGACTGTATTGAAAGTCTGAATGGAAAGACACATGCCTTTTATCCCCCATGAACAGCCGAAATATTTCTAAGCTAACTAGTGAACTGTTGTAATACAATTGCCTTTCATGAAAGCAGTTATTTTTGCATTTGTTGATTGACTTCTGATCTCCACTGGCAAATATACTAATGACAGTGTTTACTGCTGTTGGCTACTTGTGACCTGTTTTCTCATATTTTCTTTACCAGGAGGAGACTGCATGTCTTTAATACAGAACTTTCTTTCTGACCCTGCTGGTATTTTAAGTACTGCGAGTAGTCTGCTGCAGCATCAGTGACAAGTTTCCATTGCTGGTCATCATCAAATGATGGAATGATGAAAGCACTGGGTCTACAGATATTCAGTACTTGATACAACAACAAAAAACTCCAAGCAACAGCTACTGTGTATCAGGAAGGCTACCCAGAGGCTCATTTGGGTAAGAACCAAGTCCATACTATCAGTTCAGAAACCCCAGCTGAGGCATGTTTGAGTACATGTAGAATATGCAGTTAAGCAGCCTTACAGTCATGCAGTTTTTCCAATGTAAATTTTGATCCATGGCAGGATCTGGAGATTACCCATCCGTCTCTGGGATTTGAGCCCAGAACATTACCTATGAAATGTAAATCTAGTCCTACTGTCTGTTTTATGGTAATGCGAAGAAACAAGTTGCATAACATTTTGTTCAGATAGTATTACTAGGGCAAAATTAGAATTGTATGTGGAGAGTAATGACCTTGAACATGTGGAGGTTTTTTTCTTTTTTTGATTAACATATTGTCCTGCTCCAAGATTTATTTATTTATCAATTTTCACTGGAAAAACAATGAGAAACTCAGACCTGTTCCAGTTGAAATGTTTATTTAATCCACAAGATACCTGCCTTGGAACATCTGTCACCATGTTACATTTTCCAATTGCCTCTTGTGGATAGCCACATAATACATCCTCCTATTTTAAAAATTCCTGTTCTCAAAAGGGATTAATCAATACGACTTGTGTGTTTCAAAAGCATTATATAGGAAATGTAATTTCCTATCATAATGGTGGTGTCAATGAACATCTTGAAGATTTTTTTGAGTTCTTTGACCAAGTCCTATAAAAAAAACATTGTTTTTCATGGTCCAGAGTCAATGGGTCATGAGACTTTTGTCTGAACTTTACAGTTTGACATACAAATGAGGTGATGCATTCATAGTAGCTAACTAACCATGCATGCACTCTTAGCTTAGGATATTTGAATTATCTAACCAAGTTAAACCAACTCAGGATGAAAGAGGTTTATAAGCTCAATACTTTGTAAGTGGGAAATAATAACTAGATTAAGTGTACACAATATAGGAGGAGAAATAAAAATAAAACTTGACATTTCTTGTAGCCAAAGAGCTCAGGGAGGAAGTGAAACTCTGTGGTGGGGACTTATTTAAATGTTTCCTCATGTGGAAGTATAAGGAATTGTCTGCAATCTTTTCACATTGAAAGAGAGAGTATGCTGAAAACAGATTTTAGTCTTGCAGTGTAACTGTGAAGTTAGTCTGATGCTTTAATCTTGTTAGCTGAAGTGCTGCAAGGGTTGAGTATATGAAACAATTTAGCCACAGAACATCTCTTTAGAGTTGGATTGATAACTAATTACAGGTTTGAAGTTATTAGAAGGGAGAAATAGAAAGCAGCACTGAACACTATTGGTCCTGCATTCCTCAGATCATATTGCTTGAGCAGGAAGGGATGAACTTCTCTTTCATCCTAAGTAGACACAGGTAAAGTGATTTGAAATATTTTATGTAAATTTGAACATGAATGGATTTGCATGTCTTTCAAGGGAATTCTCTAAAAGCACAACACGCCTCAAGACAGGAAAATTTGTGAGAAGGAACTTGGAGAAATAATGAGAGGAATGAGACAAATAGAAGCATACTCAGAAGAGATTAAATCCTAAGAAAATCAGATGCACTAACCTCACTTTGGTTTTAGCCCTAGCATGTGACACAAACTTTTATGTAGGTTTCATGTAGAAAATTAATCTCAGAATGAGTTAAATCCCCAAACTGCCCTACATGTAGGAACCTCATCCAGTTTTGTAAGCTCATTTATAACACATTTATCATATTCCTGAGTTTTCTGAGTTTTCTCCAGCATTCCTTGAATCATTGTTAATATCCTTCATCCCCCACAAAATCTTGTTACCTCATTATTAAGCCTGCTGATCTGCTGTTTGGTCTCTTCTGCTTTGATAACGAGCACAGCAGCACCAATTTCAGCCTCTGAAAATAATTCAAATTCATGTAAATGAGAAGAGTATAATCACTTGGAAACAGTAATACTATTCTTGCACTTAACCAATGCATTAAATTTAAACCCAGTTTGCAGCTGGCTAGAATGAAAATAAAACCATGTGTTTAACGTTTGGTGTACAATGCGTGAGAGAAGTGCAATTAATAAAGTCCATACTGCTCTCTTCAGTCTGGACGTGAAAGGAATGAAAATGACAACCCTGCTGCCATCCACGTGGCAGCTCAACACTTTTTAAAAGTCATAAATATGACTAAAGTTTTATTATTATTTTCCTATTTGGCTTTAGGAGGAACAATATATGTCCTAGTTTCCTCCATGAAAAAGGTACTTAGCTATGTGGGGAGTGTTTACTTCTAAAAGAGAGGATGTTGGAAACAGTCCCTCTGTCTCTTTTTAATTTTTTTTCCCTGCCCATCTTGACACGTTCCATTGCTTTGTTGTGCAAATTTATCAACCTTTTCAGACTGTAGGTCGTTTAAGGCTTCCTAACACGCCTTATTATTCAAGGCTTTCACTCTTCTAATTTTAAAAATCTATCTTCTTCCACACTCCCTCACTTCTCTAAATACCTTTAAAAAAGTTGAGATCCAAGTTTACACATAGATCTTAATGAATTGGTAGGGATTTTTGGGGGGGTGTGTGTGTTTGTTTTTCTAATTTATGGCTTGTTTTTTTTTTTTGTTTTTTTTTAGTTTGGTATTAGAATGCTTTTATGTTCTATTTTGTCCTTGTGTTTAGTGCCTTCCATGACCAAAGGTTTGGAAGCATGAGGCAGATTCTACAACACTTCTGGTATAACACATGAAAATCCAGTTCCCTCCACAAACTGTTTTATCATGAGTGTCTTTTAGCAGGAAAATTACAAATTACCTCTGGGACCTTGCTGTATTTTTCTACAGAACCAATTGTGGCACTGAAATGGTATGGAGAGTACAAATATATGTTTAATCTATTTATGCCACTTTTGAGGATCAAAGAAATAGATGGGAACAAAAAGCATTTATGAAAACTGTTTTCTCTAAAGAGTGATTTTCCCAGGCAAAGCTCACCTCCAGATGTAGGAGATAACCTGGATTCCTGCCTGAGCTGATCAGAGCTGAAGTCAAAGGTTTGGCTTTCCTCATTATGGTTTCCATCCTCAATCCCATCGACAATTCTGTTGAGAAAAATTGGAGTAATGGAACAGTTTCATAAACATCATGTCCATAATTATGCTATAAAAATTACTCCTCAAGGGCACATTTTGAAACAATGGTAAATTTTTCACAACATTAAGTTTAGAGAAAAGCAGAACCTATTATATTGGTATAATTTCTTGTGAGTCACTAAAAATTAAAATTACTGATATTGGAAGGAATGTGAGGCCAAATATAATTAACTGAAGTTTCAAAATTTCCATGACTTTTGCAGGATATTCTGGGTCCAATTCAGACCTTTATGGAACATAGTTTGCTTTTCGTATCTAAAGCAATCTGTTGCTATTTTTTCTTCTGCTCAACCTAAAGAGGCTTCACTATGCTCTTGTGAAGCTAAAATCTCCCAGCACACAATCAAGCTCTTATCAGGTTTACTTAGGCAGATCCTAAGCCTGAACATAATATATTTACGAAAACATCTCTGTAAACCTCAGTCAAAAGTATCATTTCCATGCAAATAGTTATTCTAAATTTGTTTAAAATGAACTAGCTCAGGCAGGGCAATCTTGTTTGCAAATTTGATATAGGAAGGTGTGCAGACCAGCCTGCAGTGTCCCACTTACATTAATAATGATATTGAATCTGACTACTAGTAAAGGTATTTTTGCCAGTTTTTTCTACCTATGCATAGCAGTTATTTCTAATTTGCAGTGTCAAAAAAGCCAAAGGAAAAAAAGAAAAGAAGCAGTATTTTATGCAATAATCAAGTTCTTCATGCAAAAAATAGAAAACAGGTATCAGAGGAATCAATACACAGGATTAGAAAAATAAAATTATGAATAATTTCTGTTCTCAGTTAAATAAATTGTGCTATAAAGAGAACTGTTTTAAAGTCAATGAAAGAGAATCATACAACTTCCAGTTGACTGAAATGAAGCATCAATTTCTTGTTTGGCCCAGGCACAAGCTCCATATTTTGTCTCACAGTAGGCAGATGAGTTAGATACTAATCTGGAAGGGCTAAGAGAAAGTTCTTAGCCTCTCAGTCATTGGTGATAACTTTGTGATGATGGAAATTAGACTTTTTCTCTAATAAGGATATTTTCAAGAAAACTTCTTGACTGGAAATGTCTGGAGAAAGAACGAACAGACAACACAGAGATATCTGTGATGTACTTGGTTTGAAAAACCCATGTAACTCAGACCTCTGTACGCATACTGTGTGTTCTTGTCCTTTCTGGCTCTTCAAGGGTTTAGATCTCTGTGTCATGTCTGAGTGTTCATGATGCCAGTTGGATGTTACTAGACTTGACTCTAATCTTAATCAGCCTCTGGTAGAAGAGGAGACTCTAATGTGGTGCTTGAGCAGCCCTGGCCTATACTGCTATCTGCAGCTAAAAACCAGAATGATTGCTTTGTTTGAAATTTTCTATAAAACCTGTTTAATGTCATTTGGCCTCACTGCTTCAAAAGGCAAATTTTAAACACCAATATCGCTTTTGTAGAGGTCTCTAATTATATAAAATGCTAACATTTTAACTGCCTTTAAAGCACACAGGAGAAAGCTTACTCAGATGTGACTTGGAATTTATAAATGCTTCATTCTTTATAGTGTTTAAAGACTCAGACTAAAAGGAAATTATATTAGCAAAAATACCTAGTTGTGGAGTGTCAGGCTTCTATGTGGGAAATACGTAATGTGCAATATGCTTATTCATATACAAGGAACTGGCTGGGCAACTACATTACCTAGTAAACTGAAAACACGAGGGGAAAAGGGCAATCAGTAAGTCCCAACCCTCTCTGAATCAGCTGTTGTACAGCCCTGAATTTTCTCCTGAAGACAGGAAACTCCACTCCTAGAAGCCAAAAAGTCAGAAAATATCAACATGTGACCTCTTCTATCCAGATGCTTAGGGCTAGAGTGCACTCCTCCATGTGGGTCTGAGGAGATTCAATTACATAAATGCCTCCTCCTGGGGCTTCCTTTATTATCACTTACATTTTCTTCCTTTTAGTGCTCTTCCATTTCATAGGCAGTACCCAAAAAGTAATTGGGAAGACCAGGGCTCTATTCTAGAAATTACAATTCTAGCTTCTGTTCCTTGCACCAAGAGCTCTTTAAAAATTTGACCCAGTGTCTGGGCTTTATTGCTTTCACTGTGGGGCACAAAGAAAGAACCTGAGGCACCTGAGAAAAATTCTAGTTGGCTTGCTCTAGGAAACATTCACAGTAGAACAAGTTTCTTAATGAGGCAGAGTGAATTCTCTTGAGAAACTGTGGTTATACACCTCAGAACAGCACTGACTGGATATTTCAACCAGAGTCTTGTCTTTCCCTCGCCTTCCTTTGCTGTCCAACACCAAATATAAATGAGGATTTTAATTAAGGTCTTATTTTCTCCTTAATGCTTACAAGGAAACACTTAGGGCTATTTTTTAAAGTGGTATTAACTTGTCAGTTTCAATATTCTAATAATATAAACTAATTCTAGGGAATAATATGAAAATGTTTTGTCTAGAAAAAAAAAAAGCTGAAAAACATACATCTTGGGCCAATTTTCCAGCCTATTAACAGGATTAGTTTGCAGTTATAAAATTATGAATGGAAACAGGAAATAATATATGTAACAATACTTTTTTCATATTTTCTTTTGCAGCCTTGGGTGCCAGTGTCTGGCTGCATAAGTTCAGAGCAATAATGAGCAAGATTACATTTCAGCAGAAAATATGAAAAGCAGCTTTTCCCTGAATTACCACTTGTTATGCGAATGATAATGACCTTTACTCATGGCTGACTGAACCAAATTCATATGAGACCTAGGAAACAAATGAGAAAATATCCACTATGCATTTCAATTTTGCTTGTGTAGAAGCTGCTTTTCCACACATTATCGTCCCCTGTATTGACCCACTGTTTAGGATCTAGAGGGAGTCCTACGAGGAGTGGCTGATGGAGCTGCAGTGGTTTGTTCTGAAGAAAAGGAGGCTCTCTACAACGACCTGAAAGGAGGCTGTAGCAAGATAGGGGACAGTCTCTTCTCCAGGCAACCTGTGACAGAATGAGGAATTGGCCTTAAGTTGCACCAGGGGAGGTTCAGATTGCAAATCCGGAACAATTTCTTTGCAGAAAGGGAGGTCAAATTGGAATGGACTGCCAAAGAAGGTTGTGGAATCACTGTCCCTTGTGTTCAAGAAATAACTGGACGTGGCACGTAGTTTTATGGTTTAGTTGGCATAATGGTGTTTCGTCAAAGGCTGGACTTGATCTTGGAGATCTTTTCCAACCTAAGTGATTCTGTGATTTCTTTGATTTTATGGCAAAACTAAAATGGGTTTGTATCCTGCTACTATTTGAAATGTAGCTCTACCGATGAAATATATGATGGGGGGAAAGGGTTCTATATAATCTTCCATATCCTTTTTATGATTGCCTCTCTAGGGACTGGTGCTTTGACAGAATTAAACAAATATTGCTCAAGCTGTGGCTATTTACATTTGCAATGGCAAGTTCCAGAAAATTCCACTCTGCCACTAATGAATAAAGGAAATGCCCGAACATGTAAACTACTTCAAATTATAGAAGGCAAAACTTGAACTGGAAGATGAACTGCTGCACCTCCTTGCATGTATGCTTGTGATTTCTCTAAAGAACTGGTCTTAAAAATAGGATTACATTGCAGAAATTTGGAAACAAGTTATATTTATATAAGTAGCATACAAGTAAAAAATTGAACTATTTTAAATTGTGCACTAGCAATACCACAATAAACTGTTATGCGATGCTTCTTTATGTCAAAAGACACAGAAAAACAAATTTGCTAAACTCTGTATTTAATGTCTAAATAACTTCCATTATCAGATTTCCTGTCTCTAATGAAAAAAACCTCTAAATATTTTCTAAAATTGCTAAGCAGTTGTTTTCCATTATAGTACTCTTCTCCAGTAATTTTTTGTATTTACATCATTATGCTATAATTTCTTCTACTTGCTTACTACGTTTTTGTATCTCTGATAGAATGTTTCACAGTGCTATTGTGAGAATGAATATTATAGACAAAATGACACCATAAGGTCAGACTATTTAAATAGCCATTTTTGCAGTTGCTCATTTTTTACTGCCCTTTTTATGGGTAAAAATATTTTAGTTTGCAATAAACTTCTAAAGTCATAACATTCTGCATAGTGTGTGATGGTTCCTACAATAATATGGGATGAACAGAAGTATAAACTATTAAAGAATAACTCTTATAGTGTCAAAATCATGATATTTTAAATTAGAGTTACATGAAAGAGAAGAAAATGACCATTTGTAACTATTACCTTGGGCTCAGATCTGGTGGGCCAGTGGTGGTCAGTGCTGACAGGTATAATTTAAGGTTTTTGTCCTTCCTTCTGGAGTAGTAATGGAGCTCTGTTTCATGTTTGGCTCTTGAGGGGTTTGAACTGCAAGCGCGGATGGGGGAATGGAAGGGCACAGTTCCTGAGGCCAACTGCTTCAAGTTTCTCCCTAGGTGGCTTTTATTGCTTGCAGTCTTCTTCTGAGAGCTATTTGTGCTTCGTGTATCAATTGGTGAAAGGGTGCTGCTTTCCTCTTCTCCCTCCTCTTCCTCATCTTCATCTTCCACAATTGAAGGGAGTCTCTTCTTTATATTTCCATTTCCCTTGAGCTCTGTCTAAAATAACAAATAATACATACTAGCGTAAAATTCAGAGCCTGATGTTGCAGAAATGCAATTTTTCTGGTGTTCATCCTGGAACAAACCCAGAGCTAGCACAGCTCTCATTTCTCATTAGAGAGAGCTCTTTTGGAACTCATCCATAGCCTCATCTACGGCTATATGTGCAGACACAAGAAAAATACAAACAAATTAAAAAAGGTCACTCATGACACAGTCAGATAACTTGCTGCAATATGTTTCGTTACCAAGAAAGAGTACATGATTAGTTCTTACAAGCCATTTGCCATATGTACACTTGAGAAGACTAATTCTGTTTAGCTGAGGCATTATTTCTTTTGAATGTTATGCTACCGGAATCTCAGTGGTCCACAGGAAAGGTCTGAGGCTGATTATTCAAATAATACCACTTTTTCATATGGAACTTATTATAACATATAAATGGCATTTACACCAGTTCAGTTCAAGCCCAATGTTCTCTGTGTCCTTAATTTTTGTAACTGAAGTCACTGCCAGGATGGTAGACAGGCTTTTCAGTTCACTCAAAGTCCCATTAATGCACCAATAGTGTGACAGTTTCAGCTTCAGAACTGAGTCAGCAGCAAGTGGAGCTACATCTGGTTTTGAAAAAAATGCAGTTTAGATGCTTGATGTTGGAACCAGGGAAATTTGGAAGCAACATAGACCTGGGTTCTGTAATTTATGTATTAATTAAAGCACATTGTAGGAGATCAATTTTTTTTTTTTTATGGTAATGATGTGTGCTGGTCATGAGTGCTGAGATATGCCAACATGGACCTCATGCCAGGATCAGAACTTAGCTCAGAAATAGTTCCATTTATTCCCATGGTACAACTTACTGTGTTGATAGTAGGTGAATGGCCTAAGGCAGACTCAAGTTCCAGGTCCAATTAACAAGACAAATGCAATTTTATGGTTTCAAAAATAGGTTTTTTTGTTTTGTTTTTTTTTTTTTTACAGGCTACTCCTCTTAATAAAGCTTGATTAAGGCACTGTCAGCTTTAGATAGAAAACCTCAGATGACCCTGCATAGTCAGATTTCTCACATTCAGGCCAAGTCAGATTGGCTGGGTGGAAATACAGATTTGGGGAATTTATCCAAATATTCTAAGCCCCTATTAGCATCTTTCTAAATGTTTTGCAGCATAGGTTTAATTTTGCTGTGTATTACAGCCCATTTTCATTGAGTGTGTGCTTTTCTCTTGGTATATGTTGACAGATTTAGTGAACTGGGACCTTTTCATTTGAGATCTATATGAAGAGGTAAGAATTTAAAGCTGTGACAGAAGGGTTGTCTTTATAAAATAGAAAAGCCTTGTTGTCAACTGTAGTAGTCATCCAAAGGCTGTCATGATGATCAAGTTGTACAGGACCTGGCACTGATACTGCCTATACTCTATAGAGAATGAGTGTTACCCATATTCAGAACTTTGGCTTAGGTAGCCATATATTTAAAATGCAGTTGCTATAGGAGGATATCCAAATTTAGTACCTGGGAAAAAAGAAAATTTAAACTGTTACTCATAAAATGGGCAGTGGCAGAACTATCTGCAGGATGCTATTTAAATTCTCATTCTGAAACAATGGAAGTCTGTTTTTGAAGCAAGAAAGGAAGGAGTTTTCAAGCTTTGTTCTGGTCATAATTATGTGCATGTTCAACGTCAAGCTTGGCATAGTTAAAATGTCATCAACATACCTGGGATAGTGTAGGCTTATTGGATAATTTTGATATTACCTGAAAAAAAAACAAACCAAAAAGGTAGGAAATATGTACATCTGCACAGTTTGGCTTCCAACAGGATACAAACATCTAAACCAAAACATTTATGTCCATGCAAGACTCTCATGACAAAATGGCTGTATTAAATTAAATGGTGACATAACACTGAACGAAGGATAATACATGCAAACAGGTGCTGTGAGAAAAAAAAACATGCTTTGTCTTAAATAAAAAGACAGTTAATGAAAAAGTAAGATTTTACTTTAATAAAAATGTAGGTCAAGCCTCCAAACCCATGAATGAATGTAGATGTGTGACAGCATGCCTGGTAGGTTTCTGTGCTGGTTTGATGGAAATGCAGGAACAAGTGCTCTACTTTGGCCCTGCTTAGCTTTAGCTCCTGTGCCAGCCTAGTCTGTATGTGAAGATGAGCTAAGTATCTCCAGCATCTCTGAAGAATTTTCAAAAGCAGTGGTGAGACTGAAACAAGTAGGAGCAAGGTAGTCCTGAGGAAGATAGGTGTCTAACCCATTCAAGGGCATAATACTTTCTTTTCTTGAATTACACAGAAAGCAAAACAAAAGAAAAGGAGGAAGAGAAAATTATGCAAGTTTCAAGCGTAGCTACTTCTAATAAAATCCACTGGAACTGCTGAATAATATCTCTTAAGAAAATTCTGTTGTTTATTTGAATTTTCAAATCTTGACCACGGGCAAGTCTCTGACAGCCTATATACTGTATTTATAGAAATAGTTTATTCTGCCAGATAGAATTTTGAGAAATTATTTTCAGCTTTCCTAAACCCACATCTCAAGACAAAAAGTGCTTAACACATCAGTTCATAGCATCAACTTATTTTTCTCCACACACAGGTAGAAGTTAGGCATTTCTGTAAGTCATTGTAACTTCTCAATTTGTTTGACAGAAGTCTTCAGAACTCTTAAATATTAAAATTTTAGGCACAGATTTCAAAATAATAATAGCAAGGGGTTTTTTTTTTAAATTTTTTTTTTTTTGTTCTCTTGCAAGTCTTTCAGGTTAACCTAAAAACTATTTAGTAGTGAGGGTACTAGTAGTGGTGTGATACGCAAATACAGAATATTTAAGTTTTCATAAGCAGAAATCTTACTGCACAACAACCAAGCCAGTAGCAGATGTATCATTAAATGTAGCAATAACACTCTAATAACTGCCAAACAGAGCAAATTCAATAATTAGGCAATGTAAACAAAATAACTGCTGTGTTCTTACTGAGTTAAAGTACTAGATGATAGCAGAGGATGAGATGTCAGATAGTGAAATCTCACAAATTGCATTGTAATCTATGCCAATTGAAGAATTAGTGTCTTCTTCAAGATTCAGGATGAGAGGAAACTAGAAATATACTCAAATATTAAAGTCAGAATTAGGGACTACTACTGCTCTGCTTTGCACCTATGTTTAAAATATTAGTTTAAAATAGTGCCCAGAATTTTGGGGCAGAAGTTTGCTCGGCTTCTAGGCACAGGTGCAGTGTGAATGTTAAATAGCAGCCTTAATTAAAATTCCAGGCGAATCCCAAACATTAGCAGCTTCACAAAAAAGATCCCAGAAAATATGCATTTTCCTGCTGAAGGCTTTAGAAGTGACTTGTCATTTGTAATTGTACGTGGGTGAAGATTTCCCTCACTTTCTGTTTTGATGCTGTTTTTTTATTTCCTCCTCCTGAGTACATGGTAATCCTGACTGTACATCTCGAAAACATAGACAAAAAAATCATTATGAAGGTTTTAAGCTGTGTGACCAGTTGCTAGCACTGTGCCCTTGCTTCTGGACCTCCCCACTGCTCCTCAGCACAGCAGCCACAGGCACCCATTCTGCATCTGCATCAGGAGAAACTGGCTGCAGAGGAAATGGGGATAGTGGCAGCACTTTACTGCCTTGTGACCTTCCCAAGAGAAGGGTTAAGGAATTTTTGAAGGCAGGTTGCTTTTTGCAAGGAGGGGAGGGAGTGTCCTCAGGAGCAAGTGTAACAGAAAAGAAGGGTAAGAATGAACACGGAGCATGTGATTTGAGAAGCTGCTTATCAGGCTTCTCCTGTTTCCCCAAACTGGCTCCTTTAACCCACCAGGGACAATTTCATTCTGAAAATACTGATATTTTTAAATAAACTATGGACCTATAAACTATATTTTCCATAGCACAAAATCCACAGTAAAGAGTGCTGTAATTACTTCTGTATAAATACACTGCAACCATGCTTATTGCTTGTAACTTTGAATACCCTGTGTTGCACACACAACAGGGGCCTGGGCTTTATGGCTTAGTAGTTGAAAGTTGGCAAAGGAATATAGTCTGTGACCAGAGAGAATTCTCAAGGATTTTGCTTCTAGTCCTGTTCCAGCACTTCTTCTCTGTCTCTCCCTCCAGTCTCAAAGAGAAAAGATGAACAAGAACTTGGACAAAGCCAGTCAAAGCGCAGTAAATTAAAAGTCCTCATTATGCACATATTTTTATCTCTGTAAAAACGTAGTATCAGAGTAAATAATTAGGAGGTGTTGCCCTAGTTTCTAGGCTGCTAAAACCTTTTATTTAGGGCAACACACTAATGTAGTCTTCTATAAAATGCTCTATTTTTCCCTTCTGCAAGAAGAAAGTGCGCCAAATAGTTCATATGCCCCTCTTTTTAAAAGAAGTGCAGCTCTTAAAGGATAAGTGCTGCTGAAAGAAAAAACACAGATATTTACCTTAATATGCATTGGGGAAAAAACCAGAAAGACTGATGTTTGCATGAGTTATGTGAAATACTGTCAAAGAGTCTAATTAAATTTTTGATTTCAGACCTGGTGTCTCTTTATACCTTGTGAAACCAGGTATTAAGTTTAATTTTACAAGACAAAACAATAAGAGATCGTGTACCTAAAGCAGAATCATATAAAATTGTTCCATATATGGAATCACAAATCTATAATCTTCCAATTTTTAATATCTTGATACACAGATTTTAAAAATTCAGTAATTCTTAACATTATTAGAAACACAAAAAGAATATTTCTCCATCTGAAAACACTAGTGGTTTGCTGTTGAAAGCTAGTGATCTAAAAATTTTTTCAGTGTCAAGTGGCAGTAGTCATTTATAAAGAATCTCTACCAGGTGCTGTGACCAACACAGGCAATTAAATAATTCAAGATGAATTCCAACTGTAAAACCCTAAAAAGGAAATACAGAGATGCAGCTAAATTTGAGGCTAATACATCATATGTCCAGTCAGTAAATTTGCATGCTTGGGCTCAATAGAATGTCACCAGTGTTTGCTGGGCTGATTCTTGCTGCTTTCACAAAAAGTAGGAATAAAAATAGAAACAAAATTTCACTGGTTTTCTTGTAATCTTAGGTACTAAAATACATGAATAGTTCTTTATATCTGGGAGTCAAAAGGATAAAATACATTTTCAGGGAAGGATTTGAAATCAAACTGCAGTATTAATATTCTTAGTCAGCATTTGGAAATGGAAAAAGCCCAATTAGGAGCACAGGCAGTGTAGGGAAAAAAACCAAGAATGCACACCAGATGTTCTATTCTTTGCAAATTTAGTGTATGGCAATGGAAAAAATACAAGTACATAACAAGAGCTTATGCTGCAAAACTTAATGCCTCGCATGTACTTAGGCCTCAGTTTTCTGTAATCAGGAAATTTTTAATGAAATATCACAAGTCCTCTAAATCACAAAAGACTCAATCAAAGAGTCACAAAGACCTTGTAAGATATAATTGTTTTATAGTGATTTACCATCCCACCCTGTTTGTTTTCTCTTGTTTTGTTTTTCTTTTTAAGACCTTCTATTGTTCATTGGCTTGTTCCCATATTTTCTCAAGGTTATTCTTATCTCTCTTCCTTACTTAATGGACAGATAAAGAGTATTTTGTGGAAGCAGATGTTTTCAGCGTTCTCTGATCCTTCTTACAATACAGAGTACATTGAATTAGCAGCAAAAGTTGAACAGCAGATCTGTCACTGGCATTTTGTCCTAGGGAAACAGTAATAGTGAATTGCCATGAGCTCTGCAATCTCCTGTTAAGCTGTTGTCCTGAATCTTTTGTTTCTTTGTAATTCTTTTAACTTGTGAAGTTGGTACAAATGTTCTATGACTGGCTGGTTGTGGTTAGCTTCGGATAGGTTTTTTTTTTTGCAAATGAATACTTTCTTGGAATCAAACTTCTCACATGAGCTTTTATATTTGGTATTAAAAGTTTACTTTTCAAATGCTTCTTTAAAACCTGAATGTTAACTTCACGGCATTCATTAAAAATCTTGTAAATTATACTTTAATTGTTTCATTAGCAATACAGGATGCATTGCATTTCTTGTTAAAAAGGTGCTACAGAAAAAAAAAACTAATGTCTCTGTCACTTGTACCACATTAAGAATCAAATAAATGGGAAACATGGATGGTATAATTAGTAATCTTTACTTCTATATACTTATGGGCCTCTCACCCACCCCAAAACAGGAGAAGAAATTAGAGTCTCAACTGCTCTGAAGACGCATCTTTCATAGTAAATCTGTGCCAGTAAGAATTAAAAAAAAAAAAAAAAATTAAAGAACAGACTATCAATAAGGTGAAAAAAAGACAAAAGGAGAAATTGTTAAAATAGACAATAGACCTGGCACTGACTGTACTGTCTGGCAGGTTGTATTTTTGGAAAAGCTTGCAGATTGCTGCAGAAAAAAGATGTAGTGGAGAAAGCTTTTTAATAGTCCTACAGTTTGATGACTTTGTCAAGTAAAGACTTACAAAAAAGAAACTACAATAAATGCTAACAGCTTTCAAAGCAATAAAACATATATGCTTAACTTCAAGCATCTCTAAGATTTTGAACAGACTCATAAATATTTGCATGATTGGCCCTGGATTGATATTCAGTTAGACTCCTCAGTTTGAGGCTGTAGAACTGTGAAGGAGTTGTGTTTGTATTGTTAGCTTTATCTTTAAACAGAACTTCATACTACTATTTATGTAAATATGTATATCTAACTTCAGAGAGGCTCTTGAAAAGAAAAGAGAGGGACAGTGAAGTGGATACTGAAGAATATTCTCCCAGTTAATTTTGTTACTGCCAATTGCCTATTTCTAAGCATTCCC
The DNA here is from genome assembly GCA_013399195.1 of Dicrurus megarhynchus. Lineage (NCBI taxonomy): Eukaryota > Metazoa > Chordata > Aves > Passeriformes > Dicruridae > Dicrurus > Dicrurus megarhynchus. The sequence continues at coordinate 202,628 of VXAD01003683.1, read as the reverse complement.
AATGTTGGCCAGGTGTTTTGTTAGCACTCACAGGACAAATCAGTGGGATGAGTGTTAATAAGTTCCCCCCTGAGGAAAGCAATATATCCGTGGAGAATTTTTAAGAAAATTGCTTGAAGTAGCCTGACATAAAACCAAACACAGTCATAGAAATCCAGTATCAATTTTGGACAATGATTGAATGAACAATGAACATAGTGTGACTAGCAACGGAATCTGTCTCTGAACACTTACTGTCTATGCAGTACTGTAGTCTATATACAGAATATATGTATATAATATGTGTATATATTTATTATTACAGTCATGCTATTATTTACCACATCACTGAAAATTTTCAGTGGTGTGATAAGTAATAACATGATTTTAATAATGTAATGTAATATAATGTAATGTGTGTCTCAGGTACCAAATCTATTTTCAGCAGAACTGTAGTTGCACTTATGTAGGCAGGTTCTGTAGCTCTGGTTTTACTGGCTGAAGGTATAGATGAGTAAAAAGAAAAAGATGCAGATATATTATTTTTTATATCAGTAGAAACTTTGACTGCATTTGTACATAAAAAATTTCTGGTTTTCCATTTTTACATGCTTTCATATCTTTGAGCAGAGTGGTGGGTCTAGATGACCTTCAGAGGTCCTCTGCTATTCTACTGTTCTATGATGTTTAAAGAAAAATTGCACTAAAAACATTACCAGCACAATAAAATTGAGAACACATGCTTGTATCGATGTAAAATGCAAACTTGATACACAACTTGCATGGATTATAGACAGTTTTCTCAAAGACTACACTACATTTAGTTTCACACATTTCAGCATATATCCTGAGGTTATAATGACTCTGCAAGTCATGTAGGAACTTCACCACATAAGCCAGTCTGACATGAACATTATATATCAAGGTAGTCTATGCACTCAAAACTAATGTTTTTATAGAAGACATTGTGGTACTATCATTTCCTTCATTAATTAGTCCTATATTACCCAGAATAATAAAAGAACAGGTTGTTGTAAAAACACTTCTAAATCTAAGGTCACTAACAGATCAGTGCTACATCAATACAAATAAAAGGAATAGTGAAAAAAAAAAATCAGTTCTCTCTCCAAATTGGCATAATTTTAATGTTTAGGTATATTAGGATTAATTCTATTTTCCATTTTTTATAATGTAGAAACAAAGATAATATTGTAAAAGTTATAGTATCATGTTCCCTAAGGCACATTGAGACACATTGGAAAAAGTTATCCTCTAACATGCCTGTCTAATTAAAATAGAAATATGGTTAGATTCCAAGGCAATACTCTGAAAGCCAGGAGCTTTTCCTGTCTAAAATTCTGTTTGACACAGTGTTTTATACCCTCCTCGTACAACAGTCTAAAAACATCAATAAGCTGCTTTGCTAGCCTGGATTTTTTTCAACATGTTACCCTCGGGTTAAGCTTTATAATCTGACGCAGAATGTAATAATCCTAGGAAGTGAAATGAATGAGAATGGAAAGTGTTCAAAAGGACTCAAAAGCTAAAATTAGAAGTAAAATTTTGTCACTTATTTAAACATGTTAATTCTAGTTACAATGAAAGTTTTTTTGTACTTGTCAAGAAAGTGCTAAGGTTCACTTGTGAAAATCTTTTAATAAATAATATAAATCTAATACTCATAATTCCTGTCTCTTAATCCATTCACAAAAGAGTTGGAATACGTAATATACTCCCAAACTAATGTAAACAGGTTAATTTCTTCTCCTCCTCTTTGTCTTTTTTTCCACACCTTGTGTGATTCACCCTTACAGTTAATTGTCCACTTGTTTTAGGTGTAAAATGGAAGAGCTGTGTAAAAGTACAAGAACTAATGAAAAAAGTATTAATGGAAAAGATAACATAATTGCATCCATAAGTTGTGGTGGGATGAGTCTTCTAACTGGAAAATGACCACAAATCAGAAGAATAAACTATTAGAGACAAAACCAGACAGTGTAAGTGTCTGTGTTGTTATTGTCAAAAAATTGGAATGACTGAAGGCTACAGAAATGAAAGAGGAGATTATCAGTGAAAAAAGATTCTTCAGGTAAAGATACTAGGAAAGAAAATGAAAAGGTCAACCAGTCTATCCTTTTTGAATTACGTGTTTCCTTGTTGCATTATTTCTCAGCAGTGTACCATACTGAAGGATATATTAGAAACATGACAGTGAGGTGATTATCCTGAGGGGTACTGGGCGAAGAGATGGCTCAGAGGCACCACACATCATGCTCATCAATGGCTGCTTGTAAAGAAGCTTTATGAGCTACCAGACTACAGAAAAAGGAGTGTAAGCCTGGCTTACACTATAGCTCCAGGTCAGCCTTGCCCCATAGTAAGTGAAGCAGTTAATTGCCCGGCTGAGGAGTGGAGGAAGGACTGACTGTAACACTGCACAGGGAGGAGGCTGTTGCAGTAGATTTGCTTGTTTGAAGCTAGCATCCAACTTAATAGCCAAAGATCCACCGAAACATGCTTACTGCCACTAATAAAGATAGGAGACCTATGAAATATCTTGCAGAGAGCTAGAGAACAGAGATAATTCCCAAACTACCTGTTTTACACTTCATTTCTGATATTAAATGGATGAGCTGTACATCCATTTAATATGAGAAATGAAGCATAAAACAGGTGTATTAACTGCTCTGGTTTTGTTTTTGCCAGTGCTCATGCCCATCTACAGCTGCATGACTTGTTCCATAGGAAGAAAGAAGTTGAGCTGTAGACTAATTTATTTTGGGAAGAGGAAGAGGGAGAGAGAGAGGGAAGAAGGACAAAATATTCCAGATTGTCCCAGAAGCATAAATGAAAAATCTGAGTAGCTTGTAAAATGTGAAAGCTCTGAGTTATATTTCACAGCAGCACTAATTGGAGAGTAGTCTATGCACAGAGGCAGGTAAGAGACCTACTCCGATGAACACATCAGGAATCATGTCTCAAAATTAATTATATGTTAACAGTTTTAAAATTAGTTTAGGTTTTGACAGTGGGAGGAGCACCTTCATTCCTACACTATAATCACTGAGAAGTTGAGAAGTTTCTAGACTCCATATCAAGAGGTATAAAGGAAAAATTAATACATGGTGTGTTTCAGGCAGAAGCAGTGGCTGTTCAGCCATCAGTCACTTAGGCCTTCTACCAGGACAAGTAGAGCAAAGGGAACAATGTGCACGTGGAATAAAGAGAAAGATCATAAACAGTTGGGTCACAGGTTTAAAGTTATTTTAGTTGTTTGTTGGGGTTTTTTTTAAAGAATAATCATGTAAATAAAATACTAAACTTCTGTTGCTTTAGGTGATTTATTCAATTCTATATTCTATCTGTTGTAATAATTCTTGTAGAATTATTTCTTGTAGAAACACGAAAATGGCTATTGATTGGTCTCTTAGTTTGCAAAACTTGTACTTACTGACAATAGACACCAGTGAGCTACACCTACAATAATAGTACATGATCCTCTGCCAGACAAGGTATTGACAAAGATGGGTGCTTAATATGCTGTAAGCATATTTAAAAATTACAAGTTTTCCTCAAAATTATCCAACACTACTGTTAAAGTGGGACTGATTGACTTTTTTAAGGTAAACCACTTCATTTTACACAGCTGCTGGGTGGTGTGACAAAACCATCTCCTCTATTTAAAAGTTTGTTGGAATTATTTGGGAAATGTTCTATGAAAATTATTTTTTATTAAAAATATTTTGTAATGTGTGATTGTCCTGCAGTGTGCAGGATGAACCATGATCTAGGATGGAGTAGAGGAATTGTGACTAAATATAGCAGTGCAGTAAGAGCTGATTTGGAAATTCATTTTTTCAGTGCATGAACAATGTGTATAAACACATAGTTAATACTCATGAAATAGGAATTATTTTTTGCTTTGAAAGTTAAACTCAGCCATAAGTAATTATGTGACTCAAGTTTCTATCAGGTTTTCTTATCTAACAAAACTTGCCAAGATTAAAAGCAACTATAAAAAACATCCCCATGCTTATTTTTTCCTTAATATTTTTAGGGTAGCAAATAGGATAACATATTTGCTTCCTTAAAGTGAAATACTACTTATTTGCAGACAATCAATGCATTAAAAATATCAGAAATTTTGCACTATTTTCATTACTGATTCATAATATACAATCAAATATGTCATAGTACAAGCTACTGCTATACTGGAAAGAAACATTGATAAATTCAGATGATCTATAGTAGAAATCTAGATCTAGAAAAAGCATGAATAAATGCATGAATAAAGAATGAATGCACATCAAATATGTAATCTACTAGCTGAAAACCAAACAGTGGCAAGGCAGAATTTAATCTGAATTTTGTGCTCTCATTCAAAATATTTTTTGCTCTTCCTTTTCTGGCTACAAGAACAATGCCCACCAGTTAAAACAAAGAAAGATAAAAGTCTTCAAATGGGCCAGTTAAAATGACATGGAAGGGAATTACTTAAATGCTTTTAGAATACTTAATGCTTAGCTGGAATGAATCAGAAAGCTCAGTATATTTTAGATTAGATTTTGTAGACATTTTTTTCCCAAGCTGTGCCCTCTGTTGCATGCTCCAGAGCTTAGAGTTACTCTCACTTTTATGAACAATTGATTTGGTCAGTTGTCAGATTTTCCAATAGAAAATGAGGAGCATCCGTTGTAATTTCTTAGATACTGCTAATAACAACATGAGCTTTATTATATTAAAAACTCCTCACAACTCAGTCATTAAAATTTAATAAATCCTAAACACCAGCCTCTCCAAAGGACAAGAATTAATCCCTATTTTGTCAGACAATGCCTTTCAGAGGGAAGGTGGGGGGAGATTCTTTGTTTTTATTGCTTCTTGGTTGCTTGATTGTCCTTTAAAATGTATTGGTCTATTTATTTATTTTATTATCAAAGAGCCTGGCTAAAGTGCAGTAAGACTCCATGTTCCCAGCCAGAGAATGAATCTACCACGTTTCCATGAAACTTTGTCATTATGTTTCATTTACACTGCGTTGCACTGACAGAATCAATCCTTCCTTTGTTTCACAAACTGAGTGTTTTCATTTTAAAGAGTAGCTCCTTCTCTGGGGAGAGGGGAAGGGAAGCTTTTGTAGGAGCCAGAACACTACTTTTAAGTCTACAAAAGGAAAAGTAGATTCTTATTAGTTGCAAGTCCTATCTACAAACAAAGATTTTTGACCTTTCAGGAAGATATCCTCTTCTTTTTGAAAATGACACACATTGATGGAGCTTTAGTGAGACAAAGATTGTGCCTGCATGTGCCTTGTCTTCCTTTGGGACTTAATTATAGCTATGAGGGACAGCACAGGTGTCAAGGAGACTTCTTGTTCTTTTTATCGGTGTGGCTTTAGCCAGCCTTTGGTTTTGTTTTTGGTTGGGTTTTTTTTGTTTGTTTTTTTAAAATCTGAATAATGTTTTCTACACTGTAGATTCTTCTGCATGGACATAAGAAATAATCAGAAACAATAAAATCTTATAAAGCCTACAAAAATATTGTCCAAACATTTGCTTATTCTGAGTTCTTCATAGGATAATTCAGAGTTATGAACACTGCTACTGCCCTCTAAATGCATCAAATAACACATTTTCCAAGGGCTGGTGGATAAAATAATTTTCACTTTCACTTTATATATATATAGACACATATTAGTGTATGTGTCTATATATATATACATATGTTTTAAGAACCTTCTTCTGAGTGCTTAGCTTTATCAAATCAGATATGGGACACTCTGACTGCCTAATACATATGCAATCTGTAACTCACACTGCAAAATTATATAGATGGGGTGAGGCACATGTCAAAATCTGTGTTACTCAGCAAACTGTTTCCTTACTGTGACAACATAGTCACAGACATAGAAAAATTGGTTGAAATGGCTGAATTGTTTTTATGTCACAACTCCAGCTACCAGAAAAATTAGTAGTTTGTAACTGTCCTCAAATATTTGAATAGATTTACAAACACAGTTTTGGGTTTATTGATCAAAAGGCAGTGAAGAAAGCAAAGGGCAGAATATGTACAATCAACAGAAAGTCTCTCCTAATTCACATCTTGCTACGATGAGAATGTATGAAAAGATGGCATAGTAGCACTGCCAGTGTGGCTGAACCCACATTAATGGTGATAATAATAATTCACTTAACAATTCCTGGCTTGAGAGTTATCATGAGGAATCATAGAAACTTTATCTGTCTTTGTGTCTGTTGCTCTACCTTTTACTCGTCATAGCCTGAAATAGTTGTCATCTCCTATACTTAAAATCTGGGCTTTTCTTCCCAGACTGCTAAAGAACACTTTCAATCTGTCTATAACCAGACAGCTACAGTTTCTACTTGTTACTGGGAAACCTGGTTACATCTCCTCCTTGTTTTACTGAAAAGTGACACAACTATGGAAGTCCTTGCGCCTTTTCCACAGTTATACCTTACTTGGATTTTAATGCAGATGGAGCACATAATTATCTACACTCTTAGACTTGCAAATGAACCAAGAAAACAAATTTAAAATGTTTCCTTTTTGTGTGTGTGTGTAGGTAGGGAAGATATGTAATCTAGTGCCAAGTATCCGATTTTGACACTTCAGGATCAGGACACTACAGATGATTTCTGACCCCTTTTTTGTCCACATGCTTCTAATTCAGTTCAAACTTCTGATTCAATTTTGTGTGCAATGAACCATTCCAACAGCACAACAAAGGTGGAAGGGAGATAATGAACCACCAGGACTAAATCCTTATTCATTCTCAGCTTTTTAATGCTGGCTTAAAGTGTTAATAAATCTTCAGCCTACAGTAGATTTGGTGGACTTTGACTGAAAATGCAGTAACATTTTAGGTCAGGACTGAAATACAGTTCACAAGTCATAGTGGGGAAATTCATGCTATTTCACCCTGCAGTTCACCTGACCATATACTGCTGCTGATTCATTTTAAGAATTATTAAATTCACATTCAGATACAGATTTACAGTCATTTAAAATACCCAAGAAAAAGAGAGTGAGAAACAGACTTATTCAAAAGAATAAATCTACTGTTTCACTACAGAAAAGTCCTCCAGATCCAAAACTTCCACAAAGCTGTAGAAGTCACAGATATTCTGAAAAGTAAAATCTCCCTATATTAGGGAGGGGGACTCAAGATACAGTGGCCTAGCTGCCAAACTGTACCATAACACCATTCCCAAGAAGTAGTGCTGTATTTAAACAAAAAGAAGAAAGAAGTCATATTAACATACCCACAAACTGTACATCTGAAAACTTTCTTCTTACTTTTCTCTGTGAGTAACCATCAGATAACTCCAATTATTTCTGTTTGCAAGTTATATTAATGAAGACAGAGTGTTTTCCAGCTGAAGCACAGTGTGTTGCTTTGACCAGGCACACCAGGTACAATTTTTGGCTGCCTTATTTGTGCTGCTTATCCTTATTGATAAGTAAAATGGTTGGATGAGAAATGAGATGCACAGGTTTGTTCTACTGCAAGAGAAATACTAGCAGAGGATGTAGTTAACCAGAGGATGTAGGCGAAACTGACACTGATAATCTGTCTTGGATTTTGTATATCTGCCTGTGACACTGGATGTTACTCCATGTCAGGATACTTTTTCCTTTAATTTTAAGGTGACAGATTATACCATGAAAATATGGCATATATTCACAAATGTTCTAAATATTTTCTACTTTAAAGCAGAAAAGTTACTTGGATATGTCCTGCACTGCTTTAAATCACATCCTCCTCAGAGAACCTGAGAAACACTCACCTCTGAGGCTGCTGTAGGCTTGCTCTCAGCAGTCTGTAAATCACCCAGCTGACTCTAATTGGGAAGAGTTGTCCCTGAATTTATAAAAACTGAATGCAGCTGAGAGGGTGATCCTCAGATTTGTCATCATACACAAAAGCATGAAGCAACAGATTGTGGGGATCCATCAAGTTCCATGACAAAACTGTACAGGGGAATGCAATCATCTTCAAACCCTATCTTTACATGGAGTTTTACTCCTTTTCATATCAAACATTCCTCCCCAAGGGAAATGTGTTACACAAACTAATCACCGAGCTCTCAGAACAGATGTGTACTCTCAGCTGCTGTTTTCATCAGCAGGAAGTTTGGAGACATTTCAAGAGACAAACAAATGAGAGATCCTGGTTATTTTCCTCTCCAGAAGTACACTTATATATGGACTCCTTTCTGCTGCAATGGTTTAATAGACTGTTGCTGTGGAAACACTGGCACCAAAGCACACCTAATAGGAAGCTATGCAGAAAAATCAGCCCATATATCAAATTCATTGGGGTTTTGAACTGAAAAGTACTTTGGTGCACTCTTCCTTGGCATTGTATTTGTTGCCTGTCTTGATATTATCCTAGTGAAAATTCATGTTTTTCCAATGTTACTTCTCTCTGTGTGTTTGGAGAAGCACAAAACAAAGACAAATACCTGACCTATTAAACACCAACTCGGAAGTTTGGCTATAACTGTCTTTGAGCATTCACATGATTAAGTCAGAAAAACAGGGCTGTCATAAAATCTTTTCACTATTAAAATCTATCTATATATATTTTCTATATAATATCAGCGAAAGTACTTTGGTGAGTCTGTACTGAAGCCTTTCAGGAATTCTTTATATGGAATTTCTCCTTGTTTTGTTTTTTGGGGGGTTTTTGTTTGCTGTGTTTTTTTTTTTTCCTCAAAATAAATACTTGTTTAAGTGGAAAAATATATTTTAATTGCAGTGTATGAGAAACAACTGTTTTTTATTTTCAGTGTGTGTGATGGCATTCTTAACTAAAAGTGATAACCAATGATGTATGAAATGAATGTTCATTAGGCTGGCACATGAGCTTCTAGAAAAGGTATGGTTAAAAACCTTTATTTGGACACGTAGCTTATGTAACTATGAATTATTTTTAGATATAAACAAAAAAAAATTAAAGCATTTTCTCTCATGGATGATGTTTGTTATGGAAAATAACAAGCAGAGAGGTTGTTCAGTGCTTATGATATGACCAACTGATAAACAATTAATGTAGGTAATATCTGAATTATCTATCAAATGGAATCAGCAGTTCTTTTAACATAATCTGTGTACTGTTTCTTTATTGTGACAAGCATCTGAAAGATTACAATAGCTGCAGTAACCTTTAAAGATACTTACATCACTTTCATGGCCTTCTCTTAGGTTGTAAGTGAGATCATGCTGTATGTCTTCAACAAACTTGTGAGCATACTCTGGGTAGAGGTCGAGCACTTCAAAGAGACCTTTGAGTATAATACATTGGAGGTCACAGTATGTTAGAGCTTTAACATCTGCGTTTGTTTTAATAACTTGATCCCTAATGGATAGGTTCGCTCCAATTAAATCTCCTTTACCTAAAAGAGAATACAAAAATAATTATCTTCAAAGCATAAATTCTTTACTTCTTTTTTGAATCATAAAGCTGTTTAACATAATTGCTACATCTGAACCTGAAATCCCATTGTTATTAATGCGTTGTTTAATTAATAACATTCTAAATGATCTTAGACTAATTTTTTTTTTGTGTTTTTGCAGGTGCAACCTTATATGTAATTAATTGGAGGTACAAAAGCTGATTTCCAGACAGGTAATGGGCTGATTTAAGGGAGCAATAAAGTAAATGTGTATAAAATGAAGATTACATTAGTAACTAATAGCAGGTGCAATTATTTTTCAAAAAAGCTGTTTTGAAGTGTTTTTGTGTGTGTATGTTAAAACATGCAGGTTTTAAGATAACATTTTAGCATCTCTGTCAAGAGGAAAGAATGGCTTGAGAAAGAATTCTTATGCTGTTGTTTTTCATTTATAGGCAAGACTGCCTTAGGACACTGGTTGTATTAAAAGGTTCAACAGACCATATATTGAAGAGCACAAAAACTTTATAATTAAAATCTTCCATAAACATCTGATCTGAGGTATAAATTCCAAAGTGCAGAAGTTGAACCAGAGGTTTTCCCCAGAACTTAAAGCAGATGGTCTTCATTAAAGACCTGGGCAGTGTGGTGGAGTGTATTCTTAGCAAGTCATGGGCAGTACCAAACTGGGGGAATTGGTTGATATGCTGAAGGACAAAGCTGCTATTTAGGGTGACCTCAGTGAAAGACAAAACAGCTGACAGGAATATCATGAACTTCAACAAAACCCAATGCCAGGTCCTGTACCTGGGATGAAAATGCTCCCTACAGTAGTATGGACTGGGAACTGCCCAGCTGGACAGCAGCTCTGCAGGAAAGGACCTGGGGGTCCTTGCAGACAAATTGAACATGAGCCAACAATGTGTCCTTGCAGAAAAGAAGTTCAAGGACCTCCTGTGCAGCATTAGTGAGAGTGGAGCCAGCAAGTCCAAGGAAGTGACTCCTTCCCTCTGTATCACACCTCATCTGGAGCCCTGTGTCCAGTTCTGGGCTTCCCTGTACAAGACAGAATCTTGACAAATTAGAGTGAGACCAAAAGAGGCTACCAAGAATCAGGGACTAAAGAACATGATCTATGAGGAAAGGCTGCAAAAATGGGGTATTGTTCCATCTTACAAAGAGAAGGCAACTTCAACAGCGTAACAGAAAATAGTAGAGAAAACAGAGTTAAACTTCTCTTCAGAGTGCCCAGGGGAACAAGATGTACTGGGCACAGGGTGTAACAAAAGAAATTCTCATTATAAATCAGGAAACTCATGAAACGGTAGGACAGCCTGCTCAAAGAGGCAAATTCCAAAGAGGAATTGCAAGCATCCTTGGAGATGTTCAAAACTTGCCTGGACATAGTCCTGAGGAATCTGAGCTAAATTTGCACTGTTTTAAGCAGGTTTAGGTTGGGTAGCTTCTGAAGGTCCCTTCCATCTTACATTATTCTGTGATTAATAAATAATAAGTTAAGACTGTCACATCTGAAAATCCACCCAGCATGTGATTCCAGCTGTATATTACACAGGAAATGGTCAGCTTGCAGGGTAAGTTAAACTAAGTAGTCAGCCATTCCTGAAGCTTCTTAAATGGGATAGATTTACACTTTTAAATATCACCTTTTTAGTACTTCAAAATAAAATTGTTCCTATTTACATGGAGCTTGAACAACTTTCTCAAAAGTATTTATCACAAACTTAGAATAGGGAGGGATTTTCTCTTATGATAGGAATACACATACATTAATGCTACTTTGTGGGTCTCTTAAAATCTCTATTGGTATAAATGAGAACTGGTATGAGCTTAGGTCAGTCTGGGAAAGAGGAATTTGATAGGTAACAATAACATCTGTCATTGCTCATCACACCTTGTATTGCTTACATAATAAAACATAGCATAAAGCTGAGCAGTAACACACTTTTATATTTTGCTGTAAATATCAACAGTTCCTTGGATTTCTTCCACTATATTAAGCAAAGGGATGGCATGTTAATCTGTTGCTGGCTGTTAATGTGGACAAGGGAAAGAATATTTCAACTGTACCAAAACTGATCTTTAAACATCTTAATTAGAAACTTTTTAGATACATGAACAGTATTAGTATAAATATTGCAGAAACATTTTGGAAAAAAAGGTCAGATTTTTATTTGATTGTAGTTATAGTGTTGAAATAATGTCAGGTTTAAAGACACTAAAATTGATCTGGTAGTGCTAATATATGTTTCTTTTTCAAATGAAAATCATGTAGCAAAAGCTGTAGGTAGTAACCTGAAGTTTCATGTAGAATTAATGAAGTGATGAAATGATTTTACCTTGAATGTCAACATTTGTTACATAACAGAATCATTTCAGCTATTCTTAGTAGCTCTTTACTTCTTTTTTTCTTTAATTGGAGAAGAAATTTGTATATAAATGTTTCTTACAGACACATCTGTTTTTAATAAACAGGGACATGCCGTCAAAGTTATAAATGTTCTCATTATGCAGGTTTTCAAAATAACTTATGGCTAATATTTTTAAAAAATCAAAGATATATGCTCAAACAGTACATAACTCATATTAAAACACATTTTCCCATAAAATATATCCTAAACTTCATTATTGAAGTAATAGTCTCTAGAAGAACCAAAGATGTATTTAATGAGAGAATTTCACTGAATGGTTGCTGCACTGCTTGTTAGTGAGAATGGTTCAGTAAACAAAAACTAATCCACTAGAATTAGAATCGGGACAGAATTATAAAATATTCTGGGAACTGCAGCATTGTCAGGGAAAAAACTGCTCTCTTGGATTTACATGACATCAGTATTACAATTTCTCATAGGCTCCTACATGTTTGATGCATTCACCTTCTGCTGGTGTTAATAAGGTTTAAATGATGAAGCTCCCATTCACTGTAAGAAAACATTATTTCATTGTGTTATGTTTATGTTTTTTGCATTATGATTTCATTACCTTCTCTCAGAAATCCACTAATCTCTTTCTCATTGTTTTGATTGTTACCATTACACAATGATGCTTTAATTAACATTTTCAGAAGTGCCTGAAGATAGAATTATTAATGAAATCATAGTTCCAATGGAAGTACCTCTTGACCTTTTGCTGGCTTTTAGCTTATGTTTTATTCTAAGCCATATTTTGTATCTTTGATCTATGTGATCCAATGAAATCAAGACATTCTTAAACTTTCTAGAAACAGATGAGTGATGGAGTGATGTGGACTGTCAATCTAATAGAATTAAAGCGGTCTGAAACAAATAGAACCTGTTTCACATTTATATTCTAAAAAAAGACCAATCAAATGCAATCTAGTAAAATAAAAGAAATTCAATTACAGAAGACCAGAAGCTTCCATTATCAACAGTCTAGTGTAATCCCACAAAACAGGAAGGAAAGCAAAAAAGGAAATGTTCTTTTTAACTCTGTTTTATAAGAATATTAAAAGTTATTGGAAAGAAGAATACATTTAAGTCTAAAGAGATATTAAAATCACAATAAAATAATTCTCTACTTTTAGAGTAAAATTTTATATTTTATTTCACAGAAAAACTTCATAAACATTAACTCAGAGAGGTCCAATCATCCTTTAGCTGAAGATAAAGGGAATTTCTTTAGTAGGCCTTAGATTGAGGCAAATCACAGAAATTTACAGGTAGAGAAGCTTAAATGTCAATGAGCAAAAACAATCATCTTGCAAATAGCAACTAAAAATGTATTAGAACTGAACTTCTGGCCTTTCTCAGTTCTAATATACTCAAATGCCTGCAGACAGCATCAGTAAGCATGAAGAAGTAGCTTGGGGGAGCAGAGCCAACAGTGCTTTGTTTTTCACCACGTGGCTTTTCTGCAAGGGATGTTCATAGGCAAGTGCCAAAGAATGACAGTAGGCTCATATTGCTTTCTTTCATTTGGGAGCATTAGTGGGAGCATTGCCTGGCCACTAATTTCATGAAAGATTTAGGAACTGACAACTAATGTTCTTTGAGCTGTCAATACCATCACCAAATATAGTAGAAGGCAGCAATTTTTGTCAAAAGCTAGCAAGTACCTCTTTACGTGAAAAGAAGAGAGAACAAATAGAAGGAGACCAGAAGTGAAATACTGCACAGCTAACAATCTAGCAATTGAAAGCTCCTTGGGTCAAAATATAAATTTTAACTAAAAAATAAAAAAATAAGAGTGTACATAGAATAAGTATTGCAGATTAAAATTAAACAAATTCTTTCTCAGCACATTACTAGGGCACACTAAACCATCAGTTAGCAATGGAGGTCCTCCTATCCTAGGAGACCATTCTTCCTCTTTAAATCTATGATTGTGAACATACCAAGAATTGCCAGCACGGTGCTGTCCTTCAGGACTTCCATGGAACCTGAGCACACAAAGTAGATCGCTTGCAGGGCATCTCCCTGCCGGAGGAGGTATTCCCCGGGAGCACAGAAGGAGGTTTTGATGTGCAGAGACAGAGACCTGAGGCAACCACGACTGGCACACTCGAAAAGGGAAAGCTGCAAAATCTCCTTGTTCAAGTGCATGGTGATGTCTGAACGCAGCTCATCTGGGAAGTCTTTTAAAAGCTATCCAAAAGATAGAAAAAAATTATGACCAAGGGAAACATTTTAAAATTATTTGTTTCTGCTTTTGCAGAAGTGGCCTGATTTAGTAGTGCTGCACTTGTCATACTGGTGTATATAGTTCCCTTGGATTTTTCTTATCCCCTTGATGAGACGTGTGCTATTTTAATAAATTTTAACACTGATAAAGTCTAGGAAAAACATGAATAAATATATGCCTTTATACTATCAAAAAAACCCCCAAAATGCCTCACCAAACAAACCCTCAGAAAAAAAAGTCAACAACACTGTTTGCATGAATTCCCTCTAATGCACATTTTAAGTTTGTCCAAGTTCTCATCTGATAGAACACAGTAGGCTGATCCTGTATAGCAGTGTATACAGTGACATATACAGTGAAAACAGAGCAAACATCAACATAGTTCAGACTTTTAAAAAAATCTTTCTATGAAATTCACCAATATGCAATATTACTTCTTTAGCAAAACCACTGGAAGAGGAATAACTAAATAAATCTGCCCTGAATGTGTTGTTGTTGTTATTTTTATTTTTTGGTAATGTAATTGGACACTGAAGGAGGGGTGGGAAAGGAATGGAGAAAAGGTGCGTGTTCAATGGAAGAACCTGTGGAAACTAAAAACCATGAGGTCTTCCTTTTTTTCCCTTTCAAGCTGCAAGCCCACAAACATAGTTTTGTTTGTAGTTTGACGGGATGTGGCATCTGAACAATGCAATCAGCCAATGCTTGACCAGGTGGGCTTGGACAAGGCATTTTATCCATAGGAGGCAAATAATGAAAGACTGATGGTCTCTCCAGGAGCTGCGGTTGTAATACAGCAGTCACTCACTTCCAGTGTGACTAAAGGTACAGAAGCTACAAAAGCTGAAGGTGATCATTAACCACATCTAGGAAAGCTTTGACATCTAAGTCATTTTTGTACCTTATTAAATCTTACTAAGCTCCTTCTGTTGCTAAAATGCTGTTGAAAATCCCATTCTTTGTGCTGTTCACAACACAAAAAGAATTTATCAGGAAAAGAATGTTCCAAACCGCAAATCTTTCTGCTTATTTCCACATTATCTTTAGAGACCACTGAGTTTTATAACACAGATAACAAGAAACCTGAAGGGAGTGCTCCATTCAAATAACGCTCCAGCAGAGAGAAGCCATTATTTCTCCTGCAGTGCAGTAACATGTAACCTGGATAAGTAATTTAAAACAAGCAAGCATAGACACCACCAGAAATCTGTCTTTTGATTTTACTCTCAAGTTACACTCTGCAATATTTAAAAATTTAGCTATATAAATAACATAAAAATTCGGGCTAAATCACTTTTTTACAGTATTGCAATAAATAGGATGAAGGAGGGAGGAAAGGACAATAAAGTCCAGCCTTTAAAAAGGACCGAAAATCCCCTTGTAGACATTTTGTTTAGTGAAATTGCTACTCATTATAGCATTTCTGCTGGCATCATCTAAAAGGTTTCTAATGAATCCCTCTTCAGCATCTGAGAATCATGGAGGACTGAACTTTACTACATTATTCAGTGTTTTAAACCTGCTTTTTCAATAGTGTACCCTCTTCCCAGGATAACCCATCTTTATTTTTAGGCATGGTTTTCTTTGGTAACGTCACGCAAAACACAGCATCACAAAAGAAAAATTACCCCCCTCCGTGACTCTAAGTTCATAGTCAAAACAATCAAGTACAGCTCCCCCCCCTCATTTGGTTACCTCATTAGAATCAATTCCATTATTGACAGACCACGTGGTTTGGAAATATTCAAGCATCCTTTGCTTTAGCTGCTGTGGCAGGTGATGGACCCGTATAAAGTCCTTCAAATCCTTGGTTCTTGTGTGATAAAGGGACCATCTGGAGTACATCCTCTGAATTATGGCAGTCACATTGCCAAACACCAAGGCATGCATCAGAGCTAGGGAGTACAGAAATTACAAGAAATGTGGAGTGATGATCAGTAAAACTTAACACAGAAAATAAACAGCATCTTCACAGAGAGAAAATTTCCTGATTGAGAGATATAAGGAAGCTTTTGAATATAAGGCTCCTTGAATAATATACAGTGTTATCAATATTAATTTCTGGTTTTTGAGACACTATGAGTCACAGTCATGGGACAGGGTAGAACAACAACTGATTTTATCTAGTCAAGGCACCCAGCAAAAGAATGTCCAAGTCAAATTCAGTCCATAGTCTAAGAGAAAAGGAAAACAGAACACAGAATCATAGAATCATAGAATCATAGAATCATAGAATCATAGAATCGTAGAATGGTTTGGGTTGGAAGGAACCTTAAAGATCATCTAGTTCCAACCACCTTTCCAGGGATGGCTTTCACTGGACCAGGTTGTTCAAAGCCACATCCAGCTTGGCCTTGAACACTTCCAGGGATGAGGCATCCACAACTTCCCTGAGCAACATCTCCCCATGCCTTACCACCCTCACAGTAAAGAATTTCTCCCAATATCTAATCTAAATCTACTCTCTTTCAGTTTGAACCATTCCCCCTTGTCCTGTCATTACAGGCCTTTGCAAAAAGTCTCTCTCCATCTTCCTTGTAGGCTCACTACAGGTACAGGAAGGAACACATGAAGGCAGGTATGCTCAGGAAATAATGAGACACTAATAATTAGTATGAAAACTAGACTCAAATGATCCATTGGAAACTATGTAATAGTTTTCAGAGAACTCATATAAATACATACAATTACTAATGGAGACCATGTGTAGTAGAATGAGGTAGTAAATAACATTTAAAGATGTATCGTATTCTGGGGGACATATTTTTAAAAAAAGTCGGAAAAGAACCCATTGTAAAGCAGAAATTCAGGCTAAAAGAAACATTCGAAGAGACAATCTGATTTCTTATGTTTGGTTGACAGGGTCAAATATGGTCGAAATAATTTATCAGAAAGTTCTGACATCCTGGAGTTTGTCTGCAAGTAGTTATTGGCTTGGGAATAAAAAGACCCGAAACAAAATTGAGGAAATATTTACAGATATAGGTCATCTGGGTTTGTCTGTGCAAAAATGTGTTTGCTTATTATGAGTTGGAAAAATTGCTGCTAAACTGTGATGTGATATTGATCTGATGTACAGAATATACACATCTACAAATTGTTTATTGAAAAAAAATTACAAAAAACCTTATTTATCTAAAGGAACATCTGTCTTTATAGTGCTTGAAAGAAAGCAGACAGACTCCTAAGAGTGACAAAGGAATTGGTTTATAAATGAGACAAACAAGCTGTTGACTTTGTATGTCAATTTAGAGACGCCCATGTGAGTGAGAAGAGACAAGGGGGAACAGGAGGAGGAAAGGATGCACTTTTAAATGGCAGAAAGAGATAGAAAATTCTGGAGTTTGGTGTATTAGAAAATGTTTACAGGCTGAGTAAAACACAAAGGAGCTAGTAACAATATCTGTGTCCTTATTGTGAAGGGAGTGCAGAAAAACAGATAAAGAACTGCAGTGTAGAAATAGCAAAAAGAAAAGGGTTATGTATACAGTAAGAATAGTAAGCCTAACTGGAAATTTATTTCTAAAAATACTAAGCTATATCAACTAGGTGTTGTTCATGATGGTGCAGTGTATTGCTAAGTCCCTAATGTCACAAGCTAAAGCAACAAAATGTGAGGGACTGGTGAAATACTAGATACAGGGTATTATACTAGAAATATGACAGCTAGGTCTGAAACAATTCAGCCCAACACAGATAAATAGGTTAAAGAAATAGCGTAGCCTCTTTAAGGATGCAATAATCAGTTTAAACAGGGGGGAGGGATAAAGCATTAGGTGGTGTATGAATGCATATGTAAGAATCACATGCGGTGTAAGTCTCTCATCAGATTCCAAGGCTAGGAGCTGGATGGTGTAGAGATCTCGGTGATGTTATTATAGGCACAAATATCATCGAGAATTTTATTATTATGGTAGAAACTGTCTTTGCCTATATACATTGGAAGGCAGCTGCTTCTCATAATGACAAGCTATTCTTGGCTGTGACAGGCATTAGAATTCTTTATCAAATAATCATACACTTACCCTACTTTCTGTAAGAAACCTAGTACGCCTCTGTCTAAACCCAAGTAGGACAAGTTCAAAACTTCTAGGAAATGTATTTTATAAAGTGGCCTTTATTTTAATGGACATTCTAAATCACATTTTAGTTGCTTAGGGAACAGAGGAACACCTCTGATCCCAGATAGGACTGGAGCTACTAGAGTGGGCCTCCAATCTCTTAAATACAAAACTACACATAATTTGCTGAAAGAACATGGAGAGTACAAGACAGACCATGGTATGATCACCTGCTGGAGGGCAGATCGGATTAATATTTTACAGATGCTGGGTATCCGAGGAATTCTGGTTACATTTGAATATGTAAGTTTTCTTTCCTACTTTAAGAAGACATACTGTACTGTATGTTAAAAATTTAAATTTCGAATTCATGGGAAATAAAAAATTAATATGAAGAAGCCAGTAAATATTAAAAAGGTATGCTATAAGCTATTTATTTGTTAAGTTTACACTTCTTTTTTCTTTCTTCAGCGTTTCAAAGTTTAAGTAACTTTTTTCAGTTTGTAGTGTCATACATTAAAGAGATACAGAAAAACTACTGATAAACTAACTCACCCTATCCATTACACCTGAAATTTCATAAACTAATGTCATGGTCAAAAAGTCTGAAAAACTTACACCAACTTTCCTTGAACATCACTTTCCACTAGGGAATTTTAAAATTGAATATCAGCCAAAACTATACACTAGAACAGGTTTTAAGAAATGAAGAGGTATCATGTCCCTAAGCATACAGTTCAGCACTTTATTCCTAACAGAGTTTTCTAAGGCATGCTCACCCATCTTCACAGTATCATTCTATCTCCTTCAAGTTTCCTTGATTTTCCTCAATAGTATCTAAAATACAGTTTCTCAAGAAAATACCTGCAGATCAGCCTGCTCTGCTTTTTTTACCTGGACATATCTTGTTCACTGGATCGTTGCAGATATAAATCCCTTCTCCTACCTGCTTACCTATAAGCAACTTTGCCTTTCAGTCATCAGTTCCCTCTTACTCCACTCAGCTGACTAGTTCTTCAGCATTTATTCAATGTACAAGCATATTATTTCTGTCACTTAATAATAAAAGAAATAAAAGTGAAATTGTTACAACTGGACTAAATAAATGTATAGGATACTTCTATATTCTACTCTATTACATTTATGAAAGCTCTACTGTATTAAAGTGAATTAAATATTCATCGCTGCCTTACATAGGAGATCTCTTGGTTTCTTGATAGAAATGAAAACCCCTTCCTTCATTCCAACAGATTTTATGTAGTGAAAGCCCCAAAGAACAGAGACCACAGTGTATTTTAAAACTATAATTTTACACAGCCGCCAAAAGCAATTCATGAACTGCTTGTGGTTTTGTGACATTGTCAAAAACAAAATTATATCATTCTTGGATGATTCATTATATTATTGCCTCTTACTTTCAGGACTGAGGAAAATGAAAATAATTCATTGAACAATTCTTGTACCACTTAATGCTGCAAATATATAGTTTACAGATAATTCATCATGTTCTCTGGCTTTCAAGTGTCAAAATTGCAATTTATTATTGCCCACAGAAATTTATCCTGCAAAGCTGACACCCTGGGCTTTACTGACTAACCCTGGAGAAATACCTAGTAGTGTTTCCAGAACAACTAGGCAAGCAGAAAGAAAAAGGAGGACAGAGTACTCTAGCAGTGACTTGCTTTTACCCTTCATGCCCAGTTTGACATCTTGGAGCTGTACTATGTACACATTGTGAAATAGCACACCTAATTTTTTGTGAGACGAAGATGAATGTAAAGACAGAGCTTCCAGTACTTTCTCTAAAGGTCTTAGCTTACAAATCTCTGCTGTTTGTACCCAGGTGCCTCAGCAGAAGGAAGGGGACCATGAATGAGCACATGGCTTACTCCAAGTACTACTTGGTAATCTACATAAATGAAAATGTTACTAAGAGCTCCAAATATGCCAAAAACATTGCATTTTGATTCAAATCTGTATCAAACAGTTATCAATGATAATTGAACTAATTTTTTTTTATGGTAAGGCTCGCCAAACAGTCTCTTGGCTGTGTCCTGTCTCTCTTTCTTTCTCTCTGGTTTTGTCCTTCAGACGAGGATATGTAGCAGCTCACAGACACATTGTCCTGTGGGCTGCCCACCTCCCCTCATTACCATTCCCAGGGCTGCTGTGGGGACTGAACTGCAGCTGATGTGCACATCATACCTGGCTGTCTGGGGAAGTGTCTGCCATGCCACTGAAATCCCCAGCACATGGCTGGGCCACTCTCACTGTTAATAATGTGAACTTGCATTTTAGTGGGTGACACTCTTTCATCACCATAAGTGAACAAAAGGTTAGAAATACGTCTGCCTAAGAGAGTTTATCTAGTCTAAAGCAAACAAAGTTATTTCCTTCTTTTGCCATTTAAAATTAAATTTCTTAAACCTCACTTTGTGTTTGTTTGGGGTTTCTTTTAAGAACCTTAGCAAAATTTCAGCTTTTATTTGACTTTTTCCTACTCCTTTAAAGCATTTTAAATGATGCTTAATTGTACCTACCCCCAATCAGCATTGTGCAAATGGAGAAGATCTTTTCAGCATCAGTATTGGCTGAAACATTTCCAAAACCAACACTGGTGAGGCTGCTGAGAGTGAAATACAGGGCAGCTATATAGGCACTTCTGATTGATGGGCCTCCTAGTGTATTATTCTCATAATAAGGAGATTCAATTCGTTTTCCTAGCTCATGAAGCCAACCTGCAAAACAAAGCATAAAAAGAATTACTACTAAGTATTACTGACACCTCCATAAAAGCTACGTTATATAAAAAAAAACAGTTCTAGAAACCTCCACAAACCTACTTAAAAGATAGTATATTCTTCACACAATTCCAAGAATAAAAAGAACATTAAACTGTAGGAACTTAAGCAGCACATTAAGTATTTTGTCCCTGGGGTATTTATTTTTATGTACGATTTTTTATGATAAGAACTGCACTTTGCATTGAAATCAAGTGGTTTTGAATTGCATATTACAGGTCTAATTAGATAATTTATAAAATCCATTAAGTCACTGAAAAGAAAAAAATCTTCACCTAATAGCACTGCAGCAACAATGCAACATCATTTAATTCTTTCCATTAATTAATGCTTGGAAAGCTTTTTGACATTCTAAGACTAAATCATTATAATAGTAATTACATATTCAGAGCTTTTCACATGTTTCTTTTTACAGTAGAAATGATTCAAAGAACTAAACATAACTTACAAACCAGAACTAATTTTCAAAACATGCTTCAGTAAGTATTTTCTAAATTGTTCATTTAATCTTTCCTTTCATTTTGATAAATGAGTCTATGTATGCCAGAGAAAGCAGAATTAGCTACTGCCTCAGATATTTGAAAGAAACAACAAAACAACTCCAAACAACAATGCAGGAAAAAATATGCAGCTGGAAAACACAACCTGAATGAATTGCATAAACACAATGCTTCACAAAAATCAAGATAGGGGAAAAAAGAAGGATAAAAATCTATTTGTGTGCCCGGTTTTGCCTGTTAAACAGCTTGCTTGGGAGATTGGGAATCTTTCTTGGGTGTACAGGGAGAACTGCCAAAAGAAAATAATCCTGACAGACAGAGTTTCATTTTTAGAAAAATTGTTTGGGGGTCTCCCTCTTGTAAGCTGGGACCTGATGGACTGAATCACCTCCTGAAGCTTAGTCTCTCTCCACTTCAGTCATCATCCATTTCTATGAATCCAAATATGAACTGGGGGAAATCTCATTGCACAGGATGTCTGCAAAAGTAGGGGGTAGATTTAAAGTATCTGTCCCAGCACTTCCAATTAAGTTTGGAAAAAAGTCTGTAGGAATTTAGCACCTAGAGCAGACCTGCTGAACCGTGGCTGCTCCCATGCTCAGCTCCAGGCTTTCTGGTATGCTGTCCTGCAGAGAAAGCTTAGCCAGAAGGGCTGGGTAATGGCAGAGCAAAGTCTGGCCATGACCCTGCTGACCCACTATGTGCAGGATAGGGAATTTAGTCAAAGGCATAAATGAAAGCAATCTGCATTGTCATACGATGGCAGTACTGAGTAGGATGTTTTACCTTGCCAACAGACAAGAAAGCATATGAAAATCTCCTTGATTTTGCCTGGATAGATAGTACTAATCATGTGGGGCTATTTTGTATTTGTGACTCCCAATTATTTAAAATGAAAGTAAAGTAAAATGGGAAAAAAAAAAAGAAACCTAGCTGAGTCAATACCAGTCCTCTGTGCACTACTATTTCCCTGAGATTACACTACATTTCCCCAACAGTAACATGGCCCTTTGTATGGCAGATTTAATTCCTATGTTTCTATAGTAGGGAATGTAATCACAAACATTAAAGAACATAAAATAAAAACTTAAGAAAATCTCTGGCAGAGAGGAGACAAAGTTAAAGAAAGTCCATCTAAACCTAACGTAAAATAATACAATCATAAAGTTCAAGATCAGCTCAAGATTGTTTCAGTTGCAAAAGTGAAAGAAATAAGTTATTTTAAAGAACTGCAACTGATATGCCTTTTAGGAGAAAATCTCCTTCCTCGGGGTGTTCTAAAAGCCACCGAATCTCAGCCCGTGTATTTCCATTCTTCTCACTTTTCATGCATTTCCAGTACTATCCAGGAAAGGTGGATGACTACATTCTTTAACTGAGAGATATATGTGAACTGGTTTCTCCTTTACAACTCACTTTATGTTCAAGATTTTCACCCAACCCTAAGGAAACATCATGGTTCCTAAAGGATTCATTACTGCTAGTAAAGGTAAGGTAAAAAAAATAAGTGTCTGCATTGTGTCAATCAGTAGAAGTCTCTATAATATTTCTACAATAATTCCACTACCAAAATACCAATACAATAATTTCATAATTTCTAACAAACACTTCTGGCCAAGACACCGGTATTTGAGATGAGTTTAGTATTCAGTGTCTAGTTCTGTGGTATAAATGTTCTCCTCAGCTGGTTGTACGGCTTATCACTGAGCTACAACAGTAGCAGTTAGCAATGATTAGCAATTCTTAACAATTGCTAAAATAATGCCCACAATGTAAAGAAAAGCTATTAAGTAAATTTATTCAGGGATTTAGACTTGGAAGAGAAAACGTATCTCTGAAAGGGAAAACTCAAAAATATATTCCTCTGACTTGTAGATAAGAACATGTTTACAGCTTCTCATTTCTATTTTGGCTGGCAGAGATTATCCTGATCAGGAACTTTTGAAAAAATTATATGAAATGATGTTTCAGCCAGAGTATATAAAATGGTGCAATATCTTTCAGATCAACTGTAGCTCTCATATTTTTGCTGATAGCACTGCATTTTTTTTTCAGTTTCGGAATAAAGGAAAAATACTGTTGGGTGTAAATACTTTCTTCAGCCAGTGGAAATAGTCATGAGGTAGCACCACTGACTAATGCCTTTTCAGTTCCTGTAGGTAACAGCTCTCAGCAGATTCTCTGGCAAACTTGAGTAATTAATTTCTGCCCTCAGGGAAGAAGAGAAAAATAAATATACCTTGTAGTCAGAGGAGCTTCCTAGAATTTAACATTATGAATCTTGTCTGGTTCAGAATTAGCATTGTCTAGGTATAGCTCTCTGACTTTGAAAACATTTTAAAGTGCCAATTAGCATAATTAAGAGGAAGGCCTTTCAAAGGGAAAAAGAGAACTTAAGTAATCAAGTCCCATTGGAAAAGTCAATAGGA
Source organism: Dicrurus megarhynchus (assembly GCA_013399195.1). NCBI lineage: Eukaryota > Metazoa > Chordata > Aves > Passeriformes > Dicruridae > Dicrurus > Dicrurus megarhynchus. The sequence continues at coordinate 178,780 of VXAD01003683.1, read as the reverse complement.
ATTGGATAACTAGCTCCATTAGGCTACCTTGAAAATTGCTGTAAGAATCTGTATTGAGTTTCATTTACTTATATCTGGGAAGTGCTCAAGTATCAGCAGAAGCCTAAAAAAGCATTTAAACCTCCACAGATGACATATTTTTTACCTGGATGGAAACCATATTATTTCATTTACTAGACATCCAGAAAATCAGTCCTTCCTCTGGCTTGGTGCTTTCTCTGCAGTGAGTATGTACAACACTCCCTGTAATTTGCAGCTTCATTCTCTATTACTGCTTAGATTTTCCTTATATGCCAGACACTTCACATATCAGAATACTGTCTAGTACTTCAAAAACTTAGAAATTAGTTGCATTTTCTAATGCATTAATTAACCATAGCACTAATTCTAAAAATAAGACAACCTTTTTTATTTTTTCCAGTTATAAAATAGACCAAAAGTCTCTGGTTTATTCTGCACTACAGTGTCAGGAAGAATAAAGAGATATGGATAAGGAGTGCCTCTTAGAGTATCCCTGAATTTCTGAAAGCAATAGTAGTGATGATGCTAAAAGAGAAAAGAATGAGACAAAGGCCAAGCTTCTCTCAGCTATGATTCCATACCAAATTTAAGGACTTCAAGTATTCCTAGGGAAATGTAAAGGTAGAAAAGCCTATCTGCTCTCACATAATCACTTTTTTTTGATGTTCAGACTGTATTTAAACCTCATGCAGGGCCTGACCATACTTGGCCCTTTCATGCTAGTAAGGAGAGAGCGTAAGCAATACTATGCTGATAGTAGAGAAAGAGAATACGTAGTGAGAAATGCTGGAGTAAACTAAAGGACACTGTGGGTTGTCTTTAGTGAGGGTTATCTTTAGAGACTGTGTTTGAGGCTGAGTTTTGCTTTTCTGGCTGAACTGAAAAGAAATAATAATAGAAGAATGTCCTCAACTGGAACACATGCAGCCTTCTGATATAAATAGATTATAACTTTCAACACAGAAGTTGCTATCTTATGACTACTAATGTGTGTTGCAGTGAACAGTTTAGGGTCATTAAGGAGAAGATAAAAACTGTACAAGAGAAATTAGATCTTTCATCATTGGAATGCATTTTTAAATTAAAATCACCATGTAGCCTGAGAGCTGTTTTGGTTCCTGCTGCAGTAGTCCCTTATCACTGCTGATAGCTCCTAATTTCAGATCTAGAGCCAGGCAGCCAGGAGCTGTAGGTTTGCACAGCAAAGCACACCACCCTTTCATTATACAGCTGCACCCTCTGATCTGCAAATGAACATCTCATATTTCCATTTTAAATGCAGGAAATATGTTCCAAGTTTCTACTGATCTCAATGAACCAAGATTTTTAGTTGTATCTTTCTCTATGTTTCTCTGTATTAACCTCCACAAAATAAACCTTAAGGCAGAACAGTTGCTAAGAGAGAGCAAGTAGGTGAATTTCCTTCTTTTTAGGTAAAAGTACCTGTGAATACAGTTTCTGTGATTTTAGATGTATAAATCTTCCCTCAACTGGCCATGTGGCTTCTTCAGAATGTATCATAGTTAAAGTGTATTTGAGGAGTGTAGGCCAGAGCTAATATTGTATTTGAAATAAGATTTTGTATAACAGCATAATGAATACATTTTACCATATCAAACCCTAATTATCATTCATTAGACATTAAAACATTAGCTTAGCTTTTAATATTGCTTCCAAAGAATTTTGCACAGTTACTCTCTAGATGTTGCTCACTGATACAATACATTCAGAGTCAAAAGGTGTATAAGGAGATGAAATCATTTTAATTCTTCTTGTGTGCATGACTGCATTATTAAATAATCATTACCTCTTTTCTCATGGTGATTACTTGTTTAAGGTACTTCACAAGCACTTCACAGCCTTTTTTATCCCTGTCTAGCCAAAATGTTTTTGACATGTGCAATTTTTTCTTGCTAAAACATTTGTAGTTTTTCCCCAGACTATTAAAAGACCAAACAGCACCATTCCTACTATTTCACCCTGTGGAATATTGCTGTTACTCTTTCATTGCCACAAAACCTGATCATTTGTTTACAGGTTTGATCTATGGTGGGGTTTTGCCTGTCTTGTTAGGAGAGGCTCCCAGGTACCAGAGCAGATGGTTTTAGGATTAAAGAACCCTAGAGATGACAGGAGCAATCATACCTTCAACCACTGCTTCTGGAGGACTGTAAATGTGCCAGACCTTATTGGACTGGGTCAATAAGTTCAACAGGAATCAGGCTTTTATTTCACACAAATTTGGAAAAAAAATAAAAGCTACTAAACTCCCCCAACCCCTCTTTCCTCCCTTCCCCAAAAAACCCCAAAAACCAGTACAAGACACAGTCATGGATGTGTGAAACAGTTGCACATTCTGAGAGTGTGAAAACACAGCTCCAGCACACGTACTCAAATGGCAGAGTCGCACACTAGTAAAACACAGGACATGAATTTATGCTCTTTTCAAAATGAAGACAATAAATAAATGTTATATGTCTAAGAGGAAACCCAAGGTGTGTCAACAAGTACAGGGTACAAAGGAACAGCTCCGGCCAAGAGGTTTATATTTGAAGAAAATTAGCTGGTGTTCTAGATAAGTAAATGTTAATTAGCAATGCACAAAATTTAAACTAGAATGATTTAAATATTAGTACAACAGACATAACCATAATGGCTGCAGGACAATGAGGAACAATTTGCACTAATATAGTTCCCTTGATCTTTATTCTGCTAATACACTTTCCTGCAATGAATGGACACCTAAAACAAGAAAGAAAACAAATGTGATAAAGACAATAACATATTTCTCAAGTACTGAGACTGCTTAAAAATGTTAAATTAAGTTGCAAAGTAATTAATTCCAAAAATCAGTTTTCTTATTTTAGCTTTGTAAAATATGGTTCTTATCACAGTATATTCTTTATCATGATGAATTTAATGATTTTTTTTTTTAAACTAGAAAGACATATAACATGGGTAGGAATGAGACTGGTAATGTTACAGGGCTAAAGGAACATCTACTGTACTCAAACCCACTTATTCAAATACTGTGGAAGGAAATTTTTGCCATGACATAGAAAAGAAACAGATTTAACTTGGACTATATGAGGCATAGTTTTATCTCAACTGCCTGTGAATGAAGTCCCTGTGGTAGAGGCACTCTCAAGGCTGTCCTGTGTGACCCTGGGAGCAGAGCCCAGACACCAGCTGTGCTGACTTGGAACTGCCGCGCATGCAGCAAGGATGGGGATTAGTGCTTCAGATCAGTGCAAGGCAGGGGTATCTGCCCTCCACAGATCATCATCACAGCATTACATTTTTCTTACCTTTGAAACACACTATCTGTATATTTTTAAATCTAATTTATGTCTATTTTAATATTTTCTCCCATTTTTCTATGTTAAGGTCATAATCCCCTGTAACTTTCTGGTGCATTGATTGCATCAACAAATCCAGGTAATGAAGGGTTACCTATGTTAAATTTGTACAAGCAGATTATACTTAACCTCTGGTTGAATTGATTTTCAAGTGCCAAAATGTGAGAGATGGATATTACTTTGATGGAAACTACACAAGATTTTCTATAGACATATATAAAAGTTTATACACATTTACTTGATAAATGTCCACATTATAGATAATAAAAAAGAAAAAAATCACCCCAAAAATCCATTTAATATGTAATCTAAGAGGAGAAAAATACACCCCTTACATATCAAGTACTCTGTGCATCTTTCTATTCAGTAGACAAAATCTTTAGAGGGGAGAGGACAAATTTTATAAGAAGATTTCATGCATCAGATCTCAGATGTTCATCTCTTTAAAGCCTAATCCATAAACAAAAATAGAGTCTTCTTTCATGCAAGTGCTATATATATATATATGTCATTTAAACATCCCTGTGAAAATACTAACAGCATATTTTTGGGGACATTGCAAACAATGGAAATTACAAAAATGTAATATTTTAAAATTACAAGTAAAAGAGTCGAGAATTTCAAAGCCACATCCTTCTCAGAAACAAAACATGATGAAACATCTCTTCAAAATTATAGGTGAGGATTCACCAGTAGCAAATTTGAGGGTCATTGTCATACAAGAATTTAGGTGAACACTAGGAATGGATAGATTTAATAAATATGCCATTTGGTTTCCATTGCAGAGAAACTGGATAGAATTTTTGTTACACCTCTTCCCAAATTGACAAATGAAGAGAGATGGTCATGAGACAAAATCCAAGGCACAAACATGCTCCTGATAAAGCTGATAATTCACACCTTTGCATCTACTCTTTTTTTTCCTTTTTTTTTTTAATGGATCAAAATAAAAAATCAGGATTTGAACATATCAGATGAAATTGTAATTATCTTCCAGACTTTGGGAATATACCACTGATTGTCAAGCATCTGTAACATCATCTAGAGAAAGTTTGAAGTTGGATATAATGCAGTCAGAAGAGAAAAACAAAGGTAAAAAGTGAAGGGCCCCGTATGTGCCATTGCTCTTGAGGCTTGGACATTCAAGATGCCCAAGCCTTTGTAGTCAAAAGCAGGTGGGTGAAATGATCACCTTCATATCTGGTTCCTTTTGAATGCCTGCCTTACCCTTTGCAGGTACAATAATCTGGAGGAAACTGTGGCTTCCCCAAGATCCTTAGGGAAAGTTTTTGACTGTCTAGAGACCTACATTGAGATAGAAGTTTTAAAGACTTTTAAAACCCATAGAGCATTCCAAACTAAATGTGTACTCCTTTGGGCTAGAGCATTTTTAAATAAAAGCTTAACCTCTGTCAGGTCTACCTAAAGTTATTTTCATTTGAAAGGTGACAACCTATGTATTTCTTGTATAAGGTTAACTAATACTCTTTGTAAATATATTGGCTGTTGTATTTTTAATACATTTTCTTTATACATAATACATAACATACATATTCTTTATACATAATACATTTCTTTATACTTAGAAGAAGTATAGAAAGAAAAAAACTTACATTTTGCAGAGCTTTAACTCATCTAACTTGACAAAGTCATAACAAGATATTGACCCATTTTTCTCACTGAAAATGACACTTTCATGGTGAAATAAATACTCAAGGAACTAAGTAGTTTCGGTAGGAAGAGGAGCTCAATCAAAGAATTTAAAAAAGGAAAAAAATCTAAGATCTAATTGCAATGTTCCTCATAACAAGAAGAACACAGCTGAACCGACAAAAGTGCTGAAAACCTGAAAATTAGGCTTTAATTATCTCATAAAACTCAACTCTAAATTTCAAGTATCACTATTTAGAATAAAAAAGTAACATTTTTCTTTTCTCACAGTAAAACTGATGCCACCTTTGAGATATGGACAAAACTTCCTTGTAGGAAGTAATTTCTTGTCATCACCAAGGTGTGGTCTGTTAAGTAATTTATATCTTCATTTTGGAAAGCCATAAGTGCAAGGAGAGATACTTCCTATGGGAAGCTTGCAATCCACCCCAGTGAAGGCACTATGAGGATTGTAATCGGATTTCCAACATCTCTGGTTGATCACTCTTGGGCACGTTCATGGCTTAAAAATGGTAGAGCAAAAGGCCTGATATTAAATACTTACAATGATAGCATTTTATTACAAAAAAAATGTTGGAAAGATATATTTTAAAGTATCTAGTTAGAAACAAGTTAGAACAGTCTGGAGTCCGGCATATCTTCCACCTAATGCAAAATCCTATATAAACTCTCTACAAAACACAGTGTACATGAATTAACAACAGCTTCACACATTTCAAGCCCTGCACATTTCTACCCAGAATCTAACTACAGTTTAAGCATTAAATCTTAGAATTTCTAAATGATGTCCTATCTTCTATTGTCTGCAAAATAAAGTTTTGCGCTTTCACTTTTTCCCCTACTGTGAGAAACCCCCGAGGATCAGCCCACATAGAGTTTCGCAGTCAGAGCCCCAGATATTTCTTAAAGTTGGTAGAAAATTCATGTGAATTAGCTATTACATTTCTTCTTCACCATGTGGCAAAATATTGTCTTTACAGAGAACTTACTTTGTGCTTACAAGTACAGTTTATTCTGGTGAGAGAAGAAAGAAAGGAGTGGTACTGGGGGAAAATGTCCCTTTGGGCAGGGCTCCAGGACAGTCTCCTAAAAGCCAGCTAATGCTCTGCATGAACATAGATGCTATCACCTCTACAAGGCTCTGGGTGCGCTGTCCCTCTCACCCCTACGCTGTGTTGCTGTCTTGCTGCCTCATAAGGCTACAGATTGCATCTCTGGGACATGCAGCTGGCATTCCGTGGATGGCTAAACCAATCAGACTGATCTGTTGCTCATATTTATGAGGAAGACCCCAATAAAGCTCCATTCCAGTCTCACAGTATAATGTAATAAAGATTCCCCTTACAGCAGAGATGCATTTATTCCAAGGTAGAGACCTGTCTATATTACATCTAAGAGCTATGTATAAGAATTTTAAGGGCTGACTCAGCAGACCTGCAAGGAACACATTCCTCTTGATATTTTATGATAGTTCTCTAAACATTTAGGCTTAGTGTTGCAAAGAAGCTCCAGTGTACATGGTCAGTGCACCTGCATTCTTGCAGAACTAGGTCATAAATTCCTTCAGCCTCATTTATCAAGGAGTCAGAATATTTAGAAAAGGAATGTTCTTGAAACTGTGATAAGTTAGTATAGCTCTTCTCAACAGTAATTTGTCAGATGGCTGTGTTAGAATATGTGGGAGATTTAAATCCCTCTTGCTTTTGCAAGTCAGCAGTTTACTCTCTCTTCTTCACATCACTGAATCAAAGAATCAACTAGATTGGAAAAGACCTTGGAGATCATCAGATCCAAAAAAAGGACAAGATGGGGAAATTTTCAATATCAACTTCCTGTGGGAGTAGCAGACAATACATGCAAAGCACTTGCTATAGCTAATTATTTCTATTAACATTTTTATTTTTACTAGGAATAGTTTACAAACAGCTCTAATGCCCTTAATATATTTGGAGTGAAGAAAAAGACCTTTTAATTTTTTTAAAAAATTGTCTTGCTTTGTTCTTCCCAATATCTTTTTCTAGGGTTCTTACGCTAAAAGAAATTAGTAGCATAAGTAAGGTAACTACTTTTTTTGTAACACAGTAAAATGTTAATTTAATTTTTAGATTACAGGTAAACCATACAAATCTAAACCTATAGGTAATTTGAGAAATAAAATTGCAAGGCCATAATCAGAAGTATATAAATCATGTGAATATCATCTTCTTTAAGAAGATGCTCACACTGTCACTGCACAAAATTTTAGTATCTAACATTTCTGCTCCTTAGGCAAACTGGCTGCTACTGTCCTTTTCCAGGCTATTAAATGTCTTGCAGCTAAGTTTGGAATTAGACACATTTTTTGTGCTCGTCATCCACTCAGTGCAAACAGCACGTCCATCTATGCCCTCTTTGGTTCCCTGTGCTCCATCGGTCTGTACCCATCTGTTAGAGCTCTTCTTATCTTATATTTAGACTGTAATACCCTCTTGGGCAAGAGCAGTCTTTTTATCCTGTGTTAATTCAGCAATGGAGACAAGAGGGCCTTGACCCATGAATAGCATCCCAGGTGTTCCTGCAATAAAATTTATGGTAATGAGGGGTTTTTTTTATGGTGTCAGCTAAAGAGTTAGAAACCTGTTTTGCAGTTTTATCTGTTTGGAGTCCAAATCATGCCAAAAAGGTTTTGAGCTACTACAGGCAGGATATTCATGTCTTTTTAAAGATATAAGCATTGTCCTCCATAAGCAATACAGACTATTTTAAAATGAAACCTTTATTATCAAAATATGACAAAATATCCCACACAACAAAACCTTGCAGAATGTAAGTTTTAAAGTTGTTACCAAAAGTTTGTGTGTAAATGTATGCAGCATGGCATAGTTGGTAAATTAATCTCACCTCTACCCTGCTGTTCTCACCTGCTCAGGTTTCACCATCAGAGAAATACAGACAAAAGTCTTTCAGTTCTTATGACAATTTCTCAGTCCTAAGAGTTAATATATTAAAGTTCTGACTCAGAATCTGCAAATAAATTCTCATGGGGGTAATGACAGTGGTAACCAATACCTTAAAATCTTTGTAAAAAAACCCCATATTGTTTATTTGCAACAGCAAGACATCAAGAGGACTATATTTTTTTAGAAAAGCAATGCAATATGCTATACATATTTTATATTTTCATTCTGTCTGGCTGCCAGCAGTCCGCAAGAGTAGAGCTGTTTACTTCCAGGCTCCGCTGTAAGAGTCCTCTCTGCTTTTTAAATCTGAGTAATGCAAGAAGTGGTCCCTGACAGGTGGTACCTTCCCCTCTCCTGCCATCTTCCCCACTCCAGAAATTGAGCGAACTTTCAGCACCTCCTACCTGTTCAAATGCAGTCTCCCAACTTGGCAAAACAGGGCCAGAAGCCTCAGCATGGAAACTGTTTCCTTTTGTAGGTCTAACTACAAATGAAAGGTTAACTTCAGAATTGCAATAAAACCACTCTAATTTCCACCTGATTGGCCTGCATAATCGCACAGGAGATGATAATGACAGTATGGAGTTCAGTTTGGGTCAGTATAGACCACTGCAGTCTACGTGACATCCATTTCTCCTTGTCTTCTGTGTTAATAACATCCGTGCTGGTTAGATAACAGCTAAGTATGTTAACCCTCCCTACAATCCCCTCCTTGCTTGCTCCATAGTTTTTACAGCATTGTCTAAGTATTTTCCTCTGTGTTCTTATCTAAGGAGCCACTGTGTTGTACTAGAACCTGCCTCTGACAGGCAGCCATATGATAAATGGCATTAGGACTTTATTTGCTCTTGCCTCGTCTTAGTTTTTTGTTCCTTGATTCTACAACATGAGTAAAATTTTTCAATTAGTTTTTTTTATTATCTGCCACTTGAATCAAGGAAGTTTAGATCCAAACATATTTGGCTTTTGTGAGGGGGGAAATCAACAATACTTCAAATTGTATCGAAAGATAATAAAAAACCCCAAGAATCTGCAGTGTAATAAGGGCTTGATGTAAAGAAAGAGTAAAAAATGAAGAAGAAAGGTAGTGACTTAGTGGAAAAGCGCACAACGTTTTTAGAGTTGCAGTAGTTCTGAAATAATACATCTGTGTCTGCAGATATGACAGGTCTTTTTGAAGTGTGTGACATAAGGGAATCCTAAGCATTAGCATTTTTATCTCTAGCTCTCTTAAACCTGACAATGAAAAACAATTCAAAATAATTAGGTATAATTACTTTTACAGAATGTGGCTTGTGTAAAACTTTAAATGCTGCAGAATGCATTGACATACTCTCACAGCTTCACACCATCTTCTTTGGCTGAAAGTAGTTACTGGCTAACTTTAAGCACTGTCGCCTGAAAGTACAAAAGGAACAGAAATGTTTTCCAGGGTATAGGAAAATGGAAGAGAGCCTGGAAAGAAAAGATTCTTGAATAATTTCTTCATTTCTGTACTGAAATTATTTTCTATTCTGGCAACAGAAAACGCTTCTTTTATCAAGCACCTGCTCTGGTAAAGGGCAGAGAAAAAAGGATAAATAAATAGAAAATAGGAATATATGCAAAGGACACCTTTAGATTAAAAATTTAAGGCATACTTGTGCTACAGAAGAAAAGAAAAGTTATTTTAGTCATTATGGGATGTCTTTGGAATGCAACACGGCATTTTAACACCCTAGGATCTCCACCTATGTGATGGGACTGAGAGGCAGTCTAATCACATATTGAAGCAGCTGCTGAAAAGATTTCAAAATATAAAGCAAAGGCTTTGTGGGTTTAAACTGGACTGAAAAGATACAGCTTGAACAGCCTAGACATGAGCTTCAAAACAGAAGTAGAAACTCTTAAGAAATCCTAACAGAACTTCCCATTACACCAATGTGTAAGAGACACTAATGTTTTAGCAAACTGTACAAAGCTCTCTGAGGAGGGCAGTGTAACCCTAGAACAAGCTACCCAACCAAATTTGCAGGACTTGGATGGAGCAAGCCGTGTTTGACCTGGTTTACTGCATGTTATAGTCCTGGTTCAACTCTCTGGCTGGTTTAAAGAGGCTCTCTGCAGCCAAGAGTTCTACAGTTCCAAGTACAGCAGTTAAGGGTTAAAGACTCTGATATAACTTCAAATTGATTGAACAGAGCTTTTGTGCACAATATGTTCAACTTCCAATAAATTATACTCTCTGGTGTTCCCATTATGGAAGCCATGTGGAAAGATCCTGGTGTTATTTTACATCTTGGGGCTATCCCTTCTTCTTGGATGTTTACTACGCGGATTTTTCCCCTACGTGTGGCTCTGAGAATTTCTATTATGGTTGCAGAAATTTGTCCAGATACAGCTTCTGCACTGAGATAATAACTGCTTTATAGAATTAATAAATGATACGTAGGTCATCTCTGGTTCAACACAGCAGGATACTTTGTCAAACCTCAGGGGCTTCATCTGCATGCCAGATTTTTACCTTTGACTTAAAAACTGTCCAAAATTTTTTCTACTAGTTACAAAAATCTCAGAAATGTATTACTAATGATGTAAAAATTTCACATTCCATTTCATAAGCTACTTTCATGCCTGTTTTTTTCTGGGCTTCAAATCTGATAGGGCATCTCATTCCTTGGGTATTTGGTGATTGCTAAAATGATTCAATGAGAAGGCAAAGTATGGTGCGTAAAGGAAAATATAGTTTAATCAAGGAACTGAGCCTGTAGGAAAGAACAGCAGGGAAGAATGGCAGAATAAAACTTACTAAGGCCCAGAGCAGCTAAAATACAAATTGGTATTAATCTAAATTCAAAAGGAGTGCTTCAGTTCAGCTCAACAAATGGTATTTTGGTTACACTCACCTGCACCTCAAAAACAGTGGTTTGGGTTTACAAATAGAAAATGGAATTATTTCCACAAACTTAATTTCTATGAATATTTTAAAATATAAATTTATATGTTAAATCCTGACAAGGTCTAGTCAGAAAAGAGGGATTTTAATAAAGAAAACCTGTTGTAGAAAGTATATTAATATATGGTTTATATCTATTTATATAATATTTATTTTTCAGACAAAACAGGCAAAAAAATTAGGGCCAGGGTTTCAGATAAGCCATTCCAAGACCTTAATTTTTAAGTATAGGTCTTTACCATATGCTGACAGGTTTTAACATATACTTCCCACATATGTTATGGTGATTACAGTTTTGCACATAAAACACTTAACTTTTGCAGCACTTAAATTTCTCTGTGTCCAATCTAACAGACTGACAGGCACAGAAAATATTATGTGCCTCTGCTTGTACTGGACTAAAATAATGCATATTTATGTTTAGCTGCAAACAGGATTTCTTCAAAAGCCAGATGAACTTTCTCTCGTTTGTACCTTATTCAAAAGTCTAACCCAAGTAGAGAAAAAAAAAAAATAGTTTTCTTTCATTAATATTCCACACGGTAAGCTTCTCCAAATTTGGCCTCATATATAGTATTTCACACCAGAATTATTTACAACATTCAGGTAAAGTATCCAGCAGAATTTAAATAAATATTTTTGGTTGCTTTGAAATACATAAGTACATTAATTCTAATTTCTTTATGCTTTTAATGATTTTATCTATATTCATTATAACAAGGCTAGATATTGTGAACCTCAAAAAATTCATGGAAAATTTACACATTGCGTGTACAATAAAAGCGTTACTTTCACGGAGGAGTGAAACTCTTAAGGATTAAAAAAGGCAATAAAATTATTTAAAAGCATTTCAGTGTTAGATATTCTCCTGGGATTAAAATTTTCTGTTTGAACTGCTTCAGTGTGTTTCATCACAATGTAATGCTTCAGTATTTTGGTATATCCTTGTCTTTTTCAAAGTATGTGCACTGTAATAAGTACTGCTTGCAGTCATTCATAAGATGAGTACTTTGAGAAGTTTCATAGCTTCAAAGTGATCATCTTGTTTTAGTTGTCTAGTTTATTCCTATTTATTATTTCTGTATGACACTCCAGGGGCTAATTATTTTATATAGTGCTGCAAGAAACAACCCAAACTAGATAGCTGAGTCTCTCAGATATTGATACCCCAAAATATTTCACAAGAGTGGTAACCATCAACCATTTCCTTCAAATATTAATTAGAAGTGAATTTTCAGCCCTGCATCCCACAAAAAAAAAAAACAAAAAACCAAAAAATAGACAGGTGAGTATACAGGTATTTCTATTCCACACAACAATGGACCTTCAATACATGTACCAAAGGTCAACAGAGCACTACAATTTATTTTGCTAAATTGAAAATACCAGCATTCAGGCATGGCATAAGTATTTTTAAAATTCTTTTTCTTAAAGATTCCTCTTCAAAACCAGAAAGGACCATAGTTCCAGAGGAATGGATTCTGTTACTACTAATGACAAAAAATGAAGAAAACCGATAATCAAGAACATAGTGAAACAGACTGGAAGAGAAATCAAAATCAAACCTTCAGGTACAGAGATGACAGACTGAAGTGAACAATTGATCACTGCCAGTGAACGATGTGCTGTGTGATGTAGTCAGCACGATGTTCTTTCCTGCTCTGCACAAGGATTCATAAATCTAGACATGTCAGTTCTAACCTGATGGATGTGTGTGTTTGGAGCAGTGAAACCAGACCAATATTTTACAGTAGAACACAGTTCTCTTGGCTGAGATCCTTGGAAATTTACAAGAACTCCTTCTGGCAGTGAGGAGGATTTGCTTAGTTCTTAGAGTGCCACAAAACAAACTGAACTGCTGTTCCCACTAAAGCAGACCAGGGAGTGCTGGGCACCTGTGCTGAACCTTGCCATCTGCCAGACAGCACGAGAGCAGGTGCCAGCTGCAGGCTTTCCCAAGACTCCTGCTGCAGTTCATTAGTACTAGCTCTTCATAAGCTGAACATTTGTTGAAATTACTGGAAGCTGTTTTGATGTAGGTCCAGGCTCAAACTCCAGAAAGTAGGTCTGGAATACAGAAGTAGGTACATGTACCTGCATGCACCAAACACTTCCATCATCTGTGTCCAAAACCTGATCATTCCTTAGCACTACAGATTTACCATGTGTCTTCTCTTAGCTGATTTTCCTGACAGCCCCACTACCTGGGTATTTATGATCACACAAAATCTCAATTTTCATATTTTTTTTCAAACTAAGTTCCTGGTTGCCACTGTTGCTAAGAATATGTTGTGAACATGAGTCTCACAGGATTCAAAAGCAGACTGACAATCACACATTTCAAAAATCTCATTATTTTTCATATTTTATTTGTTATGGTTTTTGAATGCTTAGATTTAGTAAAAAATACTCATGTCATATTCAAACCCAAGTTTTTAATCCTTTGGTAGAAGGAAATGTACAGAGACAAAGCTGGAATGATCTAAGATCATTAATAGTGAAAACAATTCATATACAAAAAAGAAGAAAAATAAACACCAAGCCTCTATCTCAACTTTCATATCAACTCTTCTCATGTCTATCCATTTAAGTAATTTTGCTTTGCAAAAATATATTCATATCTACCTGCTTCTACAGTACATTCTGAGATTTAGTATAACGTGGAAACACTAGGAGTCAAAAGTTAATTATAGCTTTGACAAATTATGTACTTTATTGATCAAGAATGGAAGTAATGCCACTGATTTTTCCAACATGATTTCTACTTTTATTTGCCCCATGGTTATGCTGGGTCTAAGAGCACCAGAAACTTGTTAGTTCACTAACATACATTATTTGTGGAAGAACTGGCAGATATACACACACCTAAAAATAGACTTTCTTCTGAAAAGAGGATAGCGTGAGTTTTAACCTGAATAAATATAACAATGCCACAAGTATCTATTGTCAAGGATATGCTTAAATCTGTACCTTCAGAATTCCTGGCAAGATTGTTCATGACCTTGTGAAAACTAAAACCGGCTGCCTCTGGTTTCTTAGCATAAACTAGGAAAAAGCTTCCTGGCACTAAAACTTCCCAGGCTGTTGAAACTCAAGAGAATCACAGGTAAATGCCTCTCTTAATAGATATTCCAGCTTGATGCTGACTTACAAAATTCTGACAAGAGTGAAGCAACCTGGGGACCACAAAGGACTTGGGCAGAATTTAGGAACCGGAGCTCAAGATTTTAACCTAAAGTTTGCATCTAAGACATAGGACACCTACCTTTTGGAAAACCCATTTCAGCCAACTTCTGCATCAGGCCAGAAGGGCCACAATCTTAACATGATTAAGACACTTGGGGATTCTCTCCTATCTGCACTTGGTGGGGATCTTTCTGTCACCTCAACCCTGCATCTAAATTTCCTGAAGGACTCAGTGGGAAAGGTAGTTTTTGAATTCAGGCTGTTCACTTCAGCCCAACACGAGACTTTTAACACCTGAGTGAAAGGCCCTGAAGGCACAGCCCTGTTTTCAGCATTTCCTACTGATACCACTCAGGTGCTGTGCACTTTTTTCTGGACCTAACTCTGCCACTGAGAGCTAATTGCAGGTATTCACTTGGAGTCAGGATCTGAGTCCTTTTAAAGGCTCTGACTGCAAGAGTGTGGTAAACAAAATGTGTGTGGGAAGTTTTATACTGCAGAGTATGTGAAACTACAGTGGTTCAGTGACAAAACTACAGTGGTTCAGCGACAACACTACAGTCGTTCAGTGACAACTGAGTTCTTGATTTCAAAAGTGCTGTAAATTAAAAAACTAATAGAAAATGAGTAAAAGCCTGAGATGGAACTTGAAGTACTAAATTGAAATAAAGATTTAAAAAGCTGAAGAACAATACTCTTTACAGGCCTGATTTTAAAGCTTATTCCAAAGTTTATTTATTATGTATAAAAGCCCAAGTTATTTTTGTACTGTATTTTGCATTGATAACAACCCCTCCATAGTCGGAATGTTGTGTTGCTGTAGGACTAACAAAAAGTCACAGCTAAATTTCTGGTGGACAGGAAGGAACTTTTTTTGAGACAGTGGCATAAATTATACCTGACAGTTTTGACTAAGAGAGCCAGCATCCTGACTCTTGGCCCTCTCCTGATCTCCTCACTACACTCAAGACAGCTGGGTTTCAACAACTCACATGGTTCTCACAGAATGAATACCTTCAGCAACAGGAAATATTTTCAATATTATCTGTTTCCCATAGAGACAGATAGAAAAATAACTTTCTCATATATAATAAGAAGTTGAATAGCTCAGTATATATTAATATAAAACAGCAGTCAGCAAATAAAGAGCCCATGCCTAAATCTGATGCCAGCTAAACTATAGAAATGGGAGCCAGTGGCATTGGAATGTTAGGATCAGCCAGGAAGCTAAACACAGTCTAGCCTGTACTCTGTGCCAACTAACAGAAAATTAATCTTATTTTTACAGGTTGGTGAAGATCATGCCATGTCTCATGGAGACATCTGTTTCACCAATGAGAACAAATGAGGGGAACAAGGTGAAATGTAACAGGGAGGGACCTGAAAATGCCAGAAGGGAAAAGTAGGACAAGAATTGTACTACTGTCTCCTGTGGGTGGGAATGATGTGTCCAGGAGTCGTGGTTTTATCAGACATTAGAGTCAAGATGCTGCACATGGAACAACACTTTCCTAAGATGGGAGAACTTGCTGAGGTAAAGGTTTCCAGCATCTAAAAGCAGTGGCCATACTGTGTATCCTCCAAATCATGTAATCAGTTAAATCTAACAATACTAGAGCTAAGCAAGAGATACAGTTTTTAACATTATGCTACACTGATATTTGTCCCAATGCCACCACATCATGACAGTTCATCAGTAATAGACCCAGACACTACACCTCTCTCACTGTGCAACCATGTGGCTAAATTCGTGAATGTAACCATGTTTTTAAATTATTTGCAGTGGAACTGCTGCCTGAATAAGGACAAAAAGTGAAATAAAAGCTTACAATTAGGTCCAGTAAGAACAAAGCAAATGCCATTTTCAGTTCTGGGTATTTTCATTGGAACAACTTTATCACTCCCATTGCCCCAATTCAAATGCAAATTAAGCACCACATTTGTTAAAATTAGCTAGAGAAATAGATACACAGAAGCAAATGCTGCTAGATCTGGGCTATGGTGCATATCTGATGGCACAGCAAGGTTCAAAGTATTATGGTAACAGTACTGCAGCTTTAAAACGTTTGTTTTAAGTGTTAGCAAACCTCGGTCTTGAAATCTGTGCTACAAGCTTTCTGAGGAAGCACTAGACAGCGTAAATAAAAGCTAAAAGCTTTTTTCTCTCTCTGCCTCTTCTCCCAAAAATAGCAGCAAACATAAAAAGCAAATTAATCTTCTTTTTATTCCAGATATAATTTTCCTGTCTTAGAACTAACCCATTCCTATATTTCAGCTCTTCCATACATTGCAGCATCCATACTCATGATGCCAAACTCAGTTTTTCAGGTGGACATCACCTGAAACATTCCAGTGAAGAATAAAAAGTAGAATTTCCAAGGAAGTGACGCATTTCTTTTAATTTAAAAAAAGCATAGGTATTGTAATTTTTGTATAGTATTTTTTAATGTTGTGCATTAGAAAGCCTTTTAATGGCAGGAATAAACTTCGTGTATGATGCATTGATGGAAACTTGAGTCTGCAGTTGTGGTATTAATGTATTGAAATCAAAAGTTAAAAAATTAAAACCCATAAGCGTAAGGATCATATTCTACTGCTTTGCCTGTAGCAAGATATCTCTTTTACATGCTCTCCAAAACAACACAAATTCTTCATCTGAGGTCTTCTTTTAGGAGAACAGAATATCCTCAGTGTCTTGCAGTAATAGTACCTTAATTATCCTCCAAGCGAGATTTCTCCTGTGTGCATTATTTGCTTATGATTTATTATGATTTCCAGATCTCATTTTACTTTGCTTAATCACTCATACTCTAAATTACACCTACCATTCTCCCTCAACATATCCCCAGCGTGGATGCTATGAGGTGTAGTGAACTTGTCATTTGAAGTTTTCTTAAGGTGAAAAGAAAGACTAGCTATGTATAATCACCGTCAAAAGATACACAGAGGACAAAAACTTAATTTCATTGGGTTTCATCAGCAAGTAGTTTGCATGTGGAGAGAAATGGAAGTTGTACTGATTGAAAAAATTACATAATCTAAGTTTTTGTGCTTGTAAATGTGACACATAAGCTTAACCAGAAATTTTGTCAGTGCTGGAGTGATCTGTGCAAAACAGCAGCTTCATGGTAGATATCTGGAGTTTTCTGAGCTCTTTTCTTTAAACCAGTGTCTAATACTTTAACATTTTAAAACCATTTCACTTAAAAAACCCCAAACAAAAATATCCAAACAAATCCCCAAAGCTATAAATTATTTAACTTAGCTCTAGAACTAATATCTGTAGGAGCATTACAGGAGTCATTACAGTATAATTTTTATTATAAATTTATAGCATCTAAATATTTTAGAGACCATCCAAGAAGGTGGTGGAGCAGCCTTCCAGGCGAAAATGCAAACTCACACATTTAGAAAAAAAACCTAAAAAAATGCCTGGCTGTAAGCCCAATATAAAAGCCCTTTTTCCATATAAAAGGTGAAAGTCTGAGAGCACACACTTCCAAGAAATGCCTTGACCCATGCAGTGTGGAAGAGCACTGCCTAGAGGTGTCAGGGGAAGGTCCCTGGTTGTCACAGGTCAAGGTAAGTTAGTGGCGAGGGGCTGTTAAGGAGTGGTTCCTGCCTAGGAAGCCTGTGGCTTCGGCCTCAGTTGGCCTTGGCACACAAGTGAGATAAGTTCAGCACATTTGCCCATAACTCAGTCAGAGGCCACAAAGCTGCTATGCAGAGGTTGTTTATTCTAATGTTATCTATAGCTGCGGTGTCCTGCAAGCCACCGCAGGTCCATCTAGCAGCAGAAATAGCCTAGAACTGCCCACCAGCTGGGCGTACCATGATTTATATACCCTGTTACAAATCCAACCAGAGGACGGTACGTGTCTTTATTTACAAATTTATACCAATTAATTCTAACCTGTTCTAGACATGCAATTTCCTGTCTTATCTCTATTCTACCAATCAATTTATGCCCCCGTCACCAAGAACATGGAGGACAGTGAAGAAGAAGAAGGAGAAGGTGACCACACCCTTTAGACTCCATCTTGACCCCCCTGTACATGTTTAACCCCCATGTACATGTTATCAGATTATACATTTCACCCGGTGCAAAGTGACTATTAATGCTTATATTACACTCTTGTGGCTTGCAATTCATCTTTTAGAGTTGGCAAAGTTCTTCAAGGACAAAGATCAAAGGCAGTGCCCCCTGGGGCACCCCCATTTCGGGGTGTCAAGTCCCCTAAATTAGACAGAGGCATGTCGTGGGTTCCGACAGAAGCCCACTGGAAGATGATCAGTGTGTGGTAACCCAGATACAGCACTCTTCACCGAGACACAAATGGGACTTCTGGGAAATGTCTTTGTTCCAGTTAAACTGGGGCTGGTTCTAATGAGCTTGTTGGGACATTTGGTTATTACTGCCATTGCCCAAGAACGGACAGAACTGATGGGTGAAGGTTAATGTTTTCATAGTGGTGAATGCCAAGAGCCCCAGGGTATATGAGGAGAGTTTTCTGAATGTGGCCTTGCCTGAGGGAAAAGGGAGCATGGCCAACTGCCCTACCCATGGAGCAAGTATGCAGCCCATCCTCATTATTTGGACTGCAATGAATGCTTTGAAAACAGCTATTGTTTGTGGCCTACATAAGCTGACAAAGTGCCTTAAGAGCTACTTCCCACCAGAGAGACTTTATTGTTATTATTATTATCTGGATTTGTTTCTCTGTTAGCAATATTTGACCAATTTTTGCACAGTGGGCTTTCTTTGTATATTCTCCCCTAGAGCTGCAGTCTTTTCTTTCAGATGTTTGCTCTCTGTAAGGAGTTCAGCAGCAGGTCACAGACCTGGTTTACAAATGAAAAGATAAATAAACCACCAACTTAGAAGAAGACTCCACAAATCTTTAAGTAACATATTGGAAAACTAGAAACACATATTTCTTGGACTTTCTTCTTTTTCTCTTCCTGACCCATCATCTTCACTTTTCTGAGCTCAAGCACCTTTAACATGATTGTAATTTTTCCCTCAGATTTATCATTATTAGATGATATTTAGACAGATGATAATTGGGTTAAGAGAAAAGAAAGAAATTAAAGGAGATAAGAATAGGGCAATCTCTGCAGTTTAAATGCATATCACTGAGCCTTTGGTCACAGGTGTTTGCATTATTTCCCCCACACCAAATATTTTTTCTCTTGGGAAACTCTGCCTCACCTTTAGATAAACTTCGTTTATGGAAGATGTTTCATTGGAAAAAATGAAATGCTTAAAATCTAAAGAGCTAATCTGGAACACTCAATTAAACCAGAATGAATGCTGGGGTAGAAACTAAACATTGGACCAAAACTGAGCATTCCACTGCTAAACATCTCATCTCTTCTGCAAAAATCAAAGCCTGCAAATCCTCTAAACAATAATTCCAAAGGGAGTTTTTAACTTGAAGACATTTCAGGGCGTATCTGTTTCAATGTATAGGAAAAAATCAGCACACTTGAGGGAATGTTTTGTTGATGAATTTTCCTAATTTGCAAAACCAGGATGAGTTTTCTCATCTATGCTTTTACATAGTATGTTTAGCCATTTCCGATAACGATCCTGAATTTTCCAAACTTTGAATCATTCTTAAAAATCTCAAATTCTTTTCTATTTTTTCCAATTGATTTTTATTTTAACCTTCTTTTTCAGATTGACCTGAAATTCAGAGTGCCAAACTCCTCCTTTTCTTTACAAACAGCACTAAACAATGGCATAAGATTGAACAAAACCTGAAATACTGAGTGACTTCTACACGTACTTTTATATATTTACATATATTTATGGATATATACACGTGTGTATGTATATGTAGGAAGGAAGAACTTACCTATGTCCCAAGTAAGTGGGTTATTCTGTTCCATCTCCCTTTTCCCTATGACATACCAGATGCAGGCCATCCAGTGAGCAAGCAAGGCAAACATGGACATGAGAAGCGTGAGAACGATTGTGCTGTGCTGGGAGTAACGATCCAACTTCTGGAGGAGACGCAAGAGGCGCAGCAGCCGCACTGTTTTTAGAAGGTGGACAAGGGAAACCTAGGAGAACAGGGAGAGAAAACCACTTGTCAGAAGCTAAACTTCTTGTCAGCAGCTTTCTTCTATTGCACAGTTCTCTTGTTTCAATGAAAGGAAATTCTACAGCTCTATGAAATTTTACACACTCTTCATTCAGCTGCATAGCTGACAAGACTAAACCTTAAGACGGTAGAGGAGAGCAAAGAAGATGCTTTAAAAAAAAAGTGTTATATTTTGATGTGTAAATACATAATTATTATTTCTGATTTAAACCAAACTTGAAATACTAGATCTTTCCTGTTGTTTTTTTCATGCAGTCTTCTTTCAGATTTAGCTTAAAAATTTGTGTTTGTGAAAAATGGGTTCTTCTCAGCTCTAGAAGAGAAACATAATTGTCAAACTGACCAATGTTCATCTGACCACAATTTGAAACCACAAAATATGTATATCCAAGCACATAATAATTTTCAGCTTCAGCTAACAGTACACCAAATTTAACTGCCTTTGAGATGAAAGCAGTTTATAATTTCACATGGAAGAGGCAATAGCGAATAGCAGATATTTTGCAGAACACTAAAGCAGAGAACTTAGAGAAGGCTAAGATTTGTTCTTGAGATTTAAACCTGTGCTCAGGGACCTGGGCATATTTTACTGCTCTGTACTAAGTAGTAGTCTCAAAAATCTTTCATTATAACTTCTAATACTGCTTCTTAAATTCCTTAACTAAAATATTATTGCCTTTCAAGTTTGTGTGGCAAAAACAGCATCTGATCTGCTCAGCACCCTAAGTATACTTCAGTTTAGGAACTATATGGCTCTGGCCTTAGAGGAGTTCCAACATAAAGCGAGCAGTCTCTGGGTAACCCCACACCCTCCAGAGCATCCTGCAGCCTACGTCCATATCATAGTGTGCACACACCACAGTTTTGCATGGAATGCGTTTGGCTCATGTTTCAGCTGTTGGGCAGAGTTAGCAAACAATATGCAGATTAGGACCCAAATACTTTTAATGTATTTGTCTAAGATTAAATAGCCATAATTTTCATTAACAGTAAGCTTTTTTTTTCTTCCCTCATTAATGAGACAGTAGGATTAATGCCTGGTTGATACAGGATACCCGCACCAGCTAGAAAAGAAACATCAGATTTGATGTGTCTTGCCACAGCACTCCCAGAGCACAGTAATGAGCTCTCTCAAAAGCAAGTCTAAAAACACAGCCCAATCAATATCCTTTTGCTTTTGCTAATCCAGAATATCCTGAAGTTCAACCTTTCTGTTTCTGTTACCAAAGCTAATATTTTGAACTCTAAAATTTATAGGTGTGTTTTTACTAACAGCTAGATCTGTGGTGATTGATAAATTCTGTAACATCAAGTGTTTTCGATTTGTTCAAAGACTTAATAACCCATTGATTTTATTCCAGTCTCAGGAATTAAGTAGGTGGGAAACCTGTAAATAAGAAAATAAGAAATCTACAAGCATAATTTTTTTGTCACTACAGTTTTGGTACTGCATGAGTAATTCTCCCATGAGCCTCTTCAAACAGAAATATTTGCAGCCCGTTATTTAATGTGGTTTTTTTTTTCAAGAACCTTTACATTTTTTTGCATGTACATAGTAAGGAAAAAAAGAAAAATCAACAAAAAATATGACACTTTTTCAAAATACGTTGTTAAAATAAGATCTGACATTTGAGCACACAAACATTTACAAGGTCGTTTCTTGCATTTCTTTTCCTCATCTTATGTCATTTTCCATCTACAGTGTCAGGGAATTAATTATGTCTGTGGCCTTAAGCCCAAGAATATCTGCAAGTCTAGGGCAGAAGGCTGCAAAATATTTGAAGCAATTGCCATGTTTCTATTACTACAATCATATAACTTTAATTTATAATTATTCTATGACTACCATGAAACTCTACCATCCACCTCTGTTTCAGTGGTAATTCATTTCCCAAAGTCTCCTTTTCTTCTCTCTCATCAGCTTGTTTGAACCAAGCACAGTTCTGTTGCACTTATAATATAAATGGGTCCCTATTCATGACTGACTCTTCAAGGTGTTGTAGTAACATACAAACATTTGTATAATGATTTTGTATATAATGACTGTATATGTGCTATGGCCTACACATTGGAGCCTTCATCTTCCCATGGGAGCCTATGTTCTAAAACATCACAATTAAATAATGATAACCTTGGTGAAATTATTTTTTCTTTTTTTAGATTCCTGAAAAAAAGAAATTTAAAAAGGACTGTTACAATTGTATCTGTGCCCTGCCCGTTATCAGTCTTGCCTAAATTCTGACCATTTTTTTTGAACTACAGATATAAAGACAGTGAATCATATATCATAATACTCTTTTTAATGTGGAGGCATGTTTCATTTTGAGTCCTAAGGACTGCCCCATTTCAAAATTATTTCTGCATAAATTTGGACAGAGATGTAATTAATCATGTATTATTGCACAGAATATTCTCATTAGTCATGCCAAACACTCTTCTGGTATTGTGCCCAATATGTCATTGGAAGATCTAAAATGCCATCAGGCAGCTTCTTTTTCTCTGTCACAAATTTAGGAAGACAAAATAAGGAGTCAGCACTCATACTTGTGTATGCATAGATTTTTCTTTGCCCACAGATATAAAATCATCAAAATTTTCCTTTTTGTTAATCGTTTTAGACTAGCTGGGTTAACCTTTTTCTGTCAAAAGGACACGGACAAAATTTTATCTAACACAAACTCAATCAACATAGTCCCGAGAAGTACTGACAAAAAATAAAGTTGCTACAAACCAGTGATGAAATTCTCTCCTTGGAAGAATCATCTACTACATAAAAAATGAATTAATGAAGAAACAGGACACATTTTAAGAAATTACTAGTGCAAGAGACTTTTAATAATTTTTTGTCCACCTGGTTAGTCAATTTTCCTCAAAAAATGATACTCTTGTTTTATAACCATTGATAGCTACTCAGAAAGGAGCAATTCAATTGTTATAACTAGGGCTTAAAGGCCTGGTTTTTGAGGCAACATTTGACACCATTTTTCCCCAGATTAAGGGATCATTTTTGTCAGATGAACACAAGGATGGGAGAAGCTGGGGTCTCAGATCTCCAAAGGGTCCCTGATTTTAGTGGGAGGGCAGAATCCAGGTAAGGTGTAAAGGCAGTAGAGCCAACTCATACAGTTTCACTTTCATTTCTTTTGAAATATATACAAAGATAGCAAAAGACTCCACAGCATTTACATGCACTCTGGCTCCATCAATCTCCAACTGGGGTATGACATATATGTGCCATACATACATGGGTATGTATGGCACTATACCTATAGCTTGCAGAATTTAGAGCATCCCTAAAGGTTTGGCCTTTGTGCCTGAACAGCAAAGGAGTGAGATGCTCTCTGATGCCCCTTCTCACCGTTCTGTTGAGGCAACATCTGAAAGTCGATGAAGTGAAAATCTGAGAACAGACATGAGGAAATGGCTTATTAAATCATGAAATCTGAAAACAGCATAATGTGATTAACACCTCCCCCCATTCTTGAAGCAGTTGATAAGTCATTGTTATCTTGAGGATTATATTAACAGTTGCCAAGTCTTGTCATGATAGGAGAGATGATATAGTAAGGCACTGTGTTCCCATCAAGGAATCATACAGAGGTCTTACTAAGGGAAAAATTTTAAAAGTAGGACAGAGAGAAGATGTGTATTAATCATATTATAGTAGTGTTTTTCATGTTGTGATATTTTAACTGGAAAAATAATCATTAGATAGTACTTTCTTTTCCAGAATTAAGTATGGAAGGCATATCAGTCCTTCCAGTGGGGGGGAAGAAGTTGTTGTTTCCAGGTTATTTTAATTTTCTTTTTGAAAGAAAAGATAAACCTGGTTCATTCAATGAAAAATTATTAATGGAAATTAAACCAACAGCATTATGTTGGCTGTTTGGTTTGAATGTAAAGGATAAACTGAGATAGTAATGTATTTAAAGAGATTATCCACCTTTTATAAGAAAACAGTGAACAATGTGAAACTATTAACTACCAGGTTTTTAAAGTTACTGCACTAGCAGTATTACATTGATGGTTCTTTATGTAATAAATGGCATGAAAAGGGAGTTCATTGAAGGAAATGGAACTAAATGATAAGATCAAACATGATACCTTACATGGGATCCTTCCTGACTAGTATTATTCTATGTTGTTATTTTTTTCTGATATATGTCTATCCTATCATCTCTGTACTTGTCTGTAACTCATTTTTAATGAAATTGAGATTGAGTGCATCTGTTTACAAAGGATCAGAATTCTGGGAATTAGAAAGTGGACAGCTAAAACCTTAGTCTCCTCTGGTAAAAGTCCACAAAATTAAGAAACCTCTGACAACATTTTTTTCAGAAACTAAACTTTCTGATTCAGAGGGGCAGGAGGTGTTTGCTTGTTTGTTGCAACTTTGCATAGTAGATCCTTACTCTACAAAATCTAATAGGGCTAGCAGAATAAAAATCTTTGTCTTAGCATAAGTAAGCCAACACAAATGTAACCCATCATAATTGTGACATCACCTGACATTAGAACAAATATTTTTCAAAGCAGATTAAGCCTTTTATCATTACATTCCTAAAAGAGATGAGTTAAAACCAAAGTTAATAACAATTTTAAGCATTACAAGTTAGAACACACAAAAAATTAGTAGTCATTTTTTCAGTAAAATTCCCAGAAGTAAAGAGAGAGGATTCCTAGTTAAAGAAACATGCTGACCGTAACAATGATTTACTTTACCACAGTAAAAATTTATGAGTCTTGAAAAATTAAGGACTGAATTTATGAATCAAAAGAGAGCAAAAGCCATAGCAAACTCTATTTGGGTACAGTAATTAGACATGAAGCTAACATAGATGCAACTGTTTGCAAAGCAAAGATAATTGAATTAAAAAATTGGTACATCCAGTGTGAAACTACACCACAAAACAGTAAAAGACACCAAGGCATTTTAGTTAATTCAGTTTTAGTCTCCAGGTCTGGGAAAAAAAAAACACATCAAAAAACTCTTCTTGAAAAAAGAGAACAATTAAGAAGAGAGGTTAGTACTTACCACAGTGACGTTGAAAGCATAAAGAAGATCAAAAGGAAGTGCAGCAATTAAATCAATGATAAACCATGTAGTCACATAGTGGATGCAAATAGATCTTGCTTCAAATATCACTTGGCCAGACTTGCTGACATATGTTGTTCGGAAATTTAAAATAATATCTGCTTGACAAAGAATGGACAGAATCAGAGACAGTGATTTCTTGATTCCTGGGCACAACACCAGGAATTCAGCATAACACTGACTGGTTTTCTTCTGCATCATAAATACCACATGAATAATCTAATACAGAAACAAAAAAAACATAGTGGTAAGAGATGCACATACACAGAGTTAAACCAATTAGTGCATTATTCTTTTCAAGGAGTAAGCAGAATGTCTAAAACATTTATAACTCACTGATTTACAAAGGGATTTGAATTAAAAAAAACCATCCACACACTGATCTTTAAACTGCACCAAATATTGGTATTTTTCTAAATGAAAAAAGTAAGAGTATTATTTTTGTCCATAAAATTTATTTACATTTTTTTTGAAATTAAAAAATCATTAATTATTTTATTTAAAAGGTGTAATTTAAGCTGTTTTAGTGATAACAGCACAGACGACAAATGTCATCCTCAAGGATAACCATTTATCAACAGAAAAGTGCTGAACACACTTGAACAAAAGGCTTTTTGGGCTATGGTGGAGATCACAAAAGTGATATGAATTGCTTGGTGACTTGTGTATTTTGTATGTTCCCATCTAACATTCCAGGATGCGTGTCTTTCAGTATGAGATATACTTTTGACATGTCTTGCCAAAACACATCAGCACTCGAAGAAAAGCTCGGGTCTTGACAACAGAGTCTCAATTATTTTCATGCCCTACAAGACGAAGACTATAATCTGTCCCCAAGCTATGCACCCTGTTTCTACTAACATTAGTGAGAACTACTTGTGTAACTTTTACAGTGTCAGAAAAGAGTGCAGCCAACCATTAAGGCTGGTGTTTTATAGCAAAATAGCTTTAGGGGGGAAAAAAGATTGATTTGCATTTCTGCCTAGAAGTTCTTTAGGTAGGCTACACTAAGACTGCATAAAATATGACCTTTTCTTCAAGCCTGCTGACCATAATATGCAAGAAGACAGGAAACAATTTTTTCCCCCCACTGATGGCAAAGAGAAGAAGAAGAGAGATTCAGCACACAGAGGAAATCATGCTGGATCATTCCTTTAGGGTATCAGAAATTATTCCTTTAGGATAAATTTTGATCAAATCCCAAATTCTAATGTTTTGGGTCTGGCAAATAATTATTTGCCAGGTTTCACTAGTAGAAAATTTTTGTGCTAATAGGTCTTCTGCAGTTTGCAGCTAGACAGTCTGCTATGATCATTTGTCTTACTGGCTAACCTGTATATTGCTAGTAGTAAACCTAAGATATTTCTAACAGTTTGACCTCGGCTGCTCCGTCCCTTTGACCCAGTGCAGTCAAGTCTCCTAAATAAATGAAATCTTTGGGGAATTTCTCATTGTTTGGGCACAGTGTGATCATGCAATTTTTTCAGTATTTAGTGCAAAACCTTAACACAAAGTGACCTAAACACATATCAGAGGCTATCTGGCTCCATGGACTGAGGTCTTACAGGTTAAACTTGGTTTATGGTTTAAGAACTACTGTTTTCATTCAATGAAGTACTCAGGCTGAACAGAACATATAAGTAAAATCAGAGATATAATAATTTTAGATTACCTCATGTAGTAGTCGCAGCTGGCCCTGCATTCTTAAAGCTACAAAAATGTTATGAAATATTCAATAATACCATTAAGATAGGAAAAGAGCATAATTTCATATGGTTCATAATAATCAACGGGGTCAGTTCGACTCCACAGGTGCTTTGTAGAGGCTGTTGGTTAGCCACATTTCCAGATCAGTATGGCAGCACCAGTCACATAAAGAACACCTTCATGCAGATTTGTTTGATAGAGGTAAGAAAGAAAGATAAATGTATTTACGTCACTAATATGTTGATACTTCTCATTCTCATTTGTCTCAGAAACTCCAACGTGCAGTTATCAAAGTGAGAAAAGTATTTGCTTACTTATTGCACATTAGCATTCGTGAAACAACTAAAGCTTTAATAGAAAAGGAGATAAATTCTTGCTTTAAATGTAAGACATCCAGTACAGCAAAGGCTTATCAATGTGCATATGCAATTCACTGCTCAAGTTTGAAGAGATTAGGGTTTTTCTGCACTGCACCCTTTTCTGCCTTCCTGTCAAAGCAATTTAGGACAACAGGCCAAGATAATAGCTATATACGAAGAAAAAAGTGGGTAGGAAATGCTAAGTGCTTCTTTCTGCATCCAGCTTATTAGATAAAAGTCCAGAGGGCAGGAAGTAAGTGTGATCCATCTTGTATTTCTTGATGACTTTCTGAGCTACACTTGGGTGTAAACAGTCTCTTCATATGGACAACCTTATTTACAACTTAACTGCTGTGCTAAAGTACTTACTGAGAAATCTGTAAAGGAAAAAACAAAAAACCACAACTGCTGAGGCAAAAAACTTCCAAGGGCACAACAAAATCCTTAACACAAGTTTAGAAATGACCATTTCTTCTGAGAGATTGTGTTATTTCTAGGAATTATATATTCCACACTTTTTTGGGATTTCTCTTTAAAAAGTGGAAGATTTACTTTTTCCTTTTTTTAAAAAAAAGTTTTCCTATTACTTATAATATCTTCTGAAAGTACTAATGCATTATTTAATATTTTAGAAAATGTTTGTTAATGATATCATGCAGTAGCTTCTACGAACTGATGACAATTGAAAGAACAATCTGAAATTCCACACAAGAATCATTAATGTAAAGCTTTGGAGATTCCAGATAACTCAAGAGCATCAAAACTAATGGTTTTCTCTAGTGCTGAGTTTGTTCCAAATACTGTGAGGTGAGGTGAGTTTTAATCCTTTCCTACAACATGAAGAGCAACAATTTCCAGTTTACACTGGTAAACCAGGCAGGAGGGACTTCTAATCTCTGAGGTGATTCTTAAAGCGTATATGAAGTGACTCCAATATATTTTGATAATTAGTGGGTCAACATTTTTCTACAAGAGATACATTTGGATATACTACCTTTAAGTATGCCCTAACAACAAACTTCATCCTGTGCAAACTTCATATTTAAAGTTATGTTTGATATGTTTGTTTCAGGCTGGGACAAGGACTGCCATCTCTCCTCATCTTTAGCATCTCTCATAACACAAAAACCAGACATTAATAATAAAGATTATTACTAAAGAAAAAGAATCTGAATTTACTTTATTGCAAGTTTTTTTAATGCAAGATGGGAAACATCACTTTAAATGATTTTGTCAGCTACATAGATGGTGTCATGTGCTCAGGAAAGCAGAATAGGCCATTTAAATAATATGTCTGACATGAGAAATGTCATTACAAACTTATCTAAAACTAAAGCAGGAGTAACAGCAGAAATCACCAAACTGCTTAACTCATTACACCTGTCTTGAAGCACAGCACACACATATCTAAAATACCATATTTTTCTTGATGTACAGAGGGAGAAAAAAGTGAAACCACTTTATTCCTGTCTTCATTAGGAAAAAAATTGGCTTCTTATTTTGTTACATAGTTCAATTTCAGCTCAAATTAGACAGAAAAAAACTCAGGATTCAAGCAAATTTAAGTTCAATATAAAGTCTAGACTATCCTATTGACTTTAAGAAAGATCCTTAAATAATGCTTAACTACAAGGCCTTTTTCCACAAGATTTTTACTATGTTTAGCACAGATACATGTTTTGTTAACAAACACCAATGTGTCTTGAGCCAATCATGCTTTCCTCCTTCCCCACTCATTTCTGTGCACACTGCTGTGTGTGAACCTTGAGCAGAGTGTCAATCTTCCAAGCAGTGAGTTATTTTTCTTCCGCTGAACACAAAGGTGAACTTGACCTGAAAGCACTCAACAGGGAGAACCCAAGATCTCCAGTTTCAAGAGGCTTGGAACAAGGAGTCACGTCACCCATGCACACTGCGTAGGAATATGGGCTTCTGCTCCACACACCCTCCGATCACAGTTCCCTGCTGATGCAATTACTTTCTGCTTTTTGAGCCCTGTTCCTCTGAGTCCCCCTTCTTTCTACCCTGCTGACTGATCACATTTCCCCACAAACCCCCCACAACACAGACCAGGAGCCCTCTTAAGCAGTAAGTCCTTAAGATGCATGCAGAGATAATAAACAGTGAATTTGTGAAACCACGACTGTGATTTTTCTCCTGGTTGGATCCCATGGCTAACTAGCTCAATCTGTGTGGATTCTCTCAGTCTGTTACTTCCACTACTGGTAAGGTATGGGCACACATCCCTTAAAAAAATAATCTTGTAAGGAATCTATCTCTAAAGCTTGTGCAAAGATACATTGAAAGATTAAAGAAAATCCATTTTTTATTTTAAAAAAGCCACCAATGTTTTTTCAACCATGAAATGAATTTAAAATTATTATCTAGATAGAGTTACAGCTCCCTATTTATTTATATATTTTGCTCCAATTAAGCTTTTAAACAGTATTCACAGCAGTAAATACCAGAACACTGGGACCATTATTACCCTAATGTCTTCCAAATTTGTCATTATCGTGGTTACATGGATCTGTGATATTTTCATTCCAGATAACTGTAGCCAATAACATGATCTAACTGAAAAGCTCTAAACAATTACTTTCCTTATTTGAGTTTTCTAATGGCTTTTACTCACCTGTTGGTGACTATTTTCTTTTTCACAAGTTTCCAGTGCAAAATCCATGCCCTAGTAATGCCCAGTTCCTAAGAAAAGGCAACTTATTTCATAGCTGGGTGTGAAAGAGCTGGGAAATCTACAAGTCCATAAGGTTTTGAAAATGTTTGGTGACTCCTCTTGGATTAAAGCTCTGTATGACATGCTACATCCTTCACCAAGCCATCCCTTTCTAGATTTCTGTTACACGACACGTTCACACACATTCACGCAGTGAATGGTATGCAAACACCAATTCAAACTGGTGTTCAACAAAGGGAAAAAAATTACATTGAAAAAATGGAGGTTCTACTTAGCGCATAATGCGGATTGGTCTCCTAAATGATATAAAAGGAATAAAAGCCATAAACTGATAGTCATCAAGCTAACCTATTAATCCTTAAAATGTTTTCCAACATAATACCCCTTGTACAATCTTAAAAGCACAATATGTGTTTTGTATAATCTCAATTTCTAATCCCTGTTAAAAAAAATAGATATCTGGAGGCCAGCTGAGCCACTTTACCCATTAAACAGGGTGATCTAACCTGAAGCAGCTGATTTCCCTGTGACAATATTTTTTCTCTCTCTTTAGGCTTGTTTGTTTAAAACATAAGTCCTGCTGGGAATAAACACATGATCAAGTTATAGCAGAATAACGATTCAGGATTAGTCAGGTGATTCAATAACTGCCCATGAGATACTCTTAAATTGCAGAAAATGCAATTTAATATACCTCAGTTTAACTGTCTTTCACTGGGAACTAAATGAAATTGAAAAATCCTGTGCCTTTAGGGCAAGAAGCATACATATAAGCAGTGATGTTTTATTAGACTGTAGTCACTCAAACCTGTGCTTGAGAACTAGATGATTTAGGTATATTAACCCCATTGATTTTCAGAGCAGACAGTTTTCTACATTATCGCCCTCTTCTAGAGGGTATGCCTGACTCTTCCCTAATTTCTTTTATTTTTTTCACTTTCCTTTATGTGATTTTTACACTGGTTGTCTTTAGCTAGTAATACTTTTCCCAAAGTCCAGGCTCTTTCATTTATCTGATTGTTTTAGCAAATTTTATTTAACGATACAAGGATAATGATGTTAGAATCTGGCCAGACAGCTTTTAGGAAAGTTTTCAGGAAATACTAGTGCCATATTTTTTAAAGAACAACTTATCTATCCCTATATAAACTCTTATTTTTCTATTCCACTGCTGAGATAAAATAGATGTTCCTAGTAAATCGCCTAGGAACAATTTATTCATAAGAAAGTGTGATTTTTCAATACAGTGTCTTCCTTCCAGACATTTATAACCACAATTAGCTTACTGATTTTCTTTCAGATGCTGACATGATCAGGTGAGGGAGATGGAATTTGGTTTATATAGGAAAGGAAAATAATGCTCATCTTATACCATTGCGTAAGAACCTGAGCCATTATTAAATCAAATAACACTTATAGGAAAAAAAACACAACAGAGGTTGAGTACTAATAACCCAAAATGTAGGGATTTTATGTAATAATATGTAATATATAATAAAATACATACTATATAAATAATATAATCAAAATAATGTCTAACAGCCTATTGCAACTGCTGGAGGAACAGCATTTTTTTCTTCTTTTTTAGTAAGTTATATCAAATGGTGGACAGATATTAAGTAACAACCAATATAAACTACAGAAAAATTGAAATTAAAATCTAGACCTGTTTGAGAAAGAGAAAGAAATCAGTGATATCCAGGACAAAGGAAAATAACAGTTTCAGGAAAGAAACACTAATTTAAAAATTTAGTTACTTTGTAGTAAATATTATCATGTAATTACAAGGGAAGATAGTACCAATCTTGTGGGAAATCCAGATTTATTTAATACATCCTTCTTATCCAATTTTGAAATGAAGCACCAAAACAAGGTTGTGTCATATCAGATGTTAAACTACGATCCAGTGTGCCCGAACAAAGAGTCAGCAGGTATCAATATTTTAAAAACTAAACATTTAGCAAGATGTCACTTCTGCAGGTTGATTGAAAAAAACCTCCAAAATAGAAATATGTAGTTTACAAGCCATAAGTAAATAAAGTTGTGGATTCTTTAATGTCTTTGAAGAAGAGTTGATGTCCTTCAGGAAAACATGTTTTAGCCAAATGCAGTATATTTAACACATGTGTGTTAAAAATGACATCTTATATTTAAGACTCCACTAGATTGAAAAATTTCTAGTTCTTGTCAGAATCTTTGTGAACTGAAAGGTCATACAAAACTACATATAACAGAAGTCTCAGAGTATTGTGTTGATGTAGGTAACAGTGAGAAAGAAGAAGCTGAACTGAATTTTATACAGGTAGAATTTAAAAAAATAAAGTATCCCAAGACATGATGTTTGGGTCCTAATGGACTTGGTATCTAAAATGGAATATCAAGCCCCATCACTGTACTACCAGGATGGTGTTTTATTAAGTAGAAAAATTTGTTAGCTTCTACTGCTTAAACAGAAAAAAAAAGAAATCCCATTGAGGAGCATGATCATTAGAGAAAATTATGGAAAAAGATTAGAATTAGCCCTTAAGCAACTATACATTTTAAAAGGTAAAAAATGGCTATCAAGTATTCCTCTCCCTCCTATTTTTCTTTGGGTGCAACCCCAAATATTATTTTCTCCTGGTCACTAGCACTTCCGAATATTGTGCAAGTAACCCCATTTAGTTTGTGTGGGTAGTCACAGAGTCTGAAATAACACACTTTAGAGCTGCATTACACCTCCATTGAGAGAAATTATTTTTTTAGAAGTCTTATGGCTTTAGCTGGATGACTAGAATTCAGATGAACAACAGGAACATGGTTAAAAGCTGCAAATTCTTAAAATCTTTGCCACATATACAAATGATATAATGTAACGTGATGGACTTTGGAATGAGAGATTTCTGTTAGCATGGAGTAACTATAATTCAGAGGCTCTTTTTCTGTTAAAGTCACCATTGATATACTGAGCTGTTTTACCAGTCAAAATCTCCAGTGAAAAGAGTTTATTCACCATTTGACAACAAGTTGCTTATCACTGCAGAGTACATGAGGAGTGGCATGGTCCCTGTCCTAAGGCAGTGCTATGATGTATGTTCTCAGCCTTGATTCATTCAAGTTTGTCAAATAAACAACATTTTCAGTGATTTTAATGGAAGAAAAGCTATTTTTGGGTGTGACGGATCATAGCCGAACTGACTCCCAAAATCCATCTGTAACTGACAGTCTGATTTGCTCTTCCTTACTTTTTGTTCTTACAGTGGAAAGTAATGTGACATTGAAGTCATAGCCAAGTGGAAATACTGTTTTACTTGGGTAAATTATCCATTAATATGTATAAAAGAATGAAATCTGAAGGCATCTTTCAAATGGGTATTTTTATAACAAAAGTCACTCCCTCCAGAAGAACAGCAGGCTCAGTGATAATGCACTAACATGATATGCTCTATCAAACACCATATTTTGGCTGCTGTAGACATGAATGACCAGCACACCAATGTNGTATTTCCTCTACCTGCTTCTTTGATCCTTAACCTTT
Source organism: Dicrurus megarhynchus (assembly GCA_013399195.1). NCBI lineage: Eukaryota > Metazoa > Chordata > Aves > Passeriformes > Dicruridae > Dicrurus > Dicrurus megarhynchus. The sequence goes on along the minus strand of VXAD01003683.1, from coordinate 145,186 downwards.
GGGGTTCACCCAAAGGTTAAGGATCAAAGAAACTTTCTTTGACTATGAGGGTGTTAAACTCTGATTAGTTAATCTCAGTCCCAGAGTAGCTGATACACCAGAAAAACATTAAATATCATGACCATTATAATAACATACTAAACTGGAAAGGCTTTCTTTCTTATAAACTATGCTGTATCTTTCAAAAACAGACTCAATCCCTGAACATATTGAATAGCTAAAATATATTCTATTGACTTTTCTACAAAGGAAGATACAGACTTTGGAGTCCTGAAAGAAAAGCAAAGAACTCGAAATATTGCTGAAAAACGAACTGTTAGCTCTGCTTAGAAAAGAAGCTAGTATGTGTGACTGCAGAAGTGTGAAAGTTTCTACATGGGCAATTTTCTTAATAGAACCTGCAGATATATGGCAGAAAGAAGCAATTCCAAAGCGTGGAGAAATATCAATCATATGATGTAACTTTTCACTAAATTCAACCTGTGTGAAGCAGACGTAGTAGTTGGGTATTTCATGAGCAGAGTTCACTTCACACATTGCAGAAAACAATGCAAACATCGAATCAGTAAAATATTCAGTGGGCACTGGCATACCTGCTCCATTCACCTACAATTTTGACCAGTTCCAACGGAAAACGTGAAATATTTTTCTCAGAACTTACCCCATGCAGTTTGACAGCAATTCACATAGACAGTAGCCATAAATCATAAAAAAGAAAGGAAAAAAGACCACATGCTAATACACAAAAAATATGGTAAACTATTAAGCATCACATAATTTCCTTGGAAGTTACCTAGATTGTTAGTTAAAAGACTGTAATCAAATTGAAAAATAAAAACATTGTATTACTATTGTATTATAGGATAGTAAATGAAAAATACAAATTTTGCCTGATTGTAGCTCTAATGAAGAGGAGTTAGTAGAGGCAATACAAGCAAAATGTTCAGGGTGCCTCATTACCATAGCACTTATCTGCATCTACCTGACGATACAGAAAAATTTCCATGAAATAATCACTTCTTGCGGCTTATGCTCATCTCCTTTTTGTCCAGGTTGATGTTTCTGTGCTTGGAAACAGCCTCTTGTGTGCAGACAAGCATCTCTTCTCCTTACAAGGTGTGCAAGGAAGGTTACTGGAAAGATGTTTAACATGCGGTCTTGCCCACCTCAGTTTGATCCCTTGAGGGAGAATATTTAGGAAACCTATTACTGCTTTTCAGCATAAATATTTTGCACTGTTTTTTCACATTACTAAGTAATCCATAGACCATGAATATTTTATTATGACCTTCTCTCTCAAATATTAGGTGTATCAACAACGTCACTCTATCTGTTTACATGTTTTGTTCATATGCATTCACAAATGAGAACATTTGTTGCTTAGAAATAAATTCCCAGAGATAATTTCAAACCACTCCCTTGATGTTTTTCCAAATTTTAGAATATTACAGCCTTAAAGCACACTTTCAAGAATAGGATTCAAAACACTGCGATTTCCTTTTAAAATGCAAAAGTGTTCTTAGATGTGAGGTTCTTCAGACAAAGAAATTATTTTAAATGACCTTCTGTGCACTTGCAAAGATAGGAAATTATGATAATTATAATAATGAAAAAGAACATGAAAAAAAAAGAAAACAAGTCTTCCATTTTAAAGCCATCTAATAAAATTTATAGCATTTAATACTTCCTCATCTTATTCCAACCAATTTCATTCAACATATATTATTTGCAGTACAATAATATGTATACTTGAATGACTATGTAAGTCATGAATGATGATATGAATTTCCACAAGGTTTATACCATATTTTTAAATCTCTACATATTAAACATCTGAGACTCAAGGACTTCATATGATTTAAAACAGTTTTTGAAAGATTTTGAGTCATTTACATTTGTGATAGATACTAATGCCTCCACAAGTCCTCTTAATCTACAGTGTTGTGCCACACAAATCAGAGCTTTACTGCTTTTAAACATGCTGCTTTAAAAAACAGAAATTGCTGATAAAACACTTTGTAAAATAATATTTAGTGAGAGAGAGAGGGAGAAATATGTATACAAGGAGAGGAAATCTTAGTGTAAACCGTGATCAATTTTCTCTCTTGAAAGTGTAAGCCATAGATCAAGTCTTCAGATGAGAGTGTATATGTGGAGAGTGGAGGAAGGGATGGGTATGTGTTTTTTTCCCACAGGTGGCAAAGTAGTGTACTGCAGGAAATCACTTAAAACAACTTTCCACTCTGTTTATAAAGAGTATAATTTTATAGCCATCATTAGTATCCAGTGTTTGTCTTCCACTAAAAGCTAGATGATCCACAAATAGAAAATTGAGCTGAGCTCTCCATAGTTGTTCCTGACCACCTTAGATACAAAATATGCAGACTGTTTTGATTTTATCCAGCAAATAATGATTACCATTACCCAGAAAGCCTATGCATATTTTCACTGAACAATTGCACTGTTGAAGACCTTCTGTTCAAATATTCCCGTGAGTAAACAATAAAGTATTGATAATTTTTTCAGCTATTGTTGCTTTCTTCAATCAAGATGTTCAATAAAGATTTAAAAAAGCAAAACAGATAAAGAAAGGCAATATCTGAAAACTGTAATGAAACAGTTGCAGCAATAAAAACACTACCTTGGATAGTTATGGTAGAGTAAAAGTTATGCAATCAGAAGATTGTTACTAATTAAATTGAATGAACTTGGTGAGAGATTCTCCTGCCTTATTTTCTCCAGGAGACGGAAAACTTTATTACTGAAAAGTAACCAAGATCCATTATGCTTCTTAGAAGTATTGATATTCAGGCTCCCAGACATACCTATCCAGAAATGAAGAACCCAGCTGCTGTCTATGCAAGTACAGGGGCATAAACCTTGAAGAAAATAGTGCAATAAAGCAGGTAATATAGTGATATCCTTTACCAGATGAAACAGTTCTTAGGATATTTTTAAATGAGTTTGTTTAAATACATTAATGCTAAAATTTTTTTCCCTGCATCTCTTTATGATTTTTGAATACATAAAACAAAAAAATCTAAAATTAAACTAATTCTACTCTATCTTTGGTTAGAGGAAGCAAAAGATTTATTTACAGGGCGATGTTAGAGCAGGTTTGCACACATAACAAAGGGAAACTGATATGAAAGTACACTGAGACATGACATCACACAAGTTATCACAGGAAACATCAAGTGAAAAATTTAGTTTCATATGAGAAGCCCTAATTATGTTCTCACTTCATCCTCTTCTCCAAAGATGTCACAAAATATGTTGTTATTATTGTTTATCTTCTGTCTGTGTTTTAAAGAACTTTAAAGGCTAAAGCACTTAAACCTCTAGCTAGATGTTTTTCTCATAAATAATTTAATTCATATCAATACTCTTGAAAGCACCCCAAGTCAGAAGAACACTTCCATATCTATTTTTATCATGCTTAAGCATAGGTTGTCACAAGTCACAGAATAACAGAATAAGCTGAGTTGGAAGGGACCCACAAGGATTATCAAGTCCAATTCCTGTCTGTCCACAGAACCATCCCCAAGAGTCACAAGGTATGCCAGAGGATGTAGTCAGTCTTGGATAACACAGCTAAGAACAAAGACCTTGTCAAATTCAAATAAGTGTTTATGCAGACTATGCTCATAAAATGAACACTGCTCCATGTTCTCAGAAATCTGAATAAAATCAAAGAAGATAGACTCTATTTCTCCAGTCCATGAGTACTTTTTTGATACCTCGATCTGTGACTACAGAGCTGTAATACAGCTGAAGACCCTGTATCAGACAGATCTTCCCACTGACTTTCTGAGGCGGTGGCATCATAAGAAGAATTTTTCTCAACATTTCTCATTGACTTTTCTCAGAGCACATAGATCATCCATCAAAGATGTGCATGTCAGAGCCACAGTATAACAAATACCCTGAAACTTATGCTTAAGTATGCTGTCAATCTTACTATTTTCAATATAGTTATACATGTTCTGAGACTTATTAATTCAACATTTTAACGGACAAAGGACCCTGGAGAGATGATCATAAACACACTATTTTCTTTAAATTCACTGCAGAGATTTAAATGCAGTTTGAGAATGTCCTGAAAATACTCCATAAAACTTTCCTCAGAGCTGCAGATTTAAATCAGATAATAACTTTAGAAAAAAATTATTCTGGAGAAAATTGAGCCATTATTCAAACTGTGGGGGAGGAATATCGGTATTGTACAGTGCAGTGTTTGTGGTTACCAGTAACACGATTAGGCAAAGTCTCTTCTAGTACTTCATGCACATTTCTTTGAATGCATTTAATTACAGCCATAGTTTGATTTGCTAGACTACAGACCTAAAAATCTAACTGGAAAATATGAAGTAAAATTTACAGAAAATCTTTGTTTTATTTTTCTTACTCAGCTATTCTATTGATCATAGAGATGCCTTTGCTTTTGACTTATTGATAAAAAGACTCCATATTTCCAGCAAAATATATAACCAGAAAAGTGACACTGAGCAGTTCACCATCTGTCTTGCTTCAATAGAGCACTACAGCACACAAATCAGTTAGATACAGGTTCTACTCTCTTGTGCTTATATTCAAATAAATACTTTTATAACACAAACCAGTTATCCACACCTTTATCAAAATATTGAAACCTCGAGTCTACTCTTTTTGTAAAGTCACCCAGGTACATAAAGTAGGATTATTTGATTTAGTATTCCTAATGTAATATTAATTTATGACTGACTAGAGTCATAACCTCACTCTTTACGTAAGACACAAGATGGGCCTTGATGATCTGCATTGCAGAATGCAAGTTTCTTACTGCACTGCTTGAGTATCTTTGAATGTGAAATTTTTGCATTAACATGAAAGATTCCACCAAGACCTAATAGTGAGCATAACACTGAAAATTAGACCTTAAGTCTAATGAAACAATGACCAAAGGAGGAAACAAATATTTATCCATCATAACATCTGATTCTTCCATCAGCCACATCACCTACTAGTCTTACTGTCTACAATAAAGCTGACAGAGAAATGGAATAAACTTCTCAAAAATTTTATAAGAGAATCTTCTGAGTTATTGCTTAGTTTTTATGGTGTTTGAATTTTCTTTAGTTCTCCTAGAGAAGATTGTAATGTTGCTTTTAATGCTTAAACTAAGCTATATTTTTTCATGAAAAAATACAGAAGATTAAAGTGGAAAAGGAGTTTCAAGCCTGAGAATGATTTGATTTTTTTTTTCATTTTCTTTCTCTCTCAGAACCCATCCAAACCCTTTTCATGTTCAAGAAAGACATGCTCAACTTGGCTTATTTCTTAAAAATAATAGCTTCTCCACCTGCATAATTGCAAAAGATCTGAGCTATGGCTTGTCAGTGTGACAGCACTGAATGGCATTATAATAGTAAAAACTTGGGAAAAAATGTGTTTGACTCTAGTCAGGGATTCTTTTTCATATTCAGAAATAAATTGAAAAAAAGAATACCAAAAAAAAAATCTTTTCTACAAAGCCATTATTAGATATGACCTTGTCTTCTTTTTGATTCTCAAAAGATATGAGAATTAAATGGATCATGGAAATAAAAAGTTTAGAGAATAGATCAGATGACCAAACTCCAACCTCTCATATTCTATCCCAGTTGTCAATATAGCATATTGATATTGTACAATTGCATTATTGCAGTATGAGTTTTAATCTTACATCAATATTTTAAAAAATCTATTCAGCTTGTGGTCCATGGCACTTCTAAGTGTTTGTGAAATAAAAAAATAACCCCATAGATTGTGAACAAAACTGTAGCAATTCCGGGGCACATCCCTGTACTGGGAGGATTTTAGGCATCCACAGGGTGAAACAATGGGTTTCAATCTTCCTTGAGAACAAAAGTCCTCTTAGAGCAATAGCAGAACTGCCTAAATCAATTTAAAGTGAAAAAAAGGTGATCTAAAGTTCAGGAAAATATCAAGCCATACACCTAAAATTGGTTTTCTTTAAAGTCATGAAAGGGGTGATTATTTCCTCTTCTATAATATTATGCATTCTGTGAAAATCCTAAATGTCAGAAAAGAGATCCCAAACACATCTTACCGATGATAAAGAGAATTTCCACTGCAATGTCACTGACAGTTGTGCTTCGAGTTGTCGACAGCTCATCATGGCCAATAAAGGAAACATTGTAAGGTACAGTCACAGCAACATAAAACGTTGCCAGTAAAATAAGCCAGTCCCAGCCAGCTTTAAAAGTGCTAAAATGCAACAATATGAATTTGGATTTTTTTGCATCTGAAACTTTGTATTCTGGAAATGCTGGTTTATCTACGAAAACATTCTGAAAAAGAGAGAAAAAAATTAAATGAGACAAAACTATAATTTGATTACACCGAGGTACTTCTTCCAAAGCAACCCTTAGGTGGTTGGTGTTTTTTGTAAAAAAAGCATAATAACATATGACATACTCACGTGCAGGCAAGACCTAATGCTACTTTTCTTTCTAACGTAGGCTTCACATTTATATATATAGATGGTTCTGTTCATGGAATAACTTTTGGGAATGTTGAAGCAGGAAGAGGACTAATAAGGTAAAGATTAAATAGAGCAAAGAGGGGATTGAGTCTGGCAAACTATTTCTTCCTCTGTTGAATTAATTTTCACTGCAGAGCAAAGTTATCCTTTTGGACAGATAGGTTAGAGCTTCGTATACACAAAGACATAGTACTGTAAATAGGAACATATAGAAAGCAATAGATGGTATTGAAGAAAAACATCCTACACATAAAGCAGGGAGGAGGTTCTTTCACACTAGCTCTAGCCTGGTCCTATGGACTGAACAGCTCCAGTACTTGGAACACCTCTCCTGGTTTACTTGCATCTGCAGGAATCCAGTTCATGTGAATGAAAACATAGTAGGAATAACTTTTTGATTTTCTTTAAAATTGCCCTCCTGATCTAAACCAAAATGTAGATCCACCATAGTATGGCTTCAGAACTGACTACCTTTGCCATTAGACTAAGCTTTCTCTTGAATCTTTGTCTTACCAATGGTTTATGCAACCAAGATTTCAGTGTTAAGCTGTAGAAATTCTTAGCTTTCATCTTTCATAGCTTTGACAAAAAACACCTACCCTCCCAAAAAGCAGCATGTGGGACATGAACTCTCTTGCCTTATTTACTAACAAAATCCTTGCTCACTGATACTGTGCTCCTGGTTCCAGTAACAAATAGCCTCCCAAAACAATATTGTGCATTCAGCAAACTAAGATTGCTTCTGATCTTGAAGTTATTCACTATGAAATTAAAAAGACAAAACCTGCATAAATGTAGACTTAACTACATTTGCGTTGTCTGTCACAGCCTTTGTTTTTGTGTTTCTTTTGAAATACTGATGTCATTGCCTTCTCTATTCTTGGTTCTTATTCATGAATCTAAGCAGCTGAATTCTCACTTTTATTAGTGTCAGCCCATTTTTTAATCATAGAAAAGAAAGCATTCTTCCTATTATTTCCAATCCATAGTTCCAAAAATCCATGTACTAAAGGTAATAAATTAGTCTCAGAATAAATGTTTTAACATGGTAAAATAACATCTGCACTAGCATTTTGACAGTACAGGTAAGTCATCAAAAACTATTTAAGAGTCATGTTCCTAAAAAATATTATCATATTACTATGCAATGAAAATATCCCTGGAAGACCTGGTCATATTTTGCAGGGTTTTTTTTATTATTATGCTTTTCCAACATGAAACATTTGTAACTTTATTTTAACATTTAATAATTTTTCAACATTTAACCTTTTTTCAACTTTTAATATGTAAATCCAGTGGAAGTGACTGGATGCCCTGTGAGATATACACCAGTTGTATATTTTCATGTTCTTAATTGATACCAAGTTTTTTCTACTTTTAATTTCTAATGTAATAATCTTCATGAGGATGCATCTGCACTGCTGTCTAATTTTGGTAATCAATAAGAGAAACATGCCCAGTGGCAGGTCATCTCTTCAGGGTGTTCATGTTTTATATCCTTTGGCTACTTTTTCCGTTGTCTGTCTTCCATCCTTCCCTAACCATAAAAAAAACCAAAACAAAACAAGATCATTTTGTTCTTGTGTCTCTGTCAAAGACTTTACTCCATTAAAAGTAATAATATGCAAAAAAGAAACTAAATACTGTTCTGAGAAACTGTTTTTGCTACCCCTGCTTCCAATAACTATAGGCTTTCACTGTTTGAACAGGCTCTCTGATATTATTCCAGCAAATTTTTATATGAACATACTGATTCCATAGGTATCCTCTGCGTTAACTTTTCTCCTGAAACATAGTTGCCCAGAGCAGGAAAGTTATTTTTTCTCATTAATATTTCTTTAGAAGTCATTCTGTTGCTATATTGTTGGTTTGTCTATGGTTTGATTTAGTGTTAGCAACATTCACAGCAGGTTTTGGAAACTTACTTGTTAGTTATAGTTACTGGGGGAACACAGAAATAATTTGAAGACGGGAACATCACTGCTTCAATTAAGAAATGAAAGGATAAATAGCACAAAGTTGGAGAAATTCATATGAAAACTTGCCTAAATGAAGTGGGACCTTTTGGAGCTTAACAGCATTAAGAGTTTCAGCTAGAGCAATATCTTGAATCTCTTCTTTTTTTTTTTTTTGGCAAATAGTAATAATTGAGATTAAATAATTGGGATGACAAAGTAAATTGGACCCTAAAATTCTGAGAACCTGTGGATTCTAAATGTCTGTTTATGGTACGATTAAATGCACTATCTTGCTATATGGTAACAAATACCAAAGTAGGCAGAACTGTACTTAAGTGAGAAGCATTCCAATCCTTTTTACTGGAAAATTATGACCAGGATATTTCTCAAGTACTCACTGACTTTTTACAGCACTTTTTATTTTTTTAAAATATAATGTTTTTTTAAAGAGTACATTTTTGGGGGGAGAGGGGAAGAAGAGAATATCACCTACATTATTAATTTTTAATTTGTTCTTCTCTCTTCTTTGTAGATGTCCAGAGATATGATAAAGGACAGCTCTACTCCGTCTGCGTGCTGACTCAAAATGCGATCCTGCTCTTCCTCTTCCTTTCCATTTTTCTGCAGAACAGAGGTGAGAGTCCATTAAAGATCAGGAAATAACACTTTAACCTTTGGGACCTGAACCACTGACATTTCAGACATTGGTAGAAATGTAAATATTATTCACACCTTTCCTTTTGCTTAATCTTGTGCAGTAAAGAAACAAAAAACCTCTCTCCTGAAGGGCAAATAAAAATCACTGTGAAGTTTTAATTGTCAAATGCCTTCACACAACTCAGAAGGAATTAATTGCAACATATGATTTCATAGATAAGATAAATGTGCTCTCTACTGTTTCAGCAACTAGAGATTGCTGACCAGAAGGAAGGATGGCTAGAAGTAACCACTGAAAATATCCTTCAGGTGGTCCTGCTCTCTCTCATTTTACAGAAAGAAAAAAAAAATCTCTTGTAGTGTACTTTTTAAAAACAGAGTCTGACTTGTACTAGGCTTCCATTATGTCAGAATATGCTAATTTGTAAGCTTGTTAATTAGTAATACCAATTCTTATATTCATGAGTTTAGATTTCTTTTCCCACCACATGGCCACTGGCAAAATCGCGTGACATATTCCTTGGTGACATGAAACCCATTAAGAATAAAGACTGAACATTATTTTGGAAAGGTTTGTGGTTTTTACCTCCATTCAGATGTCTGTAATTGTCAATCATGGGAACAAATTTTGTTCTTGCTTATAAAGCAGTAAATTCGAAGTAATTCCAGTCACTCTGATGGAATTACAGTGAATTTATGCCAGAGGAAATGAAAGCAGACTTTTTGTGATGTGTCAGGATTAAGAAAAAAGAAATTATGGGAATAAAGGAAGAAGCTTTCTGTCAAGGAGGTTTAATTAAAGTCAATTCAATGCATAAAAATTAGGGGGGAAAAAATTTAACAAAACAGAAAACTAATTAGCAGAGCCAGAATTTAGCAGCAAGCAACATAGCTACATTTTGAAACCTGCCCAGAAAAGCACGAAAGATTTGTATTATAATACATCAGAAAACTGATGTATTTTTGGCTTAACAGCACAAAACCATGCATAACAAAATGTGTAGGAAGATAAACTTTCCAAACTTCTCAGTAAAGAACTTTTAGTGTAATTCATGTAAGAGCACACACTAGCTGAGGATTTTTTTTACTTGGCAGTAAGGAGAAGGGGAAAAAAAAAGTAAAAAAAAAAAGAAGGGAGCACCTTTATACTGCAAAGTCAAATAGCTACTCAAAATTTGAAGGAGGCAGACAGAGATGCCTCATACTTTCCCATCTCCAACACATATTGATGTCAGCTACAATGAAGAAAGATAGAACAAACAGCATTATTTCAGAAAAGTCCCAACTAAATTAATGTTGGGTTTAAAAAAAATCTTTTAATCATCAAACCATTTAAAACTCAAACTAAATTTTAAGTGTTCTTCAATTCTGGGTAAGAATAGACTGCTTATCTCTTTCTCTGAGGAAATATTAATTTAAATATTTTGAATTGGCTCTCCACTGTAGTATTGTTGAGCTATAGTAGCCTGGTTTTGTCATATAACTTTGAAATTATTTTTAAAACCATTTACAGGCCTCTCTTTTTTCCCTTTCTCAACCTAAACTGCCACATTGTACGAGGCCACTCAGTTTACTGTGTCCAAAAGTAGTCAATAGAATAGGCTTCAGACCTGCAATGAGGCAGGCTGGGAAAACACTTTTCTCGAGTTTCTGGTCAACAATGCTTTTGAGATGCTTTAACTAGAGGCTTCATCCTCACACTGTACCATATATAGTGCCTGTCCTTGTCCTTAGCCTACAGAGCCCAAGGTAGTCCATCTTGGCAGATAAGCAGCCTTGGTGATGTGATGTGGTGTGATGTGATGTGATGTGATGCGATGTGTGGTGAGACCCACACTGAACAGCGTTCAGAAGGCAGGCATGGTGCCTGCAGGTGGAGTTTCTTGAGTAGTTTCAGCAAGCCCAGCACTAAAAGGTCCTTCCAGTGTGGAAGTGGAGCTCTCTACCTCTCGTCAGCCTTGGAAGCCTTCTCTTTACCCTGGCTAGTTCTCCCATGCCATTTTAAATACGTTCTTTAAGTGTATCCTTTCAGTAGCTCCTACTTGCAGAATAACATGCAAGTTTCAAAGCTGTGGATACACGATTGCCTGATACAATAGTGTAATACTGCCTTCAGGCTTTGTCTTTGTAACTCCTAACCTCAGATATGCCTTTTTCTCACATGCTGAGCACTGAGCTGAAAGCTGTCCACAATTCCATCTCTTTCCAGAATGCCATGGGACTATGGAAACAGTCGATGCACACATATTCAGTTATTGTTTCTTTTTTCCCTATGTATTTACTGACACAGAGTTTTCACTTTCTATCCACTCTTTAAATGAGGACAGGTCCCTTGTAAGGCTTTAAATTTTCTGTGCCAGCAGCCTGATAATTTTTGACTTTACACAGATTACATCTCTCCTGCCTGGGTTCAGCGTTCCAGTCACTAAGAATGTTGTGCTCATTAACCTGCTCAGGCTGTGGGACTTGATACGGCACTTAGAATCATGCCAATTGCATATTGTCATGGCAAGTGACTTCCATCACATGCTGATTCCACTATTTTCAAAGGATTAATGCTATCTCTATGTTGATCTTGGAAGTCACTCAACTCCTAGAGACACAAAAGCATGCATCAACATGAAAAGCATTACATTCATTATGAAGTAATAATTTTCTTTCTAAACAGAAGTGGCAAAAAGTTTTTATGGTTGTTATTAGAAGTGGAAAAAAAACTAGTTTATTGTGAAGATAAGATGCCATCAGAGTACATGCCAGTAGCTTATAACATAAATAAGGGAATGATATTTGTGAATTCTCCTGCTTTCTGGTCTCCCAGTGCCTTCAGGAAAAGAAGAAATCCTGAGCCTTAGCAAGCTACATTGTTCACCAGGTGTGCCTCTACATGTGTGTGATTATTTTCTGCAACATTCCTTCTTTTCTTGTCATACTGCATTTACAGCTCACTATTCTGGAAGAGACAGTTCATTTTTTATAAACACCCATCTGTTTCTCTCTTCAAAATTTTAGGTACCTGACAGACTTGATTTTCTATTTTTTTTTCTATGGCTGATCTTAGAAAAAAAAAAAAAAGATCTAAGAATAAATTCAACCATAAGCAGAAAGTCACTTTAATACAGCTGGCTTATTTTTGCCCTGTGCTTAAAATCAAAAGGATTTCTCATCTCCCCAAATACAGTGAGAAATCTTGTTCTAGAAAAGTCTCAGATTTCGGGGTTGATTTCCAGGTGCTTCTACACACCTCTTCCTGTGTGAGAGTAATCCCCTCCCCAAGATAGCTCTTAAAGGATGCTTGCAATTTAATATTATCTCCCCTCTATCAGAAAAGTGGTAATACATTTTTTAGTTCGAATTGCTGTCCTTCTGATTGTTTTTATTTCGAGTGTGGATAGGTATAGTACCACAACCATCAGACATGACAATTACAAAAGACTTTTCTACGAAAAGAAACTGACACAAGACCTCTTTGCTAAGCTTAACATTAGCCACCTAACAGCTTAAGACTTCTTACAGTCTTGTAAGGGAAGGTTGCAGTGAAAGAAAGCACAGTCAGACACAAATGTCTTTGTAACTTGTCTTTTCTGTTATGTTTTTATAAGAACATGAGGCTTCAATCATCCACTTAAAGTTAATAGAAAGTGGAGGCATAACTCTTCTCTTGTCCCTTTGAAAAAAAAAAAAGATCTACTTCTTAAGTATAAATCAGAAATATAAACCCTGACAACTTCTGACAGTTTCCTAGGTGTATATACTGCCCTAGCAATGCAGAAGAACAGGAAAGTCAGCTTTACTGACTAAATTGACACCAAATGTATGTTTGCTCTCCTATAAAGCATTTCATTTAATCCTAGAATAATTTAGGTTGGAAAAGACCCTTAAGCTCATCAAGTCCAATCACTAATTGTGAATTCCACCACTAAACCATGTCCCCAAGTGCCACATTGATGTGTCTTTCAAATACTTTCAGAGGGAGTGACTCAACCACTTTCCTGGGCAGCTTGTTCCAAGCTTGATAACACTTTTGGTGAAGAATTATTTCCTAAAATCAGAATAGTCAGAGCATAACATTAGATAGAGTTCAGAATACTTCATGGTTTGTGATGATGTCATTCCCCGGGTAAAGTCTGATACATTTATAGAATCATAGAATCATGGAATGGTTTAGGTTGGAAGAGACCTTAAAGATCATCTAGTTCCAACATTCCTGCCATGGGCAGGGACACCTTCTACTAGACCTGGTTGCTCAAAGCCCCATCAAACCTGGCCTTGGACATTTCCAGGGATGGAACATCCACCACTTCTCTGTTCCAGTTCTCAACTGTTCCAGCGCCTCCCCACTCTCATCGTGAAGACTGAGTAACCCTGATGTGACCCAGAAGCACTATGCTCACTCCACAGCAGACAACCTGTGGCATGAGAGAGACCATGAATAGCATTTTTTTCCAAATACCAAAGTAAACTAACCTGATCTGGCCAGAAAGTTTGCACTTTATTTACAAAAACTGTCTCAGCCTTGGTAGTTTTTCCTCATTTTACATAGCATTAATTTGTATGCCTTCAAAAAACTGCTTTCACTTTTCTCATTCATGTATTAATAGAACATGCATTAAATAAAACCACTACCTACAGTTCCCTCTGGTGTGATACATACCCAACATGCTCTTGCATGGAAGTATCTCCCAGTCTGATTGTGGGTCATTACCACTGAAAGTTTTCAATACAAGTGTGCATGGACACAAAACAGAAAATTAAGATCTAGCATTTCATTCATATTACACAGGAAAATCCAAGAGATTTGCCTGTGTTTGCCTAAAACATAGAGTGTGAATAAAAGCAACCTGCACCTCTCAAGTTTAACCCAGACCACAATATACTGGCAGTATGTGAATGAAATAGAGAGGTATGATGTAAATCAGCCTGGGAGTTTAGTCATGGGAACACATGCACACCTGAGTAACTTTATTTAGAGATGGTAGTTCTACGAACAGCCAACGTGACAGAGTTATCCTAACAGCTGTGCGGCTGCAGACCTGGATCTCTAAGCAGTATTTCTGCAGTACAGCAGCCAAGGAAAGACAGGGTCATCACCAGGGACAAGACCATGACTCTTCACTGCTTTTCTACATATTCACAAGCATGTTAGCTCCATGCTCAAAGTTATATTCCAGCCCCAACTACCTGACTGCCACCACTATCCTGTTTGCTTGGCAGGTGGGGCAGTTAGGCTTAGGGTAAGATTGATTCAGGCACGTTCACTGTCCTCTTCAAAGAGTGTAACTATGACCATCTCAAGTCATGCTGTGCAACAACCTTGACTGGGCAAAAGTAGAAGAGGTAGTATAGATATAGATGTCTTTAAACACTTTGCAAGGAAGAGTCCTGTAGAAAAACAGTGAGTTCCAGATTTACATGGACCCTACAGTGGGTGCTCTCTGTGAAAATTCTAAATCTTAGGTTTACTTAACAATGTAGTGTATGCTTTTATAAATACATTCCATATAATAATGAGATGACTTCACCTTAGTTATTTTGAGAGCTAAGCCAGGAGCGAGTATGAAAAATAAAAAGATAAAATTTTTGTTCTACTAGCATTTTACTCAAAGGACTAGATAAATTGGCAGAGTAGATAAGAACTTTTTCGTTTATTTCATTGTTTAGAGTTAAAGCCAATAATGAAAAGAAACAGCAATGCCAGCTCCCACCTAAGAAAATTTATCATAAAAATAACAGCATTTTGAATGTGTGAACTAGATTTCCTTTCGAACAATAACAACTCCACCAACAAAGCTGAACAGGAGAAATGGACTTTCTCCATTGCTGAAAGGTATCTAAATCTGGACAGACTTGAAGAAATCCACGATGCTGCTCCATACCCACAGTGGAAGGAACACTGTGAAAATGCATAGTAACCAGGTTAACGCTGGGATTTTTAATGCTGGTTGGACCCTTCTCTGCTCAAAACACAGAGTGTTACATTGTGCTACCTGTGTGATCTCTCCTGCTGCTCTATTCTGAAATCAGGCAGGGGAATAAACCTCCCCCATTACCTTTCCTGTGTATATCTTTAGGCTGTCACAACCACTCAGCCCAATCACACAGAGAGATGTTTTTACCTGGAATATCTTACAAGTACTGAATTGTTCCTTTTTGAACCTGGGTTCAGTGAATGATTTATTAAAGAATTTCTCCATCATTTATTTGTCTTACAACTCTATCTATAAAAGGCTTCCTGTAAGAAGTGCAATCAAGAAAGTTTTTGTCCTTTTAATACATATCTGGAGAAACCCTCATCACTTGCATCATAAGGTAAGGAATACCACAACAGAAAGTGTGATCTTTGTGTAGACCCCCACGAGTAACCCATGTGCAATAAAATAAATACAATTGTGTCTACAGGAAACATAATGGTACTAAATCATATCCAGTATCACTGACAAAAACACATTTCATAGGAAGTCCTGAAAAAAATCAAACCACCAAGGAAATTCTTGAGAAGACAATTGGGGTAAAGCATCTGAATGAACACAAAACCACCCTCTAAAACCAGATTATATGGAAAGTTGGTATGATTTTTTTCTAGGCTTTTAAAAATCTTTAGCAAATTTTCAGTTATTATTCAAGGGACAACACACAAGCAGTTGCCAATAAAGAGAAAACTGAAAAAAGTCTTCTTTGGTATTAATGACAGAATAAAAGCACTACCATGGGCAAGGGGCTGCAGGAGTTCTGTCTCTTGTATGACACATTCTTCCTGCCAACAACAACCAACAATTCACATAACTGTTAGCTGTATGGTGGATCCAGGCTAGCCTCTAGCTGCTTTTTTATTTCTGTAACTGATTAACTGATTCAATAAGAAGATGTACTTAACACACATACCAGCTATACACCGCAAACATTATTACAGAACATTTTTTAAAGGGGCCAATTTTACACAGATTCAACGGTATGATTATCATAATTTTAGTATTATGCCTTAAGAGAAAATTCAGCTTTGAACAGAAAGAGAAAAGAAGCAATATTATACATTACTATTAATAATTTTATGAATTAGAAAGACCTTTAAACAGTGGTATGCTTATGAGATAAAAATCCTTAACCACATTTTGGTCTGCTGATTCTTCCACTATGAAGAAAAAAACGGTATGAGGAAACAGACACACAAAGCCAAAAGGAGGGTTCTTTCTCCTCTTCCATTTTGGTGGTTGATGGGAGCACACCCCTAAATAAATAAATAAATAAATATTCCTTTTTAGATGCTTGTATTTGGGTCTGTCTCTTAAAATTCAGAATTGGGAAAAAAAAATTCCAACAGACATGTCTTTCTTCAACTGCTTCCAATAGACTGAGTTTCAGCAGAAGAACTCTGAAAGTGAATTACTTAAACTATTTTCTCATTTATTAATACTACTGCTGAAAAGTTACAGAACTCTTATAATGAAGGAAAATATTCTGACTCAAAAATAGCTATTTCATAATTGTGTAAAAATAGTTTATTCGCCAGCTCTCTACTGTTACTACTCTAGAGTTGTCTCACAAATGGGAAAATTGTCGTTTTTATTATGTCATCAAATTTGAAATATATCTATTGATTCAACTAAAGTGAGTAGTCATATGTACTTCTTACACAATAAAATGTAGCATTGAATTTACAGCTTGGTCATCACTCACTTCCAGCTGTTTTTGAGGTGACTGTTTTTTCCTGGAAATTTATTTCACAGCAAATTCCCACAAGGCTCATGAGACAGTGATATGCTCATATATCATTATGAGCAAAAACATAGCTGTAATAATAAAGAGAATATTTGAAATATTTTTCAAGAACCCCTGGAACTTAAATAATGCCAACTATTTAAGTCACCGAGAAAGTTTTCATCCTCTTCAGCAAGTGTTAATATCTCTTCCTCTTCAGGGGTGTAGTATTTAAGGACATAATATCATGGAACCTGAGAGTTTTCTTTTTTACTTTAATTCCATACATTTATTTACTGATATTTTTTCCTCCTTTTGAATATTCAGAAAAAGGTGATCATAATTTAAAAGTCATTCATTGCAAAAATAATTTTAAAAAAATTTGCACAGAAGATGATGTTAAAGTACACCTTGGTCACTGAAGTGAAAGTAGTAATATATGTACCTGAATAATTACTGTCTTGTAATGAAAGCAAGTCCTTTGAGAATGAAGACTTGCTTTCTTAATAGATTTATATACAATACAGAACCAGATAAGTCACCTATAAAAAAGTTTTGTGGTCAGTGTAAAGTGTCCTGAGTTAAAACAGCAGGGGGAGGGGGAATAGATTTTTTAAAATATGGTTTTTAAAGCTCAGATATATATAAGTTCAAAACCCTATGATGTCTGTGTATGTGTTCCACGTGGTCATACACCCAGAAAATATCTCTGATTATCTCTCAAGGAATGAGCTTTTCAGGCTATGAAAGTGACTAGTCCTAAACTCAACCTGTTTTACAACCTTAAGTGTAAAACTTGGGATGGACAGTTGTAAACCCATCTTTTCTACAGCTATGCAAAACTCACTTGTAATAGGTCTTATTTGCTGAGAATTGCTCTGAGGAGCCGCAGCATGAGCTACATGCCCTGTAACTGCAATTACAGTCAAATTCTGCAAATGGCCCAAGGCCTTCTAAATGTGTTTCTGAACACAAAGTACACATGAAATATGTATTCTAGTCCTCATGGTCTCTTAATAAAATGTGAGATCCCAGACTGTGTCTAGGCTAATGAAAGTCTTTAAAGATATTTCTCCCTTTTCAGATTTTTTCCCATAGAAATAAAAAAGGTTGTAAATTATATAGAAATGTTGTAAACCATCTGCCTCATTAACTAGTCACCTACCACACACACACAACTCTGAAGAGTTCTAATCAGCACCACATGTGCTGAACATATTCCCTATTTCTTCTATGCCTTCTCTTGTCTGTCTTACATGCTTGAATTTTCAGACTTTAAAAGGAATGTCTGAAGATACTTTTCAACAATCTGCCAGCAAAATGAAAAACAAAACAAAGCAGAAACCCAAACAAACAACTTCTCCCTCCTCCCCACTCCTTGATAACTTTGTTTTCTAAGGAAAATCTGAAAGCAATGGCACAAATTTATCTAGAAGCCGGTGAGTATGAACTTTTTGGTTGCTAATGTATATATTCTCTCAACCTTCCAGGATACCCCAGAATACAATCTTCTGCTCTGCATTTGCTCAAGAATCAGACTTCGCTTTTCTTTTTCTCCTTTTCATTCTACGTATATCACAAAGGACACTTTCCCCTCAGCTCCACGCCCTGTGCCTCTCTGAGAGCTGCTGGAACAGAACTGCCACACACAAGAGCTACAAAGATTGATATGTCTCTAAAGATTCAAGGCTCAAATACAACTTATTTGCTTGGATAAGAAGGGGAAAAGGTGAGAGGGAGAGCATCTTCATGCTCACAAATGCGAAAAGGAACAAGGCAGCTCTATTTTTGTCCCCTAAGTGTTTAAACTATCATGCACAGACCAGGAGGAAAGGAGTTTCTCTTTACTGATGGCAGAAGAGTTTCAGACCCCTCTTAATTTGATGGTGAGCCAGCAGCAAAGTCATCCTAGGGAAGATGTAATGGAGTCGTTGCAGAATAAATGCTTCCTCAATATTTTCTTCCTTTGGGCAGTGGGAATATTGGGGTAAAACTCTGCTTTTATCCCACCTCCTCCATTGATAGAACTGCATGGTGCCTGTACATCCTGAAACAATTAATCTGCTTTTGTTATTGTAAATCTAGATGATTGTACGGTTATGTTCCCCATCTCAACATTCTGCCTCCTGACAGGTATAAGTGCTTTAAAATGGAAAATTTCTCCTGAATATTCACTGCAGTAGCTTGAGCAATCATGAAGTAGCTGAGACAGTAATTAAGCACAATAAATCAAAGTGCCCATTGCAGAATTTCTTAAAAGAGACCATTCCCGCTCCAAATAGACATTTTCAACATAAAATATCTGGAACGTAAAGTGTTTGGCACATGGTATTTCACTTCTAGCACACAGAAAAGAACAACTCCTCCTTCCAACAAATGATGAATAATCAAAATAAATCTGTCTCCTTAGGAATTCGTATGGACCTAAGGATTACTAAGAAGCCAGAAAAAGCCAGCCAGTTGAACCATAACATGCATCTTAGTTTAATCTGTGGTGACAAAAGGTGTAGTTCAGCTTTTAATACACATTATTTTGAGAGTGAAAGCATCTTTGCCAACAGGCAGACCAACCTGAAACATCAAATTCTGTTTAAGAAAAAGCTTTTTTTTTTTGCTTTATGAGGAGTCAAACACTGGATCAGACTGCCCAGATAAGTTATGGAATATCCATCCTTCATATTATTCAGCACACATCTGCATGTGTTCCTGGGCAATGCATTCAACCTGACCCTGCTTTGAGAAGGGGACATTGGACCAGATAATCTCCAGAGATGCCTTCCCACATCAACGATTGTGTGATTCTGTGGTATATTGCACACATTTTTCTAATAATTGTTTTCAAACAAAGAGTTCAAAATTTTCACAATAAAAGAAACCAAAACAAAAGCAAATAGATTACCAATAAAGACTAAAGGAAGCTTTGTGGAATGAGGCAAATTAAACAGGAATTTTAGCAGTGACAATAGCAGTGGAACTCTACATCTCTGTAACCTAAGTTATCACACATTAGCATACAGATTAGAGGTCTAAAAGTAGCCACAGAATAATTTAATTTCTTATTTTCCTACCTGGATTCCTGTATTCCCACTAAATTCCAGTGTATGTTCTATTGTCTTATAGAAAGTTCATATGCAGAAATGACAAAGCACTGACCCAGCCATACCACACTGGAGTCCAGATTTGGAGAATGGAATTTTCAGTTTAATCATTTTTTCTCCAAAAGGACAACGGAACTTTTAACTAGTTCACCAAAAAGTAGCTCATTTAAAATTAGGATGCTAAAATAAAACTCCCATAAAACTACTTGGGAAACAGTTTATTAAAAAAACTCAAACAAATACATCTTTTCCTGCATATTGAAAAGACCATCAATTTGCTTACAAAACACAGATTTAGGAAGAAAAGGTAGTGACTTGCTTTTCACAACAGCAAATGATTACAGGTGTTATTAAGCAGATGGAAAGCAGTGTATTTCTGTGGTAAACTTACAGGTAAGGCAAACATGTATTGTTGAAAGCAAATTACTAATACTGAAAAATGGAAACCTTTAAGGATATTAGCAAATTGACTTAAAAACCCACCCCAACCCAACCCCACCCAAACCAAAGAAGTGTGAGAGCTGCTGACAGTCAAAGCACTTCTTAAAGACTGCCAAACTTCTCAGGCATGTGTGTTTCCATTTTTCTTATATGAAAGGCTTACAACAGTCTGCTTCTCCCATTGGTTGATAAGGCTCTTTTCACTGGAAACTTTTATACAGAAGAAAAGCAGAAAAAACCCTGTTAAATTTGTATTTCGAATGACACATTCGAAAGAAAAGGTCACAGACAACATCTGACATTTGGGCTGGGTAAAGGAAAATAAGGTAAAAAGGTAGACTTTTGCAAGGCACATTGGCACAAAGGACCAGCTGAAGTTGTGTGAACAGACAAGATAAAATAGATAAGAAAATGCCTGCAGAAAATCAAAGACCGTATTGGCTCCTGCGATTTGCAAGAGTAAATATACAGTGCACAAGAAGAAAGAGGCCATAAAATCAGGAGATAAAGTTCAGGAAGGTGTCATTGTAAAAGTACAAGGAGAACAAGATTTTACAGACGAAACAGGTGATATCAATATTAGGAAAGACCCTAGGAAGTAGGAGTCTGGAAAAGACATCTGGAGGCACAAGCAGTGACAGTGTGCTACCATAAAGTGCTTGTGGAAGGCCAAAGGGGCAGACTTAGGAGAAAAGGAACACGAAAATATTTTGTTAGATAAGTTTTCTAAGGAGTTTAGAAATTAAAAGGAGATGGAATATGACTATTAATGACCCATACAAATTGTAAAAGTCAGTTCTGGGAAGAAAGCAGAAGAGAGAGACTGAAACAAAAACATTGATAAAAGGACCTTGAATGGGCAGAATATTTTCATACTGAGCATGTTTGTATCTAGGTCCTCCTTCCATACACAGTCTAACCTCAAGAGATATGCTAAAAAGGGAATAGAAAACTGTGCATAATGGCAATTACCTTATAGAAATAGCTCAGTTTCAACTCCAAGTTTAAAAAATATTTGATTTTTGAAAGGACAAATTCAGTAATCCTTGAAAAAGTAAATCAATCTCTGAACATTAAAAAAGTTTTTTCATACATCCAAACAAAACACCAACTCAATTTTTTGTTAATACAAGGTGCATCCTACATGCCTGATAGTAGCTGTGGTCTAAGTAAAGAAGCACCAATTACTTCTAGAAGTTAAACATTCTGAAATTTCAGATACTGAATGAGTTGCACAGATTGTACTGGGAATACTTTTCTATCAATAATGAGATGATATTCACCACTGGAGGATTAGTGAATCACTCTGCATAGGAAGAATTTTAATGTTATTAAAAAGAGCTGATATACCACTACATTTATTTTTATATGGACAGGTAGATTTACATAAAATTAAAATGATTGAATTATTTGTAAATATTTTGAATAAATTATTAAATCCTGTTTGTTATCTCATTTCCTTATATGAAACACTGTATTTGTCAAAGTCCCACACTAAGTTACTTTCTGCTTCCATGATGCTAATAACATAAAATGACCGTCATGTGTTTAAAATTAGTATGAAGGGATGGAACAACCAAGTTTCAGGATGGTGCTCCAAAGAATATGTCATGGAATAAAACCAAGTGTCAGTATTCATAAGCTTGTAGCAACTGAATGGGCGTTTGCTGGTATAGTGTAGCTCTGAGCAAGTGCATTCCTGTGTTAGGACAAAATATTCTGTCTCCTAAATTCCACGTTTACAGAATCTGCAGCAATACATAAATGTGTTAGTACACAGCAGGAGAAGTAGTATTAATTTGTAAATGTGCTACAGGACACAGGAGTTAAAATCTGTTTAGATTTATAATTTGACATGAAACCATGTCAAAAGACCATCTTAATCCATCCCAAAATAACCATGCAGCTAAAAAATATTTATCAGATAAACAATAGCTGTCCTTCTGCAAGTAATCAGCAACATACCTATTTCAAGTCATCACTGGCATATTGAATGTGATTTCTCACCAAGTCTGTCCTGAAAATTTGCATCGCTTGTAAGTAAATCGTTAGGCTTTAGAGCACAGAGGTTCTGACAATCTCTCTCCTACATCGTTTCATGCATCTGGTTTTAATAAATTACTTTACTAAATCTTCTATTAAAGTAAGGGTTTCTGAGGTTTAAGGAGAAACAAGGTAAAATATTTTTAATGTTTTTATTTTTTTACTTCAAGAGGTAGCAATTGAATGTAAGGAAAAGCAGTAAAATGTACTTGTGTGCTACTTCAAAACCATTTTCCAGTCTTTCAGCTTAGAAATTTTCAAATATATTCAGTGCAAAAAGTGAAGGATGCAAAATTCCCCCCCCAAAACCCTCTAATAACCAGGCCTTGAAAAATAAGAAAAATGTGAAATTATCTGTCCAAATATACACAAGAGGCAGACATCGTAAGCATAACTGTTGATTTATAAATATTAATCAGCAGAAGAGAGCATAGTATTTTACAATTTAAGTACTAAAATTTCATAAAAGAATACTGAATTACACATCTCTGTAACTGAAATACAAATTTTTTTGTTGAAATATGAATATTTAAAACCAGAAAAAGTTGAATAGTATTTGGTCCCCTACTTTAGAAAACCATGAGGAGTAAAGGTGTTCTAAGGGCCGTAACTATGTCGTTTTTGAGATAGGAAATATCAATGGCTATCCCTGGGTGAAATATTCAAGTAGATCCCAGAGTAGTACCAGGTTGGAAAATTCAACACTAATGACATTTTGCAGAATTTTGAGAGCTAATCTTGGTGTCTACAGATAAACTCTTTCTAAACAGTTTGTTTGAGACCGATAAATTACAAAACTAAAGTGTTAGTTCACAATACCTTTACAAAATGCAAATCTGGAATAAGTTCACTGCCTTTGATGCACAAGGCTATGCTCACTGCATAGCCTTCATCCCTCCACACTGACTTTGCTTTGTGTTAGCAAAATTTAGCAAACCTTTATTACACTATACAGTCAAAATTATTTTATGGCAGTTGTGAGCCATTACCATAAGACAATTTTCCAAATTCATGGCAGAGAATCCTTGCAGTGTTTCCTTTCAGAAACATAAAAAGTCTTATAAATTAATAAAATCTAATGAAAATGAGATGACACAAGAAAATATATGCTTATCAACTGGCAAAATAATTTTTAAAGGTGTTTTGAATTCTGCTCATTGTAAAATATGAAAAAGTGCATTCATTTATCTCTCAGCCATGCTGAAATCAGATTCACAGATGGAATGTTTGAAAAGATCTAGCTTTTCCAAAATACCAAAATATACCTCTGTAAATCCAGAAAGTAAATAAATTAAATCATGGTAGATAAAAACAAATTTAATTTTTAGGACAAAATATTCTGTCTCCTAAATTCCACGTTAACAGAATCTGCAGCAATAGGTAAATAAAAAAAACCCAAACAGATTATTTATCATTCCATGTCACATATTAATTTCTTCTTTGGAAACCTAGGAGGTCTCTATATTGAAAAGTGTACATGATAGAGCATGCTCATGTAGGTGCAATTCTTAAAAACATATAAATGTTGATTCTTATCAATGTTTTTGCAATTCACACAAACCTTCCTTTTTGTCTTCTGCAGCGATCTTCACTTTTGTGTCTGTTATATCTTTGAAAGAGGCCAGAAAGAGTACTACATCTCCTTTTTCATTCTTTATAGGAACAATATCCAGTAAGCACCAGAATGAAGACCCTGAAAGGATAAAGAATGAATTAAATTCAAACAGCTGTCTTTTAGCAGAGAGAAGGGGGGGAAAAAAAAGTGAACTGCTTATTTAGGAGGTCAGTAGTCAGGGAATCACAGATGTTCAGCTCATGTAAATCTCTTTGCATCATCGGTTGAAGCTCTGTAATACTTCTGTCTCCAGAAGCAAGACATTAATTTAAATGCAAAATTTATCTACAGGGATCATTAACGGAATTTAATGAAGCTGCTTACCCCTCTGAAACCATGCTTTCCTTTGAACTCTCAACTGATGTTGCTTATTTCCTGGAATAGCTCTCACTTTGTTAAATTGACATCTGAAGCATTCATGTCTGCTATAGAATCGTTCTACCTTAATCATCTGACTTGATACTCATTAAAACCTCTTGACAGAAGACCTGATAGTCATCATTCCCCTAATTCAAAGATATTTAAACTAATCAGATACCAGACTCAGAATAGAAATAAACTCATTGCATCTTACAGATTGTGAGATATATAACATCACATACCATCTCTAAAATTAATATCAGCTATCTTCCTTACTGTCTTTAATGTTCACCTTTTTAAGACTGAAGTTGGACAATGCTGAGTTTGATAATATTTCTAATTCTTGTCAACTTTTCGCTGTTCACACCTGCTACATAATTATGCAGCTTAAAATAAATTCTTACTGTTTCCCTGATCATGTCACATGTCCTGTTTGCAAGATATGTTGTTCAGTTCCAATGACATCATTCATAAGTTTCCTATTAACACTACTTGGAAGAAGAAAATATTTAATGCCTAGATGCAAACATCCTAGATCCCACTCCCATACATTCTGGGGTAACTCAGCCCAGCACCAGACTTTTTTCTCTTTCAGGTTTTGGGTATCAATGCTAACTACCTCCATCCACCATCAGCCCACTAATATTTATAAGAGATACAAGTACCACCCCGCTAAAGAGTTTTAAATTTATTTTTTGTACATGTCTTTACACTTCCACAACTTTCTGCTTCACAGCACACTATTTTTAGCATTCATTTACAAGCACTAGTCTACTTTAATTCACAAAAGGAAACAGGATTAGTTCCCTTGACCACTGCTGCCCCAGCTGACTATTGCCAAATGATCAGCTGAGTTTTGGAGGGGTCCTTAGGAACAGCAAGCAGTTTAGTCACTTCCTGCTGTGCTGTCTTCTGAAGTTTTCAGTTTTGAAAAATAATTGGGCACAGGAAGATCACAGCTAAGTTTTATAATTTAAATTTTCAAGTGTAAGTTCCCTGTCTGCCTTTTGAACACTACAGATGAGCATGGTAGGTGAAACAGCAGCTTTCCTTTTGAAGGACTACCACAGTCAAAGGTACAAAAATATGTTTCAAAGGAAATTCATCTGGTCCTCTCTGTCCTGATCAAACTTTCCAAGAGTCACACAGGCAGCTTAGAGAGTAACATTACTAGTTCAGTAATCTGGTAGCGCTTCCACTTAAGGTATTTAAAGACAGGACAGGGAGAAATTGGAACAGGAGGAAAGAAAACTGGAGGACAGAAAAACTGTGGAAAGAAACAGACTGGCTTTGTATTGCGTTTAAATATCCTTATTTTGAGGTTGAAGACAAAGTAAGAAAAGATGCCCTTTTAAAAGAAGGTAAAAGTTATGTCAGAATCAGAAGCAAGACATTTTTATTGTTCCTTCTTCCACTTTGATATTCTTTTATTTTTTCTTTTTTTTTTTTTTTAAGATTTGACTCTATTATCAAAATCTCTGGAAAAAGCTGCTCAGTAGCATTACTGTCAGAAATATTTTAGATAGTCATCACCCTCTCAATCTGAAGTCATCCATTCAAAAAGAAGCATGAAGAAACTTTACTGATTAAAAATAGAAACATAGGTCTTTACAAAATACCATCATAATTTCTAAACTGGCCAAACTCATGCTGGCAAAATTTCTGGCTGCATTCTAGCAGTAGTTTTGGTGGGCAAGAAGTCACTCTCAACTCCTTCTTTTAAACACCACCAAGAGGGGAAATGATCTTTTAAGAAGTTGTTTCTATCTCCTCCAGAAGTGGAAGCATATCTTACTCTTTTCAATTGCTTCATGTCTTTTCTACACACACACACACACACATACACTAATAAACTAACCATTAAGGCCTGAAAGAAAGATACAGACATCAGCCATTTCAAACTAACTTAATTCAGTTACAGTACTATTGTCTGAAATGATAGATTTATAGGTTTAAGGGAGTTATTATAACATGATTCATTGCTAGAAATAGAGACAAATCCATTTAACATTCAATGGTTTCATGCATTTGCTCTTTTGTATAATCATAGTGCATTTGAATTCTTTACAGGTGAACATTTGTCACTGAACACTGGTCACTGAAATTTTTCCATATCCTCTCATCATTTAGTTTCGTTTGCTGTTTCTCTCAATCATATTTTCTTTCATTTTCTTTTCTCATTCTCCTTCTCTGTAAATATATCTGAAAATATTTTGACTAAGCAAAGCAAACACGCATAAAATACGGTCTGTGCCACTAAAGAAAACACACATCCAATACATGCACAGGCTACTTCTCTCCTGAAGGGTTCCAGGCTAGTGCCCTGTGGGATGGGCTTCAGCCCTGGCTGTATTTACACACTCAGTCTTTAGAAGTACTAAACTGACCTTGTTGGTTTGGGTTTTTGGGGGTTTTTTCTGCCTTTTTTCTGAAAGGAGCAAATGAATATGAAGTTGTCTTCAGACTAGATGAGACGATCTGTTTTAGATCAGGACTAGGTCAATATAAGGCTGCATTCTGTGAAGGACAGAAGTGCTCTATCTTTCACTATTGAGGAGCATTCTCGGAAAAATATACTGCAATGCAATCTGTTACACAGCTGTTACTGAAAGCCAGCGTCGCATAATTCTATAAACCAAAAGCAGAACCTTCTCCTCATCAAAAAAAGTAGTGCCCTATTTTGTTACTGTTCTATTGAATGCACTCATCTGTGAGACAGAAATTCCTTCCCTGCTTCAGATGGTGCATACAAAGGTTTTCTGTATTGTCAAGAGTCGTCTATCAAAGAAATTTCTTTTGGAGGTTTATTTATATACAGACTCATTTTATTGCTTCAAGCCACCACTCGTGGAGAAAGAGTCTAATCTTTCTCTTGCATTATGAAGTGAAGGGTCAAAATATATTTTAATATCCTCAAGGCTTATAAAAGCACATCACAGAGAAGGAGAAAAGAAACCAAATGAAGCATAATCTTATCACAAGACAATTTGGCTATAGTCCACCTTTTATATATACATAAAAAAGAGAGTGCTTTATGGTCACTCTCTCAACCACCCTTTCTACCTTTCCTCATTTTGACAGCTAAAGACTGTCCTCTGACTGAAATCAAAACAAGGGTCAACACATCACGGGATTTAAAAGGGAGATTTTATACGAAACCCTGCTTTTAGAATGCCAGTAGCCTTCAAAAGCAAACATTCTTTTCACTAGAAAATAAGGCCTGCTTGAACCATGGGACAGACTGAGACTAGAGATTAGCTCTGTTGATGACCTGTGTGCATTCACTGTATGATAATAGGCAATCCTTAATCATGCCCACCCCAGACAGAGCCCAATGAAATACTCAGAACAGAAAGAATCTTTGGTGGATATTTGGGTATTGCAAAGGTTTCATAGTAGAGATATGAAGTGGGATGATGGACAGAAAGTTTATGTAATTCTTTAACAAAATAATTAAACTCTGCACCCACCTTGCTAAAATTTTACTTGATACGTTTTCAGCCATACATATACCTAAGAAATACTTGGGATGAGTGATACTCATGCAAAGCTCTGGCTTCCTTTTGCTCTTTACAGTCTGGGAGTAGTTTTGTCCAGGAAGAAAAGCTTAAGGCTTCCTTTTACTTTTTGACTTGTGTCAACCATCAGTGGTTATATCCACTTCCAGACCTTCAATTCCTCAGGACTTTTCTTGCCACACTGCTCTCCAGAGGATGCTGATGCAGCTTATACAGTCCCTTCCATCACTCAGGGGCCAGAAATAACAAATGCACAAATTTCTGTGATCTATTTCTGCTTCTCTGCGGTGCAAGGAAAAGGGATCAAGCTCTTTTGTGAAGCTCTGCATCTGCACCTAACATATCAAATTAACCACATGTAATGGTTCCTAGACTAAGAGCCCAAGTATCTGAAGAAAGAAAGTTTAAATGGTTTGCATATTAAATATACAAGTCTTGTGGCACAAAACAATAGCTCTTCAAGGAATAGTTATAATAAGGTATAAATGCATAAGAGGGCAGAATTAGGCTTCACAAGCCATCATAAATCTGGAATATTTCTTTTTGTTTAAGTAAGTGACTCAGTAAACTAAATGGTCTTTTAGGCAGATGCAAATCAAGCCTTAAAGAAAACTATTAAAACACATCACCCTATTTTCAGGGATTTATATAGACGACAAAGATAAAAATATTTTCATGTAGATAGCTGTAATAACTTGTCAACAAGATTGATGCTAAATTGTCAGCATTACAACAGTGTCTTATTGGCGTTTACTAATTATCAGCAAAATAAACCTGCTGCTGGAGGCATCATAACACCAGAGATGTTTGAGCCTGATCATTTCCTCTTTTCCATCACAAAAAGTGTTCACTTCAAGACTGACAGACCAGGATGCCAAAGACTTTGAGGAAACCAAACTCTCTCTTTCATCAGCTTACCCAAATATTCCCAGCCTCACAGATAACACATCATTTTGAAAGTTATGTGGTTTTGACAAGATGTCAACATTTTGTTGAGGAGAGCAAAGTGCAAAGAAAACAATGCTCAAAAAAATTGCAACTGAACTGAACAGAAAAGGAAAGGGGGTGCAAGAAAAGTATAGCTATAAATTCAAGTACTTTCTCTTTTTTAAATATCATAACTTTGACAATGATCAATTAATACAGCTAATGCAAGGTTCTGCTGCTTTAAGCAAAGCACCACCTCATTCTTCTCCATCATCTCTGAAAAAATCAAATTTATAAGTTAAAAAAATCTATAACTTATTTTTCTTGAATTCTGCTACTGTAGGTGCCAGCCTGTCTGCTATACCCTGGTGACATTCTTTGATCAGAAGATGTTGCAAAACTAAGAACTCATATGGACTATCTTGAAACTGACTTATACGGGAACAGGTGGTTGTGTAACATTTTCATATGAGTGGTAAAGAAGAGTCAAGAACTTGTTTCCCCTACTTCTATGTAACCACCAGATCTGGCTTATATCCTGGAAATAAGTCTCCCTATGATTTCTAACAGTCAATATAAATCTATTCCAAAATGGATTTATAATCCATTAATGTATCCAAAGTGCATCCATTCCAAGATTTATTTACATCTTGAACCAGAATATAGTTGTATCCCAAGAATTTGGTAGATCAAAGGTGGTAGTAAGATACTTTAAAAACAAAGCAAAAATTGTATTTCAGTATGAATAAGTAGGGAATTATTAATCTTGTAGAGTTGATTTAAAACTTGTTAAAAGTAGCTCTCCAATCTTTTATATACCCTACAGAGTACCACATGCAATTATTCAAATCTATTGCATCTCATCAGAGATATGCAAAACCATCCCTCCATGTGTTCCCAGCCTTTTCTGTGCCCAGCTTCAACCTATGCTCTGTTCCTTCTGCTGCCAGGTAATTCAGTGCCTCATATGTCATACTCCTCATATTGCCCAGCATGTCTTACTTTTTTTGCCATCACTGCCACGATGGAGAGACAAAAAGAGGGAAAGGATGTTCTAAGAGAAGACCCTTTTCAGCACACCAATCTCCTATCCTTGCCTTTCCTGAAAACTGCCAATGATAATCAGAGAGAACCTTAATTCACAACCCCAAAGCTTCTGTTTGTCACTATTTGGACACAGACTGTCGGTGTTATGGCAGCTCCTGGTTTGAGTGCATGTCTTTTCCAGCCTTAGTGGAACAGTCTTTGCGTGCAACAAGTACAGTCTGCAGTGAACATTTTATACAAACCAATTTCTGAGCTCCAGTACATCTACATTTCAGCTTTGTTTGCTCAGCTTTCTGGTCTCTCCTTGTATAGCTCCATTATCTTTCCCATTTAATGAAACCGTTTCAAAATCCTCTAGTTACATTTTTTCCTTGAACAAAAGCAGAGAACTAAGCAATGCCTTTTAATGCCACGTGAGATACAGTATCCTTAAGTGTACTACTTCCTTTTTGTCTGCCCTAATTTCCTTTTCCTATCTCCATTCAGATTAGAAAAGAAAATGACATTTTGGGAGATAAGTATTTCCCTGATGTAATGCATTTACTGGGTTGCAGTTATGACAATTAGCAAAACACACAGGATTATCTAAAAACTCAGTTAAGTCAGTGAGATGCATTCTGTTTAAATGCAAAAAGCTTCAGGGCAGACTCATAAACATTATCAGTCTGCAACTTACTTTCCCTCCACCTCCAGTGGTCATTACTTTATCACAGTTATATTGGTACAGGGCATTCAGCATTTGTCAACTGACTCCTGGGAAAGTACTAATTGAGACAATCTATTTATATAAACGAATATAAAATATCTATTGCTAAAACAAAAAATAACCCAACAAAACCAAACAAAAGCAACAGAAAACAAAACAAAATACAGTTTCTTCAATATCTTTATACAAACTGCTTCAGAAATAGTCAGGCTCAATCCTTCCTGAGCAGTCTAGTGTTTACTTCATTGGTTTCAGTTGAGCAATTTCCAAATAAGCCAAATTTTCTTTCCCTTGTTCATTGTATTTTTGAAATCTGTTTTCAAAATTGTGTTTATCACCTATGGTCCTTATTCCTTTTGGACTTTCAGAGCCAACATGTAGATGTAATCACAGCAGTTAATATGATTTCTCAGCCTAGTGAGGGATGTACTTTTGAAAAGAAGGCAAGAAATTTTATTAAACCAGGATGATCTCTCATATACATGTATGTATGTTTGTATATATATTTGCATATATATTCATATATATATATAAAACCCCATGTATTTATTGTTTTGAATTTGTGTGTGATATTTTGACATCTGAAGCAGTTATAGCATACATTCACCTAAACGCAGCCGTGTTTTCAAATTACATTATTTTGCTTTTAAGCTCATTATTTTGTTATCTGAAAAGAGAGTCTTCAAAGAGGGCATTAAATTTCCTGTAAGTGAAAAAACACAGCAATCTCCAAACAGACCACTACACTTATAAAGAAAAAAAATCACATTTCCAGTTCCAAAAAACAAGTGATAAAAATATAAACAAAAATATCTGGAAAATATTTCTGTGACCCTCACTCTGGTGTCTCTGGCAGTGGCAGCCCCTAGAAAGAGAAGGCCTGGAGTCTGCAGAATGGGAGATCTCCCAGCACTGGTAGAGGTGCTGGCTGCAACCTCGTGTTTATTCATAAAGTTTTCTAAAGACATGACATGGAGCAAAGGGGATTCTGCTGGTTACTTGTGCACTTACACTGCAAGGCTGCATTTTAGAAACGATCAATTTATTTTGCACTGCTTTTTCTACAGGGTTAGGTCAGAGAATATTTTGCTCTATAATCCTTGTCTATTATTTTTGTCTTATCTGTCAATATTAATCAGAAGTTTTCAGGAAGCTTGAGGATTCTCTGTTGAGGCCATGATTCAAGAACTTTAACCTGCACTTCATATGCAGCCCATGGGCACCTTTCTGGAAGGAATGGGCTAAAGCCGGGTCTTAAGAAGGAGTCGAGTCATGGATTTGAACTGATAATTCCATCCTGTCACGTTTGGGGTTTTTGTACAGAAGGATTTTGAAACACACACTGAGCAATTACGTAACCTGGTAGAGAGGATCAATCTTCCCAATTCACCACTTGCATCCATGTGAGCACATGCTATAAACAGACTCTGAGCCTGCCCAATGAAACAAATCATAGTAACCCCACCAGTTGGAAAGCAGTAAGTTTCAACCTTCTAGTTATTTAACTGCTCTGTAAAACCAAACTGCTTTTGAAATTCTCTACCCAAACCAGTGAGAGGGTTCAATAGACAGTGCTAACATGACCCTCCTACCACTAGTCCGCATCACAATCCAGTACGTGGATTTAGGGACCATGGACAAAATAAGGAAATGTCAGCAGAAGAGAGGCATATGGTGATCAGAAGAAATGGTACTTTGAACTTCTTTTATCCAAAGAACAGCCTAAATTATGGTGAAGCACAGGAACCCAAGTCAGCTTTTAGCTAAAACTTGATTTAAACCTCATAAAAATAAAATAGATGAGACTCAGTATGGCCATAAAATTGTGAGAAAAGTTGAAGAGAAGAGTGACTGGTCTGATGTCTTCTGAACATCCTACTGCAAAATAAATACCAATGTCTCTTACTAAAAATGGATGTATAAAAAGTAGCACAATGAAATACCTTTTAAAAACTAAAAATAGAGCATCCAGCAGTACCAACAGCCATTCATACCAGGTGCAGCTGGAAGCCCAGGGTGTCTGTGTGGAAACACTAATTGCATCTGTTAGCAGTAAAGGGCATCAAGATGTAGCAATGTAACAAGTAACAGGAAAAATTCATACAGATTTATTTACGTATCAAATCAATGTGGTTCTAGGAGAACAAGTCTTTTCCCAGTGAACTATGCTTTTAATACATCATGTTGCTACTGAAAGAAGCTATTAGCCAATATCACCATGAATGCCATCAGAACAGAGTATCAGCACTGTCAGTAAGCTGCAGTCTCATTAAATTCTAGAAAAAGATCTCAGATGGTTTAGATCACATTGCACACAGAGGATTTTGCTGCTTTTTTTTTTTCCTTCTAACTGAAATTCATCCCCTTGTTTTGTCTTCTCTCAGGCTTTTGCTGACCGCTTCACCCAGGCCTCTGCAGAGTTTAAGCCAGGGCACTACAGAGGAGCACAAGCCTGCTCTCTCTTCCTCTTCTGCTGCTGAAGCTGGTACTGTCTCTAAAACATCAAAACATTTCAGAGGTACACATTACCTTTCATCAGAACCCATGGGTCAATCAAATGAAGGGTTTGGAGAGAAAAGGAGCCAAAAATTCCCTCTTCTGTGAAACAGAGGAAAATAAGGACTTGTCTTCTCTCTATAATCTATACTGCTTTTAAAAGAGGAAGACTTCCCTAAAATCAGTGAAATCTTCTAATGATTAATGAGCTATATGAAAGGGGGAAATGAAAAAGAATAAGAAAATAGAACAAAAAAATTAAAAAGAACAAAAAGAAAAAAGAAAAGAGAAAAAGAAAAAAGAAGGAAGAAAAACATATTCCTTTTATAAAGTTACAAATTATTTTTTATGGCTCAGGTAGTTGCAATTAGATATTACCTTCAGATTAATCTTTCAGTGTCGCTTGCTTTTTTTATTTCCCTCATCCTCTATTTTGTACCATAATTTAGCAAATATGGGCAGCCTACCACAAAAGCTTTTTAGCTTTCTTATTTTTAGACGATGTTTTTAAGGCAGAGAAGCAGTGAAGCAGCAGCGAGGCCACATTGCTACAAACTGCTCTGTAAAGCAACTGGTCAATGGGCTTCCTCTACATTAATAACTAGATGTCCCTAGAAAATTGAGGTCTCTCTATGGAAATATTTTTTTACACTCAGAAAATTCTAATAAATGCCCCTTTTCTTATTGCTGGGTTTAACTTCCAAAGGACATCATGGATTTCAGGAGATTGTTAAAGAAGGCAGCCAGTTAATGTTAAACTGGCACCATACAACTCCCATATTTCAAAATACTATAGGATATTTTTGGACAACCATTAAAAGTATGTGTTTAACTTCTTGTTGGAAGGAACAGATACCATTTCTGCAATGAGAATAATACTTTCTGTAGAGAAGCTTGAGGAAAACCCAATTTTCTTTCATTTAAAAAGAAATTAATTTCCCCTCAATTTCTTTATAATTAATTGATTCTTCTACAATTTTAAATAACATTGAACTCTTTGTCTAAAAAATAGCTTTTCTGTTTGCTTAACACAAGGGATGAAATAAATATAAATGATGTCATGGAGCCTTTGCTATTCTCATTATTCAACCACAAACATGGCAGAGGCAATGGATGATATCTCATGGCCTGAGCCTTATTTCATTTGCCCGTGGCTGTCGTTGCTGTTCGTGTGAGAACACTATTACACCCAGACTTCAAATTGCCTTTTGCATAATGAATCCAGTAGCTCAGTAAGAGGGTTTGAGTTTCACCCTTTCTGTACTCATAATTCTGCCCATCTGAAACAATACTGATCTTCCAGATAATCCTGACCTTCCAGATAACGATACAGGTTTATCAAAACACATGAGGAGAAAAAATACGTTCATTTAATATTACTGACTTTTAAGAAATGAAGAAATTAATACAAAAATTAAATATATCATATCTTCCTGTCCTTATGACGTACTTACCAAATCTTTAGGGACCAAGAACCACAAGGCACATGCCTAAGACGTAACCCAGAAAGTGTTTAAATCAGTGTACACATAGAAGATGACAAAGTGCCCCTTGAGTCCTGGTGAACCATCACAGGTAAAGCAAACTCTGCTTGCAGCCTACTCCGAAGGCAGCTTGTAAACATAGTCCCAGAAATGCCCACTTGCTCCAGTCCTCTTACAGTGGGGATTTTTAACTATGCAAAAAAGCCCTTTTCCTGGGGTGCATGGATATGATGGTCACCACAGTGAAGTCTCTCAAACATACATAAATCATACCCAGCTGCTGCTGATTACATTGTGTTTTACACAACTTATACATACACAAAAAGACGCCAGTTTCCTTTCAGTGAAGCAAAGCTGTGGAACTACTACATGTTTTAAAAAGTTGTGTGTAAACACAGACCTCTTTTCAAACGCTACAAACTTAATTTTGAGACATAGGAAATAAGCCTGATGGGGTCATAGGGGACCCAAGGTGTGACCTTCTCAGCAACTGAAGATGGAGAGCTTAGACTGGACTAAGTCACTGATTATGGGGCTTATTGTAGCATTATCTTAGACTATAAGAGAAATGGAAAAATCCACACATCTGCTCAATTGTACTTCAGTTTGAGGGAATGTGAAGACCTCACTTAACTACCTGTACTTGCTACTGACAAATTTCAGCAGAGGTCTGACAGGGAGAAAAAGAAGGGTTTGTTTAAATATAGTTCCTCAGCATAGTGTCCAACCGCTTTTATATTGTTCTAAACAAGAGATCCAGGAGTGAGCATTTTTCTCACAACTCACTTGAATTCCAAAAGGTTAATTTGCATTTTCGTTATCATAATTGACAACTTAATTTGTTGCAGATGTTTTAAAGAAAATGTAGAAATAGTAACAGAAAAAAAAAGTTTAAAAATCAGCTCCTAAGCAATATAATTTTAAAACTTTCTGAGGAAGGCAACAATCATAAAATTTCTTGTCCTTCAATAGTTTTCTTTTCTGATTGTCTTCAAGAAACTAATATAGCTCTGTCAAAGAAAAAGCAAGAAACTGACTGAGGAACCAAAATAAATACTGAAACTATGATGAAAAGTGTATTTTGAGTTGAATTTTCAAAAGACATCTCTCTCTGAAGCTGCTGTATCTGCTGCCATACTGCTCTGTGCTTACATGGCAGAAAATATTCAGGATGAGAAGGTACAACTAGTTTATTGTACTCTAAGAATTCATTAAAATTCCAAAATGAGAACACACGTAGAAAAATGTTCTTATCCACTTCTACTGGTTTCAGTAGGATTGGTCAGAGCACAACTGCTTAAGAAGATTCTTTTCTTGAAATCCACACCCAAATGACAAAGACAATGAAATATTGCAATCCACTTTACTCAGCTTCCTACCTAACTCCTTGCACACCACTCTTGCTGCAGTATCAGCTCAGAGCAGTCTGGAATTTCCACTAAATTGCATGTGGATTGCTGGGGTTGCTTTAGTAATAGCAATCTATCCTTTAACTAACAATTATTGAGCAGAGGTGCTATGTGAATTCTTAAATGATGGTTAAATAACTGTGAAAGGTCCATATTCAAGCTTAATAAATTCAGATCAAAACCACTTGTTTAGAATGAACAGTCTAATTTACTGATAAAAAATGAATCAGCTTTGAAGTAAGTTTAAATCAAATTTAAAATATTGAAAAATGTGCCAGTTAAGGAATCAATGCATATTTGGTTTTGTAACCTTGAATATCTGCCCCAAGAAACAAGACAAATATGACCTACATTTTAGACCAAATCCAGAAGAACGAACCAAGAGTAAGTTATTGTATTCATACATCCATGTCCCTCATAGTAATTTTTTATTGTAATGCTGTACTAACTATTAAGATTTCTGTAAGTATTCTGAGGCACATCAGTCTATTCTGTGAGCTCAGAATTATCCCTGAGGCCTGAAAGTGCTCGTTTGGTCTTGCAGTTTAGGCCCACAGAGCAAGGCTGTGCTAAATAGCAGACTAAAGGCAGATAGGTGGTCCCCCTCTCACACCCTAAAGCCCTAACAGGACGTTGAAATGTGACCCTGTGATAACTAGACATTGCTGGTTACTTTTCTCCCACTGACCTACGTTCCTGGCATTACACCAGCCCAAATGACAATTATTTTTCATACCGGATAAACTGGAATATATCCATACAATCATTCCTGGGATATTATTCTCAAAATTCTTATGTCTTGAAATATTTTTTAAACCTTTTTCTGCAACAAAGACGAAATTGAATAAGCTTAACAGCGTCAGAAGTTCAATTTTTCCTCTTAAAAAAACCAAACCCAACCCAAATACAAAACCATTTAGCTAAAATGTGTGATCTACCAAATTTGGAGCCTGCACTTTGCAGCTCTGTTGAAAAACCAAGATTATTTTTTAAGAAAAATTTTTCTTTTATACAAGAAAGTCTCATGTTATTTTAATACCTATTCATTTCTGTTTCCCAGTGGTACAGAAACACATGGAAATGAAAAATATAAGAGGCAGTCTGGGAAATTTATTCCTATTCAGAAAATGTATTGGAGTGGCTTCCAGTCAAACTATACACAGGGATGCATGTAGGATGGATAGTGGGAATTCTTTTAGCCTCAACAATTTCTCTTTATCTGTGATTCAGCTACTTCTCTGATAATTGACCTGCAATTTCTTTCTGCCTGTATTAATAATATCTATTATAGGTTTGAAGCACCCTTTCATAATGCAAAGGAATCACAATTTATCCTTCAGGACAAAGACAATGAAATTAATGTCTTAGCTTTACTTCTTTAATTTAAATACCTTGAAATATCTTCTTACCATGCCCAGTTATCACTATACAATACTGGAGAAAAGCAGCTCTTATCCCTCCAGGTTAAAACCATTTCCTCCCTATATTCAGACATGTTTTGCAATTTGGAACTACTTTTGAATATCCTTCCTGAAACAATTCCAAGAAACTATGTGAGTCTCTTCTACATATTAAAAAACAAAGCCAAACACCCCCACACACTCCCGAGCCTCCCCAGAAAAACAAGACAAGGAAGCATTTAACAGGATGTTCCAGATTAGCTTCAAACTTTCATCCTATGAAGAGTAGCGATCATGAACACAAGCCAACTAATCAACATTTCTACTTTTTGTGTTAGTGAAACTGAAGCTGCCTTCTCCTAACACTCTAAATCACTTTCTTATCACTATATAGTTTTTACTTTTAGAAAATAAATTTTTTAAAGCATATAGTAACAGTAATATTATTTAAAGGGAAAAGGTTTCATTACTAAAGACAAGTAGAGGAAATCTATGAGAAAAACTTGGTCTAGACATATGCCTATAAACTCTATACAATAAAAGAGAAAGTGGTACTCAACACCCATGGATCCATTGAGCCCATGGATCTCTAGGGTCCTGTTACACAGGTTGAAATCCTGTCAGTATCTCAAACTTAGTGTCACCTGTTTGAAGATCACATGAATGTGGCAATAGGAATATATGGAATAAGCACCCTGAAGCAGCTGGATATAGCTGAAAGAAGCTGGGAAGTGTGCATCATAGGCTGCTGTCTTCCGTGCCTCATGCAACTTGACTGTGAAATTGTCCTTAGAAATGTCTTGCCATAGGAGTCAAAGCTTTGATGGTGCAACTTGAAATTTCCTGTAGTCTGTGGGGTTACTTAATGACCGGAAATTTTCTTTGTGTGACAATACTTGCTTGAACATAAATTTTACTTTTCCACTTTTTGAAAATCATTGTTATTGGGTTTATGTATAGTGGCTGTTGAGAAGAAATCACTTGGCTCATTCAGAAATCTGAGCATTTTACTGATGGGATTTACATAGCCTGTCTACCTTATTGTGAATATGAATATTTTTATTACAGCTTCAGCAATAAGGGATAAAAACTTCAATATAAGAAAAAGCAGAAAAAGTAGTGTCATACTGAGGGCAAATGACAGTTTAGGACCCTGAATTTCCATTATGCAGCCTTGTAACACACTTATGTAAAATCAATAACACTAATATAAACATGGTCTCAATGTGTCATTATTCAAATCTATTCTTGTAGGTTTGATGATAGACACACTAAATCATTACATAGAAATGAACATATATTATATGCATTTATGCTAAGTTTCATTCTTTAGGACCAACAGAAGAGAAAAGAAAGACTTACCATTCTTCTTATAGAACATGATTTCTCCTTTAAATTCTATCTTTTCCTCCAATGATTTCTCTATTTGAAGAATCATCTGCTCATTTGTTTCAGCACCAAGTAAAAATTTGCAGCTGCAGCTCTTCTGCATGACTTCAGTCCGTGCAAATCCAGCAAGCTCACAGAAGCCATCAGAGCAGTAAACAATGGGGAATCCTTTAGCCACCTGAGCATTTGCAAGGATGAAGTTACTATCTGCAGAAGAACACAAAAGTAAGATATGAATTAAAGTCTAAATTCTACACTGCTTGACATAGTACTTTCTTTAGCATCATGAGAAGCACAACTGGACAGACATTTAAAAACCAAGTCCCAGCTGCCTGCAAACAAGAATCTAACTTCTGGTTTCAGACTATTATTCTGAAATTAAGTCAAGTCTAGTAGTCCACAGATCCTCATACAATACTTCTTCATGGCTTTGTATAGTTTGCCTCACTGTCTCCCTTCAGGGAATACTTTATGATGTCTGCCTCTGAGGTAGATATCAACACATTGAAACAACCACTTGACTGAAGACTGGTGACAAATATTGAAATTTTGGAGAAATTTGAAACTTTATGTTATGCTGCCACTCAGACTACTCTGCAGTCTGAACAGCTGATGTAGACGCAGCTACATCAGAAAAAACCAAAAAATCTCCATGGTCTCAATAAGATAATGTTGACCTATATCAGCACTCAAACCAATTTATTCTATATAATTTTGCAAGGGAATCCTTGAAAGTGGAGTTGAGCGACATACTAGGCTATGTGGAATTAGGGACATTCTAGACTACATGGAATTATTTGTCCTTTGTGGGGGGTGGGGTTGATTTTTTGGGTTTTTTTTTTGTTTGGTTGGTTGTTTGGTTGTTTTTTGTTTTCTTTGGTTTTGTTTTTTAGGAAAAAAGATTAAATACTTCATCCATAATAGTCATCTGTCTTTCGGAGCCCCACCATACTTCTCCCATATGAAACAGGCACATCAAAGATTCATCATTTTGTTATACTTAATTCTCTTTATAATTTTTCAGTGTGTTTAAGCTGAAACTGTTGTGTATGATACATTCAAGAGTAGCATGTTGACATGGACATCAATCAACAAAATGCAGTGTTCTAATTTGATTTCAAATCTTTGGCAAATCTAAAAGTTGGCAGCCTAATAGCTCATTCACATCGATCGCTGAAAGGTTTTTTAAAGGCTTTGTACCTCAGACCTTCATCTTCAGCCTATGCCAACAACTCTGGCCCTTTACAGTCTTTTCAGTTATCAGGGAGACCTTTTCCAGATAACACATGAACTTTTCATACAGGCTTTTTGCCTGTGTTTCCTTATCTTGAAGTGAAAAAAAAAAAAGTTTTATGGGCAGAATCTATCTACACTTCACATTGAGGGAGGAAAGACTATTTTTTGCCTATTGCTTGTTAAGGAATGTTTACCTTACAGCTTGCTAGCAGGAGCTTAGGAGCAGTCTAGTCCCAAGACAGATACCTCTCATTTTTCAGACTTATGTGCAAGTAAATCCATGCGTAGGTATTAAGGGGAAATACTATTAACTAACCCATAATCCCTTGATAAATATTCATAAATTTAAAGAGAAAGAAATGAATTATTTTAATGGAAAACTCAGGTTGGTATACCTAATCCCCATACGGGGATATATTATTTATGATTGGGAAGGGAGGAACAGAATCCATAAACCAAAATAGAGGAAAAATAGGTCTGTTTTTCAGTCTGAACCATCACAAGAGTTCTACATCTGTGAAATCCCAACACCTTCAGCTATGTTACTCTTTAATTACCCAAGGGATAAAATACTAAGTCTTATACTGCTAAGATTTCAGTATTTTAAAGACAATGGAGGTTTATTAAATGATCCATTTGCTCTCAAGACTTTCCTTCAGTTACCCACATTTAGTTTAAATTTAATTAAATTATTTCAATAAATGATTGTTATGTTAAAACAGTCTTTTCCCATTTACCAAATAATGTGTTTTCAAAATGCATTCTGGTTCAGTGCAGTGCTTGACTTAGCCTGTCATTTTTATTTGTCCTAACTGGGGAATAAGTATCATTACCATTCATGAACTAACATGCTGCTCCCCTTGTCAACACAAAACTGAATCCCCACACTGCCAAAAGAATTAAAATCATATGCTTGCAGTGCATAATGACAGTGTGACAGTGCAAGACCTGCAGATCATTATACCAAATATATAGCTAGCAAACCAATTTACTTCTCTGTTTCTTGTTGTTTAAGATACAATTATGTGATGCAAAGGCTGCTGTGGGGTTTTGTTTTTCTTTTTAATTCTAATTGTTCAGAATTGTATGAAGCAGAATATGGAACAACAAAAGGAAAAAAGGTAGAGAGGATGTGCAGTAGTGAATGAATATCATTATGAACAGGAATACATTGGAGCTTACCAAGCATGCCATGATTTTATGAAAAATGTAAGGTGGCCAAACTCTATTGTCATTTACACCAAAATAAACACAGAATAACTGTAGTTATCTTAACATTTGTGGAATAAACCAGTTTGCTTATGAAAACCAATCCAGTACTAGCTAGAATAAGAGCCAATCATTCTCATAATATCAGCAGATGTCTGATAAGGCTTGTAAGCCTAATTTTACTGAACTTTTTGAGTACAATAGCAAAGCATCAGCATCAAGAAAATACAATCAGAACTATATTTGCTGTTTTTCTTGAGCTTGAAGTTCAAATAAAATAATGAGAGATGCACCTATAATCCCAAACTAGTACACTAAGGGACATATTTAAATAATATGTTAAAAAATTTCTTGTCAAACTAAAAAGGATCAAGAAACATTATGCCCAATAATTACATGTATCATCCAATTCTTCAGTAATGTTTATTAAGTGATTAACACTTACCTATTACATAAGTCAAATTAAAAAAAAACCAAAAAAAACAAACAAACCCATACCTTAAAATATTCTGGTTAAAAGTTTATTTAGTTCTGTAATTCATTTTTATAGCTTCAAATCTTTAATATCACTTGCTATTACTCATGTGTGTAAAACACCATAAAATATTTCAAAAAAACAAGTACTGAGGGTGCAATTTCTATAATTCAGGCTTTGTTGTGACACAAATAACAAACCCAGCATTTAATTTCATGATCTTCAATGATAGCTAGCTGGGTTTTAAAACCTAGAGTAAGATAAATGACATTTTCTTTAGAATAATTTTTTAGAAACCTATGGACTGGAAGAAAACACATCTATTTATTTTTGAACTTGCAGTAGGAAAGTTGCAAGGAGTGATACAAACCTATTGGTCTGTATATTTTGGTAAATGTTTGTGTGTAGATTGCAGCACTTCCATAATAATATAGAAGTTGTTGAATTCCATATTATTCTTTCAGCACATTGGCCTGAATATTAAGTTATTTTATTCCGGTTAGTTGATTAGAAGACAATATTAGATTACTGGTAGTTGTTTCTTTTAAATTTTATTTTTAGATAAGAAAATAAATCCAGGCTAAATACTTGATCTATTGAGAAAGATGTAACCTTGAGCTTTGGGACATTTGGAACAACAGAGTAGAGCTGCTGAAAACCTGTGTAAGAATAAACAGACTTGGACTATTGAGGAATAAATCGGGTACTGGTAGTTCAGTTTGCCAACTGCACACTGAGATGCAGATTGAGCTCTGGGTGGAAGCCTGAGACAAGAGACCGTGAACTGCCAACCCTTTGGTTAGCAAAGGGCACAAAGATGGGTGGAAGGACTCTGAGAGACACAGCAGAGCAGAGGACTCTGGAGAAAGAGAGAGACTTGTGTGAGAAGAGACCGTGAGGATATAAAAGCCCAGGGATTCCTTTGTTGAGAGTTCTCCTTGGAGGCAGCAGCTCAGGCTGTTTCTGTGTTGCTGTGCCATGAATAAATGGCTTTATGGAAAGAGTCGTCTGAGGGTCGGCTCTGGGAAAGCTGAGGTGGATCAGGGAGGGAAACCTGGTCTGACTGTGTGAGTGTGGGGTGTGCAGGGAATCAAGCAGGCTCCTGTTGGGTCACTGGAGCCACCCACAGTGAAGGGGCCTTGGTCCCAGCAGTGAAAGTCTCTGAGCTGGGAGTGTGACTGCCAGGGAGTACAGAGAATGGGCAGACTGGA
Organism: Dicrurus megarhynchus; assembly: GCA_013399195.1. Lineage (NCBI taxonomy): Eukaryota > Metazoa > Chordata > Aves > Passeriformes > Dicruridae > Dicrurus > Dicrurus megarhynchus. The sequence continues at coordinate 102,289 of VXAD01003683.1, read as the reverse complement.
TGTTTTCATAACTGCTCGACCCTAGGTTTCAGCTCAGAAATTAAGTGCTGTAAGTCTCTGCAAAATAAATAAAAAAATTCAAATTGGATAATTGTATATTAGCTTTGGATAAAAATACTTGATTTCTTGTCCAAGCCTGCACAAGTTGTGTAAAGGATGATTTAAAAGTGCTTCTGTTAAGATGGGACAAGAAGTGTAGATACAAAATATCCAACATTCACAAGGTTTTCCTTTAGCAGCAAGTCAGCAGAGATAGATGAATATGAGAGAGGACCCTGGCTAGTCAGCACAACTTAAAAGCAGATTTCTTTCAATTGTGATTCTTTTATTTTAAGCTCATTTTCTATGAAGCTCAAATTACTTTTTCACATGAAAGTTTGAAGGAAGGCTATTACGAGCTTGCATGTCCGCATTCATTTCATGAAGTAGAACATACTGGAGAGGACAGGACATTGATCAACAGAAGACATGTGGTTTTCAGAAATCTCTGCCTGAAACACAGCATAAAGTGAGAGACAATCAAATAAGATGAACCAGAACCATCCTAACTATACCTTCAATCACAGGCTTAGACATTGTTGCCCTGTTTCAATGACTTGATACCCAAAACTTATAACCAGAGAAAGGGAAGAAATTTAGGTCTTATGCCATGTGATACAGAGAATCTTATTCTCTAAACATCCCATGACAGTTTTAGAATTGAGATAATTAAAGAAAAAGGCTTTATGCAATACCCTTCTTCCTAATTGATGCCCACAATTTATGTTTGTAATGACACTGTGTTACATTTTTACTCTGCAGTCCCTTCATAAATCCTACTGTCATATCTAGCAGAAATGGCAAAAGGGTTTTTGCTTTAATACTGTGGCTATGTGTGCTATAAATCCCTTCATTGTGCTTCTCCAGTTTGTTTAAAAGTTCTTTTCAATCAAAGTCGAGAAGGTTTCATGAAGAGAATACCTATCTGACTTCTTTTGCAACTGAGCAAAGCCAACACCTATTCTAATTTTAAATACTAAATTATTTAAGAATTAAAGAGGAAGAAAAGATCCCACAAAAGAAAAAATCTTTAGCAATCAAAGAAGCTGCATTAATTAAGCAAGTGACTCACACAGTTACTCTATTGATTGTAGAACAGTCCACAATTCTTCTGGATGAAAGGATTTACTACACTTAGATTTGATTCCACAGTTCGTACACAGGCAACTTAACAAGGGAAATCTCATTCCAGGTTCATGCAAATTACCGTGACAGAGAACATGACCACATTAACAGTTAAGATTACTGATTAATTGAATGATTAAGGTAGCATATGAAAACATTTAGCTTTATGTCAGCATATTTAGATGCAAGTGAATTTAATTAGAGTTCAAAATCATTTGCCAGCTAGTGTCTTTCGAATCTGATCAAGACCAAGATGATTTTTATAATGCATACACTTCGAAATATTAAAATTCCTCTTGAAAAATCTCAGTTCAGTTGACTGGGTCACTAATGTGAGGTGAAGATTTATCTAGATCTAAGAAAGTCAGAAAGAAAGCTGATTATACTGATACTTCCTCCCACTCTTCTGTAAAATGAATTCATATTCCAATGAATTTACAGCAGTATAGTTAGATGTAAAACTATTGCATTATAAAGTACAAGTATGGACTGATGAACAAAAGGCCTATCACTGTAACTCACTGTAACCTTTATAACTGATTTAATCGGCCAACTCATTTCTTTATGAGGAGATGTATTCATAAAATTGGGTAACAGCTACAAATTTAGGGTAAAAAACAGTGTTTGAAGTAGCCAGCCCTATGGACTCAGCTCAAGGGGTAAGCTTCCACAGCTCCCACTTGACCTGAACTGACAGGAATAATTTCCTGTAAATAGAAAAGTTCTGAATTCAGCAGCTAAGAACTAAACCTTTCATTTTGTATTTACAAAAAATATTTAGTCTGACAGTGAAAATGCTTTACTGTATACAATATTTATAGCTACAAGAAGAGTTAATCTGCAGTGCAGTTCTGCATGAAGATATCTAAGCAAAATTTGGGCATCTGGTTGCTAAATCATCCCCCAGTCTTATTGACAAACACAGATCATAAGCCACTTGGTGTTTAACGATCTCGAACCCAGCTTTCATTGCCATTAGTGCATGAGGTCAATACTGGAATAATGACTGCAGCTTTCTGCATGACCAGTAAAATTACCTATTCCTAGAAGAAATCAGACCACAAAGCCAGACTGTATTAGAGAGAAACAAAGTCAAAAACAAAACCAGTAGTGAACCTCATGGTACAATGGGCGTTTGGCATCTTAGTGAGGAAAAAAATCATTTGTTCCTCCATTAGAAATCTTTGTGCATGTTCCTACTGCTTTTCTAATCTAGGTATCATTTACATCTACCTGAACTCTAAAATATAAGACTGAGAAGGGCTTTGTTGAAATAGTAGCACTGCTGTGACTACCCCTTTATCATCACAGAGCACCTTTCAAATAAACAATCAGTACAATTGTAAAGGGTGAACTATAGAAAAGGAGAAAAACTTTCAGCAGAGATGACTTTTAAATTCTTCAAAATTAAGCTCCACTAGCAGAAGTAAATAGCTACATCTTTTCCTCAGAAATATTCCTCTTTATATTTATCTGGAATTACAAATTCATGTATGCCAGTTGAATCAAGGTTGCAATGAAATATTTCTCTTCCCACCCTTAAGCTTTATTGATACTGACCAAATAAAAATCTTTCATTTTGTATTTACATACGTTCTATTTGATGAGCATTATTTGTGTTGTTGATTGTGCAGTGACTGTCAGTACACTGTGCAGATGTAACTAAAAAAGCTATATTGCAGTTGTCAAATATTTAGATGCCAGTTTTATAGGCATTGAAGTGCTGCAAGTAAAACAGCACATGGCACTGGAAAAAAAAGGAAAACAAACCCAAAACAGGAAAAAGAAGACATTAACAATCAAGAGACACTTTAACTTGTGAGTCACCAGCATGTTGTGACAATGTGCAGTGTCATCCAGGAGTTACTCGCTGGGTGCTTGTTTTTCTGACAGAACTGAACTCTATATCCCTCCTGAGGGAGTTCAGCTGCTGTTCAGTGTATTCCGTGAGTGCCCACTGCAGAGCAGAGTGCACAGGTTCAAATTTCCAGGGGAAGCATATTTTGCAATTTCTCCGATAAAATACGTGGAAATTTTAAGTTCATCCACCAGGCAGAAATGCCATTTGTGTAACCCAGCTACATTTGATTTGCTGTTTGGGTTTTTTCCCAACTGTTCTATTGATTTAATTCACCTGGAATTTAGAAATGGAATTGCTATAAATCAAACTAACATATAGGGATCTCATAAGCTCAAATCATACAGCCCAATGATTTAAGAGCCTTGGACCATGACTTGCTTTCAAGTGTTGAACCAAGAGAAAGGTTTGCAGACAACACTCTTCCTGAAAAGAAATATTTTCAAAGACAAGAGCCACATCATCAACAAATATTTATTAATGTGACCCTGTCCATACCTGCCTTCATCACTTGTCTGAAATAGGAATGAAATAAGGAGTTGAAAGGTGTTATATTTACAGCTGTATTAAGCACTATGTCATCTACTCACAACTGGTGCTTGGTTTGCAGATATACCAAATTTTCATCATTGCATAATATTTTGTGGTTTTAGTATCCTACGCTTGCCTGTACCATGCCTGATGAACCTGTTTATAATGCTATTGCAGTGGATAAACCTTTGAATATTTGCACTCAATGTACACACTGCTACTGATACTGCAACGTATGAGCAGCTATATGTTACAGTTGCTGCTTACAGAGCTAGTGGAAGAATACAGGGGAAAAGATTTACCAGACATTATTCTTGCACAACTGAGAGGAAGAACATAAGCTCGACATTTTGAAGCTAGTGTGAAATGGCTTTGAAAGATCATATTCCTGGCTCTTTGAAATCTAATGCTCCTTTCTTCTTATGAGACTGTGTTAATTATGGAGTGGAAGCTCAGGGGCTTGGAAAATATCTTGACACCATCTGTACTGGAAACAAGAAACTGAATTTCTTTATAGCGTGATGATGCAGAGTTCAAGAACTATTTATCTACCATTGGGAAAGTTTCATCTTATCATTTGAAATGAAGTGGATATGGTCTGAAAGACAAAGTATCTGGAATTTTTGCAGCGAAGGAGCACATATATGCATACACAGCGAAATTGCCAGGGTTTTGAAATGAATAGATTTCATGGAAATTTGTTTCCCCTCTGAAAGTGACAATTTTAAAATAATTTTGTGGATTCTATGTATTCTATATAAAAGAATGTTATCAGTAAGAATATAAAGAAAATATTTTCAGCACAGAAATATAAAGAGATATTAGTGCAAAGAGAGTAGAAAATCTTTGTGGTTCTTCCACTTGCTTCTATCATGCAAGGCCAGAAGGTGTTTAATGTCCACATGCTAAGCAAAAGGAACTTTCAGCCACTATTCCCAAGAGAATGAAGGAGGAGAAATTAACCTTGCAGCCCTGGAAGTGGCCATGAAAGAAGGAGAGATCAAGCTATGTCCTGTGGAGAGACTCCAGTGAGGCATGAATCATAAACACACTAATTCTCCTCTGGTGACAGTGGGGAATTTCATGCCAAGGTTCCTCACCTGAACAAAATTATGTATCCTCAGAACAGACCCAAACCCACCTCTGGGTTTAAAGTGAAGGGAAAAGGGATGGTGATCATCCTTCCTCAGCACCATCCGCCTAATGCAACACTTGGACTCCACAGAGGGTGGTGCAGCATCCTCAACTTCTGCATATGATTTTCATTTTCACAGGTGAGATACACAAATGACAATGTCAAAACCACTATCTGTCCAGATACCACATGTTACTATTATATTCTCTGAATAAGAAACTTTTCCCATTTTATACAAGTACTATACTACCCTGAAGTTGTTACTCAAAGAGCTCAAAGCCGATTTTCATGTATGGTAGCTCATATACATAATTTCTGGGCTTTTCACTGTCACTTTTACAATCCCCTATGACTCCCATGACAATTTCATGACAGCTTGTGGTGAGTTTTACTGTATTGGTTTTCCCCTATAATTATTGTTCTTCAATATTAAGGTGTCAGAACTTTAAGAGTAACCATTTTGAACCTTTGTAGTTTATATGCTCATCTCTCAATCCCTGAAATTAAAGGATAATTCTGAGTTAATTTTAATGGGGAGTAAAAGCAGACTCCCTTGTGCCTATTCGAGTGAAATGAGTTGTCTGTAAACAGCAACAATTTCTTCATGCATTTTTCTCAGAGAAGCAAAACCAATCTGAAATAATGCAATCAAAAAGAAAGTCTGTTCCAAGAATGTTCTTCTGAAAAATTGACAGGAATCATACTAAAATTGTTCATAAAATAATGAACAGTGTCCAGGAAATGTCATTTCCAGAGGGGAAAGTTGTATACTGCACTATTTTCCATAATAAAGAATTACATAGTATATCCCAAACTCACCCTTTCTGAATAAAAAATCCTAGGAATTTCAATATAAGGATTACTGACATCTTCTTGAGCAAGATCTATAAAAAAACCAATATTTTGAGGGTGGAAAAGGATGATAGGGAGGTTACAGGTGAGAATGTAATTAAGTTATCATATTCAAAGCAAAACAAATCATCTTGTAGTGGTTTTCTCACATGAGAATGATCTCATAAAAAATCCAGAGGAAAAATGCTAAAAATATGTGGAAGGATGAGTTTTGTTGTAGAATAAACAGGTAGAATAACCTTAATGGAAAAGCGGATGTGTGAAGTAGACATTGTTGGAGTCCAGAATGCAGAGAATATCGCTCTGCCTCTTTTTGAGTATAAAAACCCCCCTATACATCAGCATTTCTGACCTTTGTCCATGGAGAAATCTATATACTCTCTGGGAAGAATTCAAATTTACGCTGGTGTGAACTAGGTGATGGGATATTATGTAAGGTTGTCACAGGGTGAAAAATCTAGACTTTTTAGGGTTGTTAATATAGTAAATAGATAAAGGCAAAAAACTTCAAAATGGAGGATAATAGTTGTCTTTTAGATTTTCTTCTTCTCCTAATACTCCATATTCTGCAGTAGAGGTAGTTTGGAATGATTGGATGAAAAAAACCTGCAATTCCGGTGAAAGTTGTAAGGTGAATTATTGAGCATTGGTAGAAAAAGGAAAATATCTTTCGTTTTAAGTTTTAATTGGATGATTTACCTTTAAAAGCTTATTTTATCAAGATAAGGCGGCCATTCTTGGCATTCCTTGCTCTGTGCTATGTCTAATGCCTGGCTATGGGCACATCTCTCTGATAAGACTTAATAAACAACTATCTGCAACTAAGAAGACACAAGGTCTTATTTGTTTATGGCGCCTAGCAAAAGATATTAAAATTCCCTCATCAGGGAAATAATAATTGAGGCACAAAACCTAACAGACATGGGCTATTATTTCTTATAATAAAGTTCCTATGGACCTCCTGAATGACTGGCATAGCTTACAGCAGGAGTACCTGAGCTTAGACCTACTGCAAGATATACAAATAATCAAGGCAGGAGCTTCTTGGGGAACCAGAAAGGCTTGAAGTGAACACTGCCATAGGATGGTCTTCTGGAGAAAAATCCAGATTTTGGCTGAAGAAATGAATATGATATGGAAGATTCAAAGCAGCTGGAACTTTGCAGTAAAGGAGTACCTATGTGAATAACACAGTGAAATTGCAGGGTTTTGATTAACTTAGAAGAAGAAAAAAATACTTTGGACTGAGTAGTGTCTCAATGAAAGAAATCAGTCAAGGAAGAGATTGGTATAAAAAAATTCTCTGAACTGAACCCCAAAGGACTTAGAGAGTGCAGATAAGAGAAGAAATACACCAAAATCATGACAGGACTGAAGATAGTTACCCAAATCTAGACCTTTTTGTGCCTGCTTGCTTTGTTCTATTTCTAGTTCTTTTTTTACAGGAAATAAAAAGACTAAGTATCACAGAGCAACCTTTGGCATTTCTAAAGCAAAAATTTTATTCTGCCATGGAACAATACCAATACCCCTTCCTGCCTCTTTTCCCCAAAGTGCTATTTAAACATAAAACCCCCAAACCTTTCTTCAGAAAGGGGCTCTCATGAGAGCAATATGCCAGTGCTCAATAATTAATGCAAATCCCAAACCTCCAAAATCCCAGGAAAATGTTATTTATTAACTGTACTGCAGTGAATCAGTATCATTAGGGAACCAGGTAACTTTTCTGAGAATTATATCAGTCAAAACATACAAATTACATTTGGGGTTTTAACAAAATTATTCTTACTGCTCCAAAATAGTTTAAAGTAAAAAAACCCCAGTTGTTGGCACTATACTTGTGAGACAAAGACAACACTATTTTTGTTCCACAGGAAAAAAGTATAAGAATGTTGCAATCTAATTCCAGTGTAGTTATGGGATGTAATTTGAAGTCTTGTTTAGTTTTGCTGGAGCCCAACCTGAAGAAAGTGATGAAAAATATCCTGACAGAAGGCAACAGGTACATGTATCTGGGTGCAACGTTTTCGTGCTAGAGAGACTCATTCATTTTGAAAGTTTAGAAATAATTTGTAGAAAGGCAGATATTTATATCTTTATCTCATCGAGTAAAAGCGGCACTGAGCAAACAGAAAAATACTAAAAATACAGGAATAAGGTTCTATAAATCACATTTACTGAAAACACCAAAAGTAGAAGAAAGCTATAAATTACAACATGATTGTACTGCCACATTTCCTATGCAACCCGGTGCTTTAAATTTGGAAATTCATTGCTGCTCTAGATACTGTTTTGAAAGTAAAAAATTTATTCAGAGACTAAAATTCAGTTGGAGAATTTAACCAGCAGCATCATATACACCAGCAGAAATGTCTTTTGCAATTCAGGTGGCCAAAACATCAAAGCAGGGTAAAACCTTTCCTTAAACCTACTCCACCTCAATATTGGGATCAGGAGGTTCAACTCCACTGGAATGGTGGGAAGTGACTTCTTGAAGGCGTTGCTCAGAATAAGGACCTATATTATCATATGTGGAGGGTCTGGTGACCAAAATCCTCCATGTCTAGTCCAGACTGAGCATTGTCTTAAAGCACAGGAAGTGAGTAACATCAGCATCAAGCCAGGATAGAATTCAGAACACCTCTGTGCCACGTTTACACAGCCAGGCTCTAAATGTTGGATAAATGCACCTGATTGGGCCCAGGTCTTTCCTTCTTGCAAATAAAGGTCAAAGAACATCTGTAGGTGAGATACTGTAGAACTAATTTTTTAACTTGAAATTATTCTAAGGAAAGAGAAAAAAGACATATTTTTTGTTGCTGGTTTTGGTGGTTTTCTTATTATGCTGATTGAATAACGTGCATGAAGTAGGCATCTGAACCTGTGGATTATATTGTGATGTAGAAAAATTATTCCATTTCAGACCACTCCATATGTGTAAATATGAGTAAATAGAGTCATTACACAGACTGGGCAAAGCAGCATAAATTAACTTTCATAAGTTACAATAGCAATAATGAAAACCCTGGGCAAAACTTCACGAAATCTATGACTCTTGGTCAAATATAACAAACAAAAAGTATGAAGCATGGCTTTTAAAATCAAGTAAGCTCCCACAAGCATAGAAAATATGATACAGTGGATTTGCATCGGAAATAATAACAAATGTTTTGTGGTGTCTTAGGTACTATAGGTGTAACCTTGGCAATATTATGGGACTCTTGCTTATATCTTTGTACCCTTTGCCTGCATTGTTGAGGCAGTTTTCAGTCTCTGTAGTATTATTTTTTCTTTATTGTCCACATACTCCTGCGCTTATATCACACTTCTCCCAGCCTTGCACCTGCAAGGCTGAACAGTGGTGGGCTCTCACAGTAAGCATCTAACACTGGTCTAAGAATGACCCCTCTATTCCTGCTCTCCTTATCTCACTTCATAAGATATCAGTTTATTAGACAGAACCAAAACACTGTGCACAAGCAAGTAATTAATACTGATTTATGTATCAATAAATGTTAACCTGTAAGAGATGTACACACAAACTTGACAAGTAATAGATACACATCACTGCTAGCTAATCCATCAATCAACACTATTGCCATCATTTAATAACAACCAGTGGGAGAGAGAGGGAGGGTTAAACAAGGTTCTGATAAAAGTGGATAGCAATAGAGAAAAACCAGGTGAAAAATCATCTACCTCACTGCCAGTCACTGCATTAGAGAACTGCCCAGACCTCTTCTATGAATCCTGTCACTGCTTTCCAAGGTGGCTACTGGAGAGGTTTTTGCTTCTCCCAGTGCACTTTCTATCCTTTGTCAGTGCTATTAACCTGCACTTTGTTAGATGCTTATGTTCTGGAGTGCTTTATGAGCACATACACACAAAAATTAAAAAAGTCCTCTAAGCTGCTTTGATCATGGACCAAAATTTAAATTAAGAGACATGAGAGAGAGGAATAGAGAGGGAAAAAATTAGAAATAGGAGAAAATTTTTGATTAAAAAATGGGGGTGAATTCAGGAAAGTTGCTATTGACATAATTGGCTTGCCACTTCTAGAGCACACTGTGGGATATGGATGTCTGCACAAGTCAGATTATTAACCTCTTGTTTTCACTCCCTCACTCCACTTCATTAAAGATATTCCAAAGAGAAAATTGCATAAACAGTCAGTTTTAGATATTATTAAGATATTTTTATAATCAATGCAATCATAAGAGGTAATTTTTTACAATAATACCTTGAAGTTTATTTTTCACCATATAAAAATGTGTGATTGCTTAGAATCCTTCCAAATTAATTGGAATTATGTCATAGAATTAAGATTTGGGCTTGTCCCAGAGCAGTGTTTCCCCATATTTCTAGCCCACCAGTTAATTGACTATATTTCAAAGGGTTCTTCAGAATCAGGAAACATATTAGGTATTTCTCTAGAAGCACTACTAACCAACTTTTAATTAACGTTCAAATTTGCTTTTAAAAATACCTTCTCCGTATAATCTCTGCATTGTAAGAGTATGACTTCAAAAAATTATTCATACATGCATGTAATGCAACAATTTGAACTAAAACTAAAATTGAATAAAAATTTAATCAAAGTTTCAAGTAAATGAATTTTCATTAGATATTATTGTGGCTTTATAAAAAAAAAAAAAAAAGAAGATGAAACCAAAGGTAATAAGGATAAGTTATTTTTTTACCGTTTCATGGGGCATAGTAATGAAAATATAAAACAGCACACAGGGAAAAAATCAATTAAGAAAAGAAATAAAGAAAACCATTTCCCAAAGCTTTTGTTCTTCTCAAGATATAGCCTCAATTATGGATTAACTGACATTTTTGCAGCATGCAAGAAAAGTAAATATGCTTGGACCTCTGGAAAGTAATACACTGCTTATATTACAGTAAAGGATTTTCAGTCTGTTTTTTTATCCCCACATTTTTAGTGAATGAGTTAATTGGTAATGTGTGAATGGCATTTAGAGGACCAAATTCCATGCCATAGACACTAAATTTAATTCTTCAGAGGCACTCTCAGCAGTTTCTTTTAATTGTAAACATCATCCAGGTCCTCTGCTTTAAACAATAGTCAAACTTATTTCTCATCTATTTACCCACCTGTTCTGGCCTTCACTGCCACTGCAATTCCCAGAACTACCACTATTTCTTTGGGTGGTCTGAATCCCTAGGAAAGGGGCTTTATGTTGATTATTACGGTATCCGTCTCTGACTGGATTTAGGAGATAGGAAATAACAAGAGTGGAACAGAAATGGCATTTGCCTCAAAGTTGAATTAAGCAAGAATCTGAGAATCACGCTCTTGATCTTCGATCTACAGCACTAAAAGGTTATAACACAAAGGTTAGTCACATGGATCTTTGCAGCCTTTAACAACTAATAGTCTTCCTGAACAGCTTCCTCTTCCATTTTGGTTTTCCTAGAGAAGAATGAATAGCCTCATTCAGAGTTTGAGTCTCTTGATCTTATCCCAACCTTCAAGAGATACAGCTAAACAAGATTATTCTATCAGCTATACGCCCACAGTAGAAAAGTGAGTAATCTAACAATCATTTGTACATATTTCAGCTTCCACAAAAAGTGAAGGAATCTATAAAACTTATGTTTAACATCTTCCTTTGTAAAGAGAGGTAATGTTAAGGATTTCACTTTACAAGTGTATTCTTGTACCATGTTACCACGTTTTCAATTACAATCCAGTGACATTCACATTTTTCAACGTATTTTTATGCAATTATTTGAATATTTAACTTCTGATTATTAGTTTCTCCATTTCTTACTGACATGCCAGACATTTTCAAGTTCTGCTCTTAGTTATGAAGAAGTGGGAGCTGGTGTTAATCGACCCAGTCCTATTCAGCTGTTGAAACTAATAAGTTTTCACTTTCTGTAACTCAAACCAAACTAGAAGAGGCCCATTTGTTTTATTGCATTTCCAAACCCGATATAAGTTGTTTCTGAAAAAATCTTAGAGAAAAATTAAAATCCATATCTAGTCAAACACTTATGTTGCTACATGGACATGTAAGCAAGATTTGTATTGATCATGACAACCCATTTTTGCAACTGAGGTGCTTCATTTCCTAAAGGATTTTTTTCTCTGCAAAGTGACAAGTAAAAAGAGAACACATTCATAACAAGATTAATATGCAATCTATAAAACTTTTCAGGATCATGATAATTCACAAGAAGCCTGTTTCTCAGCTGGGAGACAGATGTGTCCCATTGATGTTCCACTGTGTTCAGCACCCCATCTCAGATCGCAGAATTACTGATGGTTGCCTGACACCATTAGTAATGCACCACCTGGTGCTTTCACCCAAACAATGTCCAGGCCAGCTTTGTTTTGAAAGGAAAATGAGGCGCATGCAAGCTCTCTGCTTTGTGGTTGTGTTTCCTGTTGTTGATTTCAAATTTCAGGAATATTTGCAAGGAAAAAAATTTCTAAGAAGGCCTTTCACAATGGAGTCATAGCTAGTGAATTATAGATGTTCCTGAATGATTAGCTGTGAAACAAAAATTTGGGTTTCTTTAATGGGATGTAGAATAATAGATTCATATAATTATTTAGACTGGAAAAGACCCTAGGATCATCAGGTGTGTGGATATGTAGCTCCCAGCCACTGACTTCCTAACTGCAGTCCACTATGAATACAGCATCTTCATAATTCCTTTCCTTATGCCACAGTACTTAAATCCTCTTCCTTCTCTATCTCAGTTATCCTTAAATGCACCCCTCACAATTCCTCCAGTTCCTTCCTTTCTTCTTGAGGTCCCTATCTCAGTTCATACACAAGCAGGCAAAGCACATTGTCCTGGCCTGCCAAGGTGTGCATGGCTTGCTGGAGGCACAGGAGCTGGACACCTTCCACCCAAGAGGTGTGGGTAAACCAAATCAAACTTCTCAGGTGCTGAGAGCCAAACAAAAGGCTCAAAATACTTTATGGCTTCTGATTGTTTCTTCTGCAGGCCAGTTGCACACACAATATTTTTAAATTCATCCAGCAAGTTCCCAAGTTTATTTTCTGGGGAAAGAGAACTGACAGAGAATAATACAACACACATCTTGTTTTCTTGAAATCAAGGCAAAAATAATTGTTTGCATTATTCTATTAATTTTAATACCCAGAATTTTAAGATGATGCAATGGTATTGCATAATGAAAATTACCAAAATAAAAATCTCTAAACAACATAGTTTTCTTGATATAGATTTAGATCAATTCAGTTTCAGTAAAATTATTGATATAGAGTTTGCTTACTTTTGTTTGGCATTGTTAAAATAAACTGCTTTTGCTCATCCAAAGGTGTTAGTTTTAGGTCATTGCTGTATTGTGTTTTGCACAGTATAAGGGTCCAGCTTATATACTTTTGTAATTTTACTGAGCAGAAGAGACCAAATCAGATGTGACTCTCCTCAGGGTATTTGTCCACAAGAAGACACCTTTTTATTCAAGTTATACATATAAACCATTTCAGTCACTGGGCTTTTAAGGGTGATTTTTTAAAAAAATTTTTTAAGAAGTTTTGAACCTAATTCTTCCTTCAGGTTGTTAATCTGCTCAAAAGTAAATATCACTGATCATGGTTCAAAGACACCATATCCATAACTAAAAAGTAATAGCTAGAATAGAAACTCTCAAGCTTTCTGTTGTCTGGATATGTAAATTGTCTTACAATCCTTCATAAGATTCCTGCAGGAGTTGTGAGAGCATTGGCACTGAAGTGCCCTTTATTTCTGGTTATTATTATTTCTCCCTCATTTTTTTCTTTTTCTTTACTCTGATTTCAATTGTATGCAAAAGTTGTCTCAAGGCATATCATCTTGTTTTTCTGTCACAGTATACATTAAAAAAGGTTATTCTTGTAAGTATGATATTAGCAACTCAAGGTTAAACTCTATACTTTTGCTTCCCACAATTATTTTCCATTTAATAGATTCTGAGTCTGTCTGGAACTATTCAGCTGAAAGAATCCTGATAAAATCTTGTTCAAGCGCAACCTCTTTGGCCATCCATGATGTCTCTTTGGAGTCATGAATGCAGAACAAAATCATGTTATCAAAAAAAGAATAAAACAAATTTGATGATGACTCCAAGCTCTGTGGTGGGCACACCTGAAGAATGGGAAGCCATCCAGAGACACCTGGACTGGCTCAAGAAATGGCCCCTTGGGAATCACATGAGGTTTAACAGGACCAAGGGTAAGGTGCTGCACCTGGGTCGGGACAGTGCTTGGTACCAACACAGGTGGGGGCATGAACAGCTCGAGAGCAGCCCTGCCCAGAAGGTCTTGGGGATGCTGCTGGATTAGAGGACATGACCCAGCAAGGTGCACTTGCAGCCCAGAAAGCCAGTTGTGTCCTGGGCTGCACCCAAAGCAGCGTGGCCAGCAGGGCTAGGCAGGTGATTCTCCCCCATTGCTCTGCTCTGGTGAGATCCCACCTGGAGCACTTCATCCAGCTCTGGGGTCCCAGCACAGGAAGGACATTGACCTGTTGAGGAAGGCCACCAAGATAATTAGAGGGATAGAACACCTCTCCTATAAGGCTGACAGAATTGGAGTTGTTCAACCTGGAAAAGAGAACGATCCAAGGTGACCTAATTGTGGCCTTCCAGTACATGTAGGGAGCCCACAAGAAAGATGGAGAGAGACTTTTTACTGGGGCATGTAGTGACAGGACAAGTGGGACTGGCTCGAAACTGAAAGAATGTAGGTTTCTACTAGATATTAGAAAGAACTTCTTTACTGTGGGGGTGGTGAGGCACTGGAGCAGGTTGCCAAGAGAAGTTGTGGATGCCTCGTTCCTGGATGTGCTTCAAGATCAGGTTGGATGGGACCCTGAGAGCCTAGTCTAGTGAAAGGTGACCGTGCCCATGGCAAGTGGATTAAAACTAAATGAACTTTAAGGTCCCAACCCAAGCTGTTCTATGATCTTATGATTCCATGGTTCTGTGTACGACTCGATTGTACTTTACTACTTAATGTAAAGGTAAGCCAGGTGGGAGGGGAGAACCAAACAAAAACTCTTTCCTGATACGCACCATCATTTCCTCTCCTTGATTCCCTAAAGAAACACTTCATAATGAGAAGGAATTAATGTCATTTTAATCAATATATGTTTTTTCCACTTCCAAAATAGGTTTATCTTCTTCATCTTTAGATATATATATTTAAAATCTAATTCTCCTTGCTCTCAGTTACTCTGGTACATCTCCAGGGCACTCATTTACCAGTAATAAATTTATCTTATTCTAGAAGAGATGGAAATCTGGAAACTTGGATTAAGTTTTAGTACTTTTGAAAATTATTTCAATTTAATCCAGCACTTTCACCCTGGCAGCTGGCAAATTAGATTCTTATTTCAATAATATTCATTTGCATGCTGTACAAAATATTTTCTCTGCATACTGAAGGAGAGACAATGATTTTAGGATCACAATCTAGCAATTAACCAATTTTATTAAACTGCAATATTGTTATCAAAGATAACCAGTGAAAGAGTAACTTAGGCAATAATTATTTTAGGTTGCTGTTTTAGTGTAAATAAATAGAATTTGTTTCTAAACTACCACGTTCTCTCTTTCATAAACTGCTTTTATTCCACTTTACAACAGATGTTACATTATTTATTCTCCTGTTATTTTTAGTTTGGTTTTGTTTAATTTTTAAAATTCTTTCTCCCTGCAAAACAAGAATTTCAAACAGCATTCAGCTGTCAATCTGAAAACATGTGATGATCTTGAAACATGTGTTGATAAGTTTTTCATCTTCATCTGTTTAAGGGAGAAAGTATAATAGTATCAAAAGGATTAATTGCTTGATAAGTTAATACACTTAGAATATTTATAAATTATAAAGGAAAAGCAATACCAATGGCATCTCTCTAAAAGTGTATTAATAGACCACTCAAAAGATTTTTCATAGAAAAGACATTCCAAAGAGATAAAAGTCTCCTGAAAATTTTGCAATTTAATTTATAATATGAGTTTTCCAATCATTAACACAAGGAGCATTATGTAAAGTTTAGAATGGAGTTTTTGTGTCTTCTGAGATCTCCCCTGAAATTGCATACTGAGTAACTACTCCCTTAGTTCAATCTCTTAAAAATCCCCTGTAAGAACTATAACAAAATCAAGGTTTTCCCTGACATCAGATCAGAAGTTAATTCAAAACTCATTCATGCTAAAGCTCTGCAACATTGCGTCTATCTGCAAATCACTAACAGCAGAAATACGAAGAGACTTCAGAGAGCAAAACCATACCTTCATTAATACTTTTACAAGAAAAGAGAACTTTTGATGGATTTTGTTATGTGACCTGCCTCTGCATGAAACTGCTGTCTGAGCTGACTCTGCTCCAGCATACAGGGCCTGATGGAGGAGACTGTTGTTAATACACTCATTTTACAAGTCTGATTATTAAAGATTATTTTACAGTTTTAACATCTGATCTTTCACCAGAAGTAAAACAAAACTGAAGTAAACATGAAATTCAAAATTAATCAAACACAGAAACACTTATAGTAGGTTTTTGCTTGAAAATCAGTGTCCAGACTGAATTATATAACAATGGGTTTCAGTCTTCCCCAAAAAAATCACTGGATTTATATGAATTATTATATTGGGGATGGGGATAGTTTTGGGGTTTTGTCACACAGGATAAAGTGATACTTCTTCTTTCCCTCTCATGTTTATTTTACTTCTCTGATTTCTAATATATTGCCTTTTTCCTCACTTCTAATTATTCTAATTTATGTTTTTCTGATCAATTTTTCTAGCTCAATACCGCTAAGTCAAGCCATTTTCTAGTCCCACATTCCCAGTCAGAAGTTTACTGAACAAGGATGCAAAGGTGCTGCCTACAACTGAGATGAAAAATTGAAGATGAAGACTGGAGCTAGTGTTTGTATATTATTTTGAGCTTGGAAATTAATTGTTTGCAACCCATTCATGCAGCCAGTTATAATGTGCAATGCAACAATGTCAGAGAGCAAAGGGTAGGTATCCTTTCTGACAAACAACTGTAGAATCCACTAATATAGCACAACAGATCTGTGATATCGACACAGGATGTGAGGCAGCTTTCCTTGCCAATACTAACCTACTCCTCTGACTTGCAAAAAGATTGTCATCTTGAAGAGATTCCTCAAGCCTGGGAAAAGCTGACTGAAGTTAATAACTTGCTTTAAGCTGAGACGTTGCGCTCAACCTCAAGAATAAAAACAACATGTAGAACAAATGAAGTTGGCTTAAACTGAAAATGTGTACTTCTATTTCTTCAAGCACATAGACAGAAATAAGTATTAATTAAGCAGTCCTTATGTCACTTGTAACAACTACTTAGCAATTACTAAACAAGTCAGCTAATAAAAAATTAGAATCATAGAATTCTTTAGGTTGGAAAAGACCTCTCAAATCAAGTCTGACCATTAACCCATCACTGCCAAATCCACCACGAAACCAAGTCCCTGAGTGCCACATCTACACATCTTTTAAATACCTCCAGGGATAGTAACTCCACCACTTCCCTGGGCAGCCCATTCAAATGATTGTCAGTCCTTTTAGTGTAGATGTTTTTCCTAATAGCCAATCTAAACCTCCCTTGTTGCAACTTGAGTCCCTTTCCGGTTGTTCTGTCACTTGTTACCTGGGAGAAGAGGCTGACACCCACCTGGCTATATCCTCCTTTCAGGCAGCTGCAGAGCCTGGTAAGGTTCCCTCTCAGCCTCCTTTTCTCCAGGCTAAACAACTCCAGCTCCCTCACTAGCTTTGTTGGCGTTATTTGGACACACTCTAGTAATATGTAGGAATGCAACAATAGTCTGAACTAAAATGAGTGATATAAGCAGAAATATCGATAAATTAAGTCTGACATGACATCATATTTCTAAATGAGCAGACTTCCCATTATGGATTAAGAGCTATAGGACAAACAGGACTTCCCTACTCTAAAACTGACATTTATTTATTCTGGATTTCATTCTGTGAGTAAATGAAATTTGAGTTTTTCCATCAGCTAAGCATACATTTATCACATATTCTACCTTGCCAGTTCCAACTTATAAGCAATGTTTATGGAGGGACTGCATTTATGAAGAGTGCTTTGAAAGTGGTCCCTAGATACAGTGATTCAAGTTTACTACACTGTAGGAGCATAAACTTGAGTGGAAACATGAGGCATACGTAGAAGAGTCACAGCTGTGTTTGTCAATTATAACTCCAGAAAACTTGCAACAAGATTTAGACTTTAAATTCACAGACCCTCTAGCTTCATGAAATTGAGTAGCCTGAGAACAGAGACCCAATTTCATAAGAAATGCTGGAGTATGGAAATACAGATTTTGTTCAGCATGAGGTGTCTCCCCTTCCTAGTAGAAAAGGTGATTTGTATGCATTTTTGTCCTTGTTGGCTTCCTCCTTTTTTCCCAGTAATCAGAAATTAAGAAGATTGGACATTTATCCAGCATGTAGGATTTGATCCCAAATGGGTTGAATCTGTAAATACCTGGATTATCAAAGGATGTATTCAATTTCTGTCTCTTAGTGTTTTCTACTCCACATGAAAGATAACAGTCACTGAGTCAGAGAGTGACTGAGCCAATCACAGTCATCAAAATCCCAGAATATCACACATACTGAGTTTGAATTACCCCTAACTCTTCTTTCTCCAGAAATTTTGGCTAGATGCTAATTGACTGAATTTTTTAAAGACTACGTGAGAAAAAGCGGCCTTGTGCATATAATATTATTTTTAATAAGACAGACAACACCATAGTTTCAAATGTACTATTAATAGGAACAGAGGACAATTTTAGCCATCTTTCTTTTAAATTATGTCCTTCTGTGACATGGCTGCCACTGTAGACTCCTATTTCTCCTTGACAAGCCTGACACTTAAATGCAAGGGCCAAAAGCACCATAAAATCTATTGCAAGATCTGAGACAGAAACAGCAAATATTTAAAAGTTTATTAGTTTTGATATGAATTATTTGCAATTCTTGTTTTATGAAATAAGTATTATAAACAGAGACTTCAGGATTCCACGTCCTTGCCACCCACATTACAGTATGTTCTGACATATTTGTGTAGCAGAATCTTTTAAGCTATTTTTTCCCCAGAGATGCCTAGACAACAGATACTAAGCCATATACATGAAAGAAAAGGTAGACTGTATATATTCACTGTACTTTAAAAAATGTCCCTTCCTTAAACCTTGCTGAAGTCTCATCTGTCCAAATATACTTCATATCTGAACTAGACATCTGGTCTCCCTTTATAAATAGAAGGACGATGGGTATTTCCTGGTCACCATTCATCTGTTTCAATGTAGATATCATAGACAGGTCAAATGAATTATGCCCTGAAGTTGTCTATTTCTATCCACTAACTATAAAGAGAGAAGATGGCTTTGACTTAAGGTGGATATTTAGATAAGAGGAGCAGCATATTTAATATAGTCCAAAAAGTAATGGAAAAGCAGAAGTCAGATGCCATTTATTATTCTGCTCTACTACTCTTAGAAGGTAAACCATGGTCTATGAAAATCTGGATAACAGATTTAAAAAGGGTGAAATGTTTTAAAAACTGTTGACTCTTAAAACCAACTAAAATGCAATCCTTTGAAAGGTTAAGCTCCATTTTGTGCCTGCTTTTGCTTACAGAAACACCTGCACAACCATTTCAGGATTCCTCTACTCCCCTATAAAAGCAAAAGGTGGTGCCAACCTCCTCTAACTTGAGGTCACTTGTGACTTTATCCTGGAACAAGCCTCCAATGCAGTCTATAGAGAAGCAGCAGCTAACATGGTCAAGCTTGCTGGTTCATAGTAATTTCCTGATATGGTTGGAAAGGAAAAAGCCTGTCTGCCCTGGATACCTGATTCCTCTTGTCCAGGACACTCCACACTGGCATAGCACACAGCTTCACGTTGCCAAGGAAGCACCTAGGTAATCTACAAATTAGGGTTTTTTCTTGAGCAAAAAGCAACAGCCCAACCTTACCTAGAACAGTTGCACACTTCTATGTGCAGTTATTCTCATGAGTCATCTTGTGTGATTCATGTTGTTTATAAATAGGGGCAGGAATTCTGAATGTGCCCTTGTGTAAAACTGCTTGCAAAACAGGTCCTAAGTAAAATGTTTTCTTACTGACAGTATAAGACCTGACAAGGTAATGGACTCAATTTTAGCTATATATGGCCTTGTTTGCTATGTACTGGGATTTATCTTGACCAAGTTCTCTGAAAAGAAGTTGATTTAAAAGATTGAATTTAATGAACCTAGGACTTTGGTATATAAATAAAGGGACTTTTCCCATATGCAAAACACAACATACATATAAGAAGGATGAGCAAAAGAAGTTAGATTGACAGACAAGCTAGATATGGCAAAAAGAAGACAGGGGAACAAAGAAAATATGCCTTAAATTTGTTTAGCATCACATATTCCACTAGTAACACAAGATCAGGTTTGTGCCTTGGCTTCCCACTGTCACTTAGAGTGTGCAGTATACTTCAGGTTGCGCTCATTGACCATATCTTGACTTTCCCAACAGTCTAAAGAGTATATTGGCTATTGAGAACACACTGGCAAGATGTTTGCTTTTCTGTCCTCAAATACTTTTGGTATATAAGACTATTTGTGAGGTACACCAGCATCCTGAATTGAGACCTATCTTCTCTAGCAGAAATTGTCTACACCTACAAGCCAAAGAGGAGGGAGAGCTTGGATGAATCATGCTCTGCAAACAGCTAGCTCAGGACAGTGTATAGCATCCTCTGAAACCTCTCCCTTTTCACTAAGTACTGAGCTTTATACCTTTCAGGTATTTTGGTGAAATAAGTTATATCTTAAAATCATAATGAACAATAGAACTTGTAGTCTGACTAAAATTTAGGCAGGTTTTTTGGTGGTGGTGGTTTTTTTTTTTGTTTGTTTGTTTTGGGTTTGGTTTTGTTGGATTTTTTTAAATCTAGAACAAAAAAAAATTAAAATAAATGGAGAATGAAAATACAGTAATGATTTATACACATTTTCTTAGAGATAATACTTCACATCCATGAAATTAATATTGGAAAATTTCAATGCAGTTCCAGTAGCTTATGATATTATAGTGCAAGATTGCAATGAAAAAAAATCTCAAATCTTACTTATTATAAGTTACTCTTGTTTTAATGTCATCATGAGTCTAGATTTAGAGGGAGGAAATTAATTCCACACTTGCTGACACTTCTGTGTTCAGTGTAAGCATACAATAGCAATAATGATTTCAGTGAAAGACTATAAAGAATCCTCTAAAATTAAATGAAATGCCAGTGTAAGGTATATTACTGCTCAAGAATGAAAAGGAAATTAAAGCAAATCAAATCCATGTAAAGCCTATTACTAGGATTTACAGGCATATCTGCATATGTATTCCATTCTTATTTTCCTGGTTATACATCACAAAGCATAGATTTACCATCAACTTAAGAAATATACATACACAAACTGAACAGAAACCTTCTACATCAGCCCGCTGATTGGGGGCTGCACCCTTTCATATATTTGTTATAGCCAGTGTTGTTTAACAATGTCATTTTTTAGATCAACTGGATGAGAAAGACTTCAGTGTTAAAAGAAAATCACTGAGAAGGCACTTTATGTTTTATGATTGAGCATAAGTGCAAACAGCTTTCAAAAGTTAATTTCTCAACTAAAACATTTATGGAAAATCTTATCTGTTTGTGTTTGAATGAGACTCTCTTCCTGTTTATTTAACATCCAATCTACAACAAGATGCCAGATTTTGGCTGCTGCTGGCCAGGCAAGTTTTCCTCTCCTGACTCTCAAGCAAATATTAACAGGGTCAGTGACAGGCTACAGGGCTCAACCACAGACAGAAAAGGTGTTCGAAGGGAGCATAAAGTGGAAGTTTGCACCTATGTGATGTTAATTTTCAGCAGGTGTTGAAAAGATCGCATAAACATCCTTTAAACTGCTTCAATTTACATCAAGACCACAACAGCAGCACTTTCAGAATCAGAAGGTTGCATATGGCTTTTAAATTGTGACCGCTCCATCTTCAGAACTAAATAACTCCAAATGAAACAGACAAAAATGTGATAACTTATCTTCCTTAATTCTGTGCAAAAATTTCTGTAACTGAATATGTCTGATATCTTCAGCTATGTTTCTGGTTTATGTTTACTTTGAATATGTTCATCATCATACTAATTACATCATTGTAGTAATTTTTTAGGATTTCTGCTGACATGAAAGGCCAATGCATTACTTTTGGAAAGAAGGCAGATCTGTACAGCTCATTGCTATCTCTTTTTCCCCACAAGCAAAAATAGGGACATTCTAGGAAATAGTCTGAGGTGCTCAATAAAAATATTATACCTTCCACAACCAGAAGAAGACCCAGTCCAAGAATCTACAGGGTCTTACCTGCCCCTGATGAACTCGATTAAGAGTAAACCAATAGAAGTGGAAGCGGACCACAACAGCAACAGAGGAAAAGAGAGCAGGTACCTCAGCATCCCAGTGTAACATTCTGACTCATTAATGGGTCACTGTAATGGAATCAGTCTGCTTGGAACTGTTTTCCTCTGACAGGCCTGTGATAGCTCTGCCTATGCAGACTCACTTGATTTTCTTAGGACATACTGTTTCAAAATAAGGAAAACCCATTATAAATTACACGCTGAAAATTAACTGTAAAAATGTAAATGATCTTGGAAAGTCAGCAGCATCCTGTAAAATTGTCCAGTCTATGGCAATTATGATATGCATATGGAGAACATGCATTTCACAGAAAAAATTAAACACCACCAGCAAAATACAAGAAAGTTTAACGTGGACGTTTTTAATAACACTTGAATTTTTTTCAGTACTTTGCTAGCAAGTAAACTCAAAGCGTATTTGATATGATGCTGTGTTAAATATGTCTAATGGGAATTGGGCCATAAGCTTCAATGGGGCAATACTATTGGCTATCTTTTTAAATTAAGTTACAGTGAGCTTGATTATCAGAGAAGTTTGCATGTAGATGCCCTTAAATAATTTCCTTGGTCCTGAACTCAGGTAGTAGGCACAAGACTTAAAGAAAGTTCAGGAAATCAGCAGCATCTATGTGGCACCACAGAGAAGCCCCTAATGGCATGGGGACTTGATCTTGAAAAGAAAAATGTCAAAAAAGCATCATGAAAGAGTAACTTAGAAAAAACATTAGTGCATTAAAATAAATATGCTCAGACATTTTACTTCTTATCCTTCTGTTTCAAGAAGATTCAAATTTAAATGAGGGAAAGATTTTATTCAACATTATATTTTCTTGCAAAACACTACATAATAATCAGGAAAACAGTAAGTGCACATAAAGGGACAAAAAAAAAATCCTATTTCCTTCAACTCATTGGAGTCATGATATAATTCATGTAATAGCAGATGCAGATAAGATTCTGTAAGCAAGTACCTACAGACCTCTATTCCATTTCCTTAGCAGAAAATGGTCTGGAAACAAGAGCAGCAGCATTAAAACCTTATGCCAAAAACTGAACATGGAACTTGTCAGGAGCTGAGAACTCAGAAGCATCCTGCAGAATTTTCCATTCTATGGCAAATGAGGTACGAAGAGGGTGGTGGTTGCTCATTTCACATACATACAATGCAGAAGTCTTAACAGCAAATGTTATAACACTAACATGGAATACTGAATACATAATATCATTGAAGAGGATTTCTATCTATTTCTTAATGCTTGTTTATACTCTTCAAGAATTGTTCTTAGAGACAGTTTTGATGAATGCAGCCAAACTGAAAAAGCAAGACAAGAAGAGCATTCACTGTTCCATTCTGATAATTATGACCAAATATTTTTTGTAGGTGATTTTATATTTTTATAGTATTGTTTATTTTTCCTTCCAATTGCTTAAACTACAAGTTTCACAGGGCCATGCCACTCCCCTTAAGATATGCTTGGATTGTATTTACCACAATGGGTCTTTCCCATTTTATTGTGCAACACTGTTGAAATATATGGCTGGTATTTCTGTCCTGGAGACTCATTTGAAGATAGAGCTGTGTCATAGCTTCCCGAGTCTCCTATTTCAGAATACCAATGTAATTTTATTTCTCTCGAGAGCTGGGAAAAACTCTAACAATAATTATGCTTTTGGAAATGCCTCTCTAGTCACAAATTCTCTCCTAGTAAGCGTAGTTACAAGCACATAAAATAAGTACTTCATTGACATGTAATGTAATTTCATATTTATGAATTGACTTGTCTGCATAGCTGCCACTTATGTTAAAATATCTCAATTCTATATAATGGTCTTCACCTATGACAAATCCTTACTTGCTACTAAGGACACATGAGCATGAAAATTCATTGTATTTATGATACTTAGAAAAATTAAACTGTTTGAAGAGGAGTTTGGTTTAGGGATGAAAGATAAAAATTCCTAACTCTAATTCAAAGTATCCTAATGATTTTTTTTCTTTTTTTTTTTAAGAATTAGAAAAATCTTAACTATTTAGAAACAGAAAGTAATTTAGCAAATGTATAAATCACAGTTTATATCAAGGGTCACAACTAGTACTGTAACTTAGTGATTCCAACTCAATATATTTTCAAAACTACTCTTCAGATCATGGTAAGACACATTATTATCACATATGTATAAAGAGAAGTGGTTTCGTCATCTACTTTATACAAAAAATTTTGCTTCTAATAATTGTAGTCTTTAAATCTGACATCAACTTTCATGCTTATATTTTCATTTTCACCCTCTTGACAAAAGGGCAGACCCATTCCAATACTGGACTTGCATAAAGGCTCCTTATTCCTCTTCCTTACAAAAAGGAGGGATTCTATTCCTTTGGCTCCTAAATTGGTATTGTCCAACATGACAGAGAAGCTCATCTCCTCACCTACATGTACCATGATAAGTAACTACTCAGCAGTTACACCACAGTCCCTTAACTTACACTTTGTTACATGAGCATTAGCATCAAAAGCCAAGATGGAAAGAAGAAAAGAAATTCCTTTAGCCGTGCAGTTTATTAGTGTGTTTATTTCAATTACAAGTTATTTTACT
Source organism: Dicrurus megarhynchus (assembly GCA_013399195.1). Lineage (NCBI taxonomy): Eukaryota > Metazoa > Chordata > Aves > Passeriformes > Dicruridae > Dicrurus > Dicrurus megarhynchus. The sequence continues at coordinate 77,647 of VXAD01003683.1, read as the reverse complement.
TAAAACAGTTACAAAAGATGCCTTAAACTTCAGCTATTTAATCTTGCACACTCTACAAAGAAGCTGCTAGTAACAGAGGAAGAAATATGGGAGTTTGATAGATACCAGTAGATGAAACTGAATGTTTTCCTTAGTGAATTTTTGTTTATGAGAGAGATGTGGATTCAGAAGATATCTCATTTTATACCTTAGAGGAAAGGGCCACAAAGACATGACTTGAGATTTCTGTTGCAAATCTTTTGCCTAAACCCAGACCAAATTCTATTGCATATGGTGGAAAAATCCATTACTAATAAGAGAAGCACGGTGAAAGGTTTGCCTGGAATGAACAAATTAACGAAAGATCTAATTATGCAGCAATTTCCTGCAGATTTCTTCCCTCATGAGCTGGAACGTTTTTCTGACTGGAACAGGACTGGAACATTCAGTTAGCATGATCCAATCCTGTTCTCCATGTTTATTAAATGCATATATCAGGATTGTGCTCACACATTTATCTCCCATGTATATTTCCTCAAATACCCAGAGGAATAAACACAAAATGCTTATAGCAAGTTGCATATTCAATCAGCTGGGCTGGTGGAGTACTGCCCTTGGTTCACAACTTAACCCTGTCTGTGATGAAGCAATACTTGCTACAGTCTGAATCACCAGTCACAGGAGGTTTCAGAAGTGGTGTAGTCTTGGACAATCAAGCTATTCCCTTTTCTTTTAGAAAGTCAGCACAGCTTTTCCAAATAGGTCTGCTATCCTAACAGAAAGACATTAGGGAAAGGATTGACATTTAACATTTGATGTAGATCTATTACTGTAGGGCTTTGTGTCTTTCTGCTCGAACTTCTCAAAAAACAGTTGCATTCACCTAATCACAGCTATCCATAGCAGTTCAGCGTTTTCATGCCTTTATGTTAAATGCATTTTTCCTGATCAACAGCTAAAATTGATCAGGCTGTCAACACTTAAACTTTCTTAAAAAATGTCATTGGACCAAAGCCCGCTCTTCTAAATATTTCATAGGACAGTACTTCAGTAAATGTCATTAAATTAAATGTAGGTGAGAGGCAGATACTGATGTTTCCTAAGCATTTCTCCTCCTTATAATGAGGCAAATTTTCCTCCATCTGTAATCCACATAATATTTTCTTTCTTCTGCATGATGGAATCAGTCAAAGTCACTCATAATTTTTTTCAAAGAAAAACATTCTCTCAAAGTCACACCGAGGACATTTTTATATAATGTGAAAATATTTCAAGGGAGTTTTCCTCCTTTCCAACATACTAAATCTTTCAAGAGACTAGTTAATAAGACAGGTTATAATTATGGCTTTCTCAAAGGGTTCACTATATTCCCAAGATATTTTTAAAAATGGATATATGAAGAGGGAACAGTAAGGACAGCATCTCACAAATACACCTTTTAAAACTGGTAGCAAAACTTCTGCAGGACTCTTCATTCTTTGTAAAAGTAAAGGCTCTATGGTTATTGTTTTGTCTCTTGTTTGTATAGTATTTTGTTATATTAAACTCAATGCCAAAAAAAAAAGGCAAAAAAGACCTGACATAACAGGTGTAATGAAGTGATTATGAATGCTTGCAGGATTGGAAAGGCAATGCTTGAGTCTTCAGAACTTCTGAAAGGACCTCTATAAACAAAACCCAGCTCAGCCTTCCCTGTTGCTGTGTTTGGATCACAAGATCTCCTTGTGACAGACACCACCACAAATACATATTATCTGACTCTATTATGAAAGTTTCATCAAAAATAGTGTTTAGCATGTCTATTCACTGTCTCTCATATCTCATCTGCTGGGAAAGACTATCCCTAAGAGGAAATATTAATCAATTTTACTTCTTTCTTTTCTTTCTCTTTCTCTCGACCTGGTTCTTATAGCATGGTAGGAGAAGATGTAGTAACTCAAATCTGTCTGTTCGGTGTTCCTTTTCACATCAAACTAAGTAATGTTTTTGTGCCTCAGAAGCAGCTCTACAAGAATTGGCTGATGATGTTGTTGGTTGAAGGATGAGGTTTACAGATTGATATATATAGATCTCCTCTTTTTTTAATCTTGCATGCTTTAAGATGACAAATATGTGAACTTAGAAATTTCTGTTAAATAAAATCTACCAAAATCCTTTATACACAATTCATTTATCTATTAAAACTTCCTAAAATTCAGCTAAAATGTAAACCTTGTAGTTTTTAAAAACCTCAAAATGAGACCTTAAGAAGTCTGTAAATCCAGTGCCCTAATCTTAAAACCTCGAGGCACCACACTGGTATTATTTTAGGCACCTCATGGTGCTGTTTTGTGCTGCCTTTTACCAAGGCAGTTTCCACTAGCTCTTTCCTCTCCTTACCAGCAAGTGTATGACCATTTCAGTTGCTGCTCATTTCCTCTGCTTATGCCAGGAACACATAGTTTACCATTTGAAGAGAAGCAAAGACTGATGCCACAATAAGAAATTAAATGAAATCCTAACAGGCTAAATCCATCAGACAGATTTCCCACTTTCTTCAAGGGAACTGTGAATATCTGTGCTTTGTCTAGTACTTGCATTCGTTAAACTTGTAATCATAGCTGCATGTGCTGTAAACCTAAGAATATGTGTAGAGGTGTTTACTTAGAGACACAAAAATCTCCTTTGCATGAATATCTTGCACGTCAGTTTGCAGATGTAAGCATTTTACTCAGTACTCACAGAGAATTTTAAAATAAAACTTGTTCTAATACTGTGTAAACAAGTTCCACTGAAAAATAATTAAGTTGTACTAGAATAAAACTGACACGAAAGATTCACCAAAATCCAGTCATTCCTGATGTATTTTTCCATTGTTCTTCCTTCATCTTTTGCATCTACACCATTGCTGACAGTTTGCTATTCAGCATAATAGATATGTCAGTCCTTATTCCTACATTTTTTAAGCCAGTAATTTTAGGACAGATATAGAAGAATCTGTGCCTCAAATTTAGATTATGTACTGCTCTGAAAAAAATCTGTTTGGGATGAAATGGAGAAGGAGCTAGAGGAGGTAATAAAGGCAATGGAAAAAATATAGTTTCTGCATCACAATATCTACATTATGCAAAGTAATTCTTTTCCATTTTTAAACAGCATTTTAATCAGCTGAAAATGATATAACTAGCTTTTTTTTGCCCAGTAGAATAATTTTCAGCAATACTATTTTAATGCTGCATGTCTTCAAGTTACAAAAACAAACAAAAAAAGTGCTAAGATTTTTAAATACCATGCGGAGTCTAAATAGGAAGAGTTCAGATGACTATATCATTTTACAGCCAGATTCTTCCCTGTGATGATACATCCAAACACTTGAAGGAAAAATGAGTAATTCCCTTATTTATCCTTTTTAAATGTATGTGTAACCAATATGTCTTTCATTTTACATTTTCAGCTTTCTTTACAGAAAGTTCTTACAAGTTTAGCTCAGTATGCTAGGACTATTTTCCTCAGAAACACAGTTTCTTAACTACAGTCTAGTGATCATAATGACAGGTCACAGATTCATAACCTTTCTGCTCAAAACTGACAAAGACAGAATGAAATATTTTATGTACTTTCCTGTGACTTACAAGCGTGATATGAAAAAGTAATATCAAGTTCATAGATTGATATTTACCCATACATCACTCCTGGGACCACAACACTTCAGTTTTAGGCAACATATTATAGTAAGAAAATTAATACTGTATTCCATCTATTTTATGATCTCTTTACACAGATCTTGTCAGATAATCAGGATGATTATTTTAACTTATACTGAATATGCAAAAAGATCTGGCAACCACTACATTTGAAGTGTTCTGTGTTGTAATTAGAGCAGGGTGAAAACCACAACAAATTCTCTTTAATTATTTCATCAAACTTAAAAATCAGGGGGCCATATTTTGCATTTTTCCTTCTACACCAAATAACTACACCAAATAGGTCAGAGAACTTAGTAAGTGCTCCTTTCAATATATAAAACCTGGTTTTCATCCTCTCTTGTCTTTGGGATTTAGGGAGGAAAATAGGGGATAGGAAAGAAAGATGAGTCAACTCCTTTCCTTTTTTTCTCCTCAGCCACAGTTGGTGATGTATGATACAGAATGCAGCTCTCAAGGCTTCAGTTGCTCCTTACTATTTTTCTCTAACTACCTGCCTGCCTCTGCTGAAGAAAAGCAACCCCAGAGAAACAGCTGCTTTTCTTCCCCCAGGATTCTACTGGGAATAATTGAAGAGACCACTATGGGTAGAAACTGAGCTCCACAGAGTTAATTTACTATCATTGCCCATCCTCATCCTTTCTGTTTTAGGGTATATCTGCCCTGAAAATGGCTTCACTGAAATTAAGGGAGTTCTTAGTGGCATAAAGTAGTAAACAGAGTCATCACAAGATGATCGGTACTGAGTTGCTGCCTTCCTCTGAATCTGTCTTCACCTGGTAAAACCATGACCTCTTGTCTCAGTCGCCAAATATTTCTCCTGAGTAATCCTCACCACTTCTCTACAAAGTAGGCAGAAAGCAGATTAATCTATGTTGTCTGATTTTGCACAAAATCATATCAAGAACACTAATATTATCCATTACTGGCTGCACTGTGAAGATACTAATCACCCCCTGGAGAATACAAACATTGTAAATCAACATGGCTGTTTGTGCAATAATCATTAGACCATGGCTGAAGGGAATGATTGCGGACTCTGGCCTGTTGTTATTATTTGTGAAACTGAAATTAATTTAAAACTGTTCTCCAGCAGAGTTAGCTTGCTGGGATTATACATGAAATGCAGACTCGACCTAAAGAAAAGGCTTTGTCCTTTTCTATAGAAATGCCATGCAAGCTTCAAGCTGAAGTTGAACTTGCAACCAGCAGTGTGCTGAGATAGCCCCTTTTACCACTTATTGACAGGGAAAGTTTCATGGAGAAGCTTCAAGGAGCTAGCTTCAGTGCTGAGGTAATTAACTGTTACAGTGGCTAGTGTGTGACACAAAAATCACAACTGTATGGAAAGGGAATGAAAGAAAAAAAACAGACTAAAATCATTTAAAGCAAGCTTTGTTCCAAAAAGAGAAAATTTTATATATTCATAAAAAATGAAAATCACAGCAAAATTTAGACAAACTAGAAAAAAAAAACCATATTAATCTTTATCAGCATTTAGAACCTACCTAAAAATATAAATTTATGACTATTATTAATAATTATATTTTTAAAGTCTGTTTTCACAGACTTTTTGTGTCCTTCTAAAGTTTATATACCAAAGCAGAATATTTGTGACAGATTACTGTCTATTAAATATGGGTTTTAAAGTAGATTTATAAAAATAGAATCTAATCCAAGTTATATACACATGTTCACTTTCCAAACAAATCTTTGTATCTACATCTAAATGAAACAAAAATAATCATACATCAAGGATTTAGATGAATAATAATATTTTTTCCTATCTGAGGACTCCTTTGTCATTTAGGACTCTTTAGTTTTATATCTATTAGGCAAATCTGAAGCAGCAAACGACCATTGTGTTATTGATTTATCACCACTTTGACAGAGTTTCTTAAACTTTATATAACTACTTGCATTTATTATGATCTGTCTGCCATCTATGTAGCTCTTGTAGAAATGCTAAAACATCGTGCTGGGTTGCTGTGTTGACGGCAGGTTGCCTCCAATTTCCACCTGTTATACTGTATTAAAATAGATAAGGGAGCATTAAATACAGTGGTAACACTACTTAGTGTAATTGCTGTGGGGATGTTACTCCATCATTACTGAGACATATCACAGCGCAGAAGATAACCCTAGGATGCAGCATATGCCAGGAAACTGGTTTTGAAATGTTCTGTAACCAAAACTAAACCTAACAAAAACTAAACTACAAACAAGAATGGTAAGTAACCAGTACCCCCTGAACCACGTTCATAAACTTGAGCTAACACCACTTACTGGTTGGTTTAATCCAAGAGACTGTGACTGAAAAGGGGAAAAATTCTTCAAAATATTGTGAAAGGATTTAAGACAGCTACAGTCCTTGAAGCATTTTCACAAAAGCCCCAAAATTCTTTTTTTTTTTAGTCTTTAAACTCTATTAGGCTCCTCAAATTAAAAAATCTATTATTTACACAGGCTCATTTTGAGTGTTTTACACAAATTACTTTATAGAAAATGAAGTTATGAAAGGTACATATATACTTATACGTACACAATAAATATCTAATCATCAAATTGTGATCTTGGTCAAAGCAATACAAACCCTGACTAACTCAGAAACACCCAGGATTATTGAGTTAAATAATATGGAAAAGTTAAAAAAAGAAAAATCAGGCAGCTATATTAGGAGGACCATCTATTTTATGGGATAAAAAATACAAAGTTAATGGCCAAAAAAGTAATATCTATCATTTTCTTGTTGAAATAAAGGGATGCATTACCTATATTACAAAGGTCCACATTTCAAAAAAAATAGTAAATAAGCTGAGTAGACATAATCTAGTAAACCAAAAGCTTGAGTCACAAGCAGAAGAGAAAAAAAGTCTGTCACTTAACGTAATGTCCTTATTTTTCCACTCAAGCAGACATAAAAGAAAAAAAAATAAAGACCCTATATTTGGACATACACTTCCTCTCAAGTTTGTGCTTCAGTCCTTTTCTAAATCAGGGGTTTGGTAAGCAATTTAAGCAACAGGATGTGATTTATCATCCCAAAGATGTCCTCTTTCCCTTGGTGTCTGCTATATATCCAGAAACCTATTCTCAACCTCCCTACAGAGAGAAGACTGGGAAGATGCTTGGTGTGATGATAACACATAAAGAACAAAAAGAAAAACAACTTTGTGAGAGAAGCCAGTGTGATAACAAGGCCACTTATCAAAGGAACTGAATTGCTGAACAGAATTTAACACCAGCCACTGGGACACAGAATATAGGCAAAATAATCAGAGCCCCACTTTGTTTTCTAAAAATGCAAGATTTCACGGTGCTTTTCAATGCAATCAGTCCTAGCTGACTGTTCCCCCCCCATCCTCACTTTGCACGCATAGCACTGTCTGGTAGAGAAATACTCTCATACCCAAGAGCCACACATACATCTGGAATTTTTTTGCTGCAACTTTTGGAAACACTTAGGTAATTCCACATTTTGCTGGTTCTTGTTACTCCTTTCAGCATTTAAAAACTATTAATAAACAGAATATCTTTGTAGTGCTTTTTCTACACTATAATTAAGCTAAATGGATAATCTGACTGTACAGGAAATTGGAAGGTGCCTAGTGCTGCTTTGCTTTCCAAAAGCACCTCTGACCTACCACATATAAATCACTCATGAAAATGAAGAGAAATGATCCTGTAGTGATTAAAAAGTTGGAGCATTTGGAGCCCTGCATGTCATTAAAGTATGTCATGATCATACTTTTCATCAGTAAAATACCATAAGTTAGACATGACATCATTTGCTGGTAACTGCAATTGATTAAATAAAAACATAATATATGCCTGCTTAACAACATGCATGATGGAAAATATGTAAAAATTTTTTGTTCTCCACTAAAATCAATTATCTCCATGTCATTTAACAGAGCTGAAAGACTCTAAGACATAATTATATGTGACTCGTAGGAAAAAACTCACAACTCTATAATAAATTGTCCCCCATATTTTTGCCTCTACCTCTAGTTTTAAATTGTGTATTTTTTCAAAACAAAAATGCAGACATGGAGATAAACTATTGAAATTACCAAAGTGTTTTCAGGGAGAACATGCTACAGTCTACAGAATTTCAGAAGTGAATGGAACATATCATCACTGGAAGAGGCAACAGGGAAAGAAGTGATTTTCATCAAGAAATTCTACATATAAAATAGGCTTAAGAAATCAAAATAGTTAATTACAAAGAAGTACTCAGGATTCAAATTCACACACAGAAAAACATTATGATCTGTGATAAATCAATTACAGTAGGAAAAACATGATATTGCATTTTTAACCAATAGTTGAGCAGAATTGTTTTAAATGCTACTTTTGCACTTTGATATGTGTATCATCTGGCAATAATACACCCAAAAAAGTTTTCACAGACTATTGCACAAAGCACCATTACTTAATGTCATGATTTTCAGAAGTAGGGTATGTATCAGCTTTTTTCCTTAGTTGATTTACTAGTAGTGTAGTAATATTCTCACCTAGCATTGCAATAGATAAAAAGAAAATTACAGTCTGTATTTACAACTAACAATGTCTGAAAAGACTCTTTTTTTTCTGTATATTAACCATTCACTTTGTCTCCTTACGACGTCAGAGTGCAGCTGTTACAATTTGGGAAAAAATTTTACAAATTTTTGTTGCATATATTTATCAATGTTTCAAAAGGTTGCCTTGCAAGTTATGCTTGCTCATTCTTGTCACAGCCATACATTATTTATGAAATGTCTGTATAATGATAGATTATTTATACTCTGATATTTATGGCATATCCTGATCTGAGAGTCTGTATGAAATTGTTCAAGAAACAGTAGAAACTATCACATAACATGAAAACCTATTATTAAAAATGGATGGCAAACAAGGCTTATAATATTTGGTTTCTTTTAAAAAGGTATTTTCTCCTATTGCCTTGCAAATAAAAATCTGCTTTAAGGTTTGCCATTCATCATTTATTATATTTTTTTTTGGCTGCACATAGGCATAGGAGTTTTTTAAATATTTCAGTCTGAACAGTAAGCTATTGCTGAGCTGCAATGTCCTGTGGATACTTTTCCTTCCTCCGAGGGTTTAAAGGTTAAGATTTAAATAAATGTGAACGTCTGGAATTTATACCCATGAAATAATTATTTACTTTAAAATTCAGGAGATATTTTTCTTGCTACAATTACGTAAATCCTTCTTTTCATGTGTTTCTAAGGCTATTTTTGGAGAAATCTTAAAGAATATATTAAGAGAAAGTGCCACCACTCCCATGATTTGTACACAAACAGTTAAAGAGTGGGCCTGAAAAAACTCATCTAGCACAAAAAAGGAGAAGGAACTAAGCCCTGGCCCATGACAAGTTGGGAGTCAGCAGGGTTGAGTACACTTCTTTATCAGGTGGTAACCAATTAAGTTCTTCCTAAGCAAGAGTAATGGATGTGATAACTGAACAACAGCTGGAGTGACAGCCAGCTGTGCAGCTGGAAAGCATGAGGGCCATAGAGGAGGGCATTTGTGGTCATGCTCTTCTTCACTGCCCATGTACACCCAGTCTCTATGGAAAAGCAAAAAAGGCATTATAAGAATGTAAAAATACACTGAATAGTATGAAATGGATGTGAAAAAAAAAAACCAAAACAAACCAAAACAGTAGACTTTCAGATGTTAAGGAAAGGAAGAAAATGGAAATTCCAGGAACAGGCATTCTAATAGGTCCATCCTAGTAGGATTTCTCTACACTGAGTCTCTGAAAGAGTAGCATATATATATTTTTGGCTTAAGGCTTAGCAGCTTTTAGCAAATAGAAGGTCTGGTCTTCCACCTATTAATTTCCCTGATCTGTCCCATGCATCCATCACTCTGACTCCTAGAAAGTGGGTGTGGAGCATTTACACACAGAAAGGAAGAAAATTTAAGTCCTGTAACTTTAAAATGGCAATGAAGTACCTAGAAGTTAAAAAGGAGAAAAAAAAAAGGATCCTTTATAATTTGTTTTGTCTCATGATGCTTTAAAAAAAATCATACTGCATTCAGAAGGAATGGATAACTCCAGTTGAAAAAAATGTGCAAGGAAACATAAAAAAGTGTTTGATGCACAAAATGATAAGGAGTAATAGCAACATTACTATATTTGAAAAGAACATGGAAAGAAACCCTTTTCTACAACATGTTTCTGTTTCAAATAATTTGGCAATGATATCTGGAGAACATGGAACTACATAAAAACCATAAATCTTCTTGAAACAAAACTGGCATCATAACTAAGAAACCCAAAATTAATCTTAATCTGTTAAACTGGAGTTAAACAAACAATATTATCATTTCAGTATTGCTCTGTCAGTGGGTGACATATCACAACAGCTTGAACTTAACACAACCTTACTGCTCTGCCAAATAGGGGTGGGACATTGATGGAATTGGCCACTCACCCCAAAGGAGGTTTAAGGTTTAAGCACCAGGGCAAAAATATTTTTTCTTTTTTTTAGGTTTAATTGAAGTCTTTGTTCGAAAAAACATTTATTCAGAGCAGTACCGAAAAGGTAAAATAATAACAGTGTTAATGGATTTGGGAAATGAATAATTTCTTAGTAATTAAGGAATGATAGCCGATATTTGCAGATCATTGCACGTCTTCAAGATGTTTTAAAAGCATTAAATATTCTTCAGAGCTCCCTTGCAAGTTAGGTGTACATGATATCTCATTTCAAGGATGGAAGAAAATTGAATTAGGGAATTTTGTTATTTACTCAGCCTTGTAACTGCCTCAAGAGCCAGAATGATGGGATAACTTAAATCATGCAAAATGCTAGCCTTCTACTGAACCCTAGAACAATCAGATATCTGAATTTCCCCTCAGATTTGCCTCATACCACACTCAGTCTTCCTACCTGAGAAGAATTTAATGGCCTATATTTTTGTGCAATACACACCCATGGACTTACTTCTGAAGGAGCAAGATAGAAAGCATGACAATGGGACATGCAGAAATAGAGGACAAAGCCTTTACTGAGGGACAGACCATCAATGTAACGTGGATTATCACCTCCAGAAAACTGCAGAAATGCAGTCTACTCTGCATATTACTGTGGTCTCACTGGATCTGGTATGTTGTTACAGGACATCATGCACAGTGTTGCTGATGCTTCCTGCCATTCCAGGCCGGGAGACCACCTGCTGTACCAGGTCTCCATGCCCACTCTACCTCTCCCGCAGATTGCATGGAATAAGCAGGTCATCTGGGTTGGTGCAATGCATCCAGCAAATGTGAAACACACCACAGATACCATACAGTGCTCACACATACAGGTTTTAAATCTAAATTAGAGAACATATTGGTGACCTATTCATAAAATCATAGAATGGTTAGGGTTCAAAAGGACCTTAAAGTTAGGACCTTAAACCCCACTGTTATGGGCTGTTCGGACCACACCTCACTTTTAACGCAAACTCATTAACAAGAGACATGACATAAGGTAGTTTGAATTAAAGTAATAATAATGTTAAAAAGCACAGACATCAAATACTTTGTATGAACCTACTGCCTGTGTGTTTTCCCATTATGAAATGAAACACCTTGCACAGCTGCAAGCAGTATCAAGAGAGATGAGGATAACATTCCCATGGAAAATATTCTATCTGTGAAAGATCTGACCTGTGGAATTACATTTTCAGCCCTCTTTCCTTTTTGAAGTCTGGGCTTGCAAGTTCCTGAGGAGCAGTGAAGGAGAGCACACAGTGGCAAGCAGACAGTATGTCCAACCTGAGAGGGCTTACTCTGAAAGACTTATGTTTTGGTACGTGCTCAGAGCTCCTTCTGTTTTTCTGGGAAAGAGGTTTTTTTCCTGATTGTTGCTATGTGAAGCATTGTTACTGGACTGCTCTGTTCCACTGTAATCTCCCAAAGACCTGCAGGATTATGAACTAACATGAGATAAGTGGCAAACAACAACTCAATCTCTCCTGACCCGCTTCTGTTTCCTTGTAACCTAGAGTAGGCAGCTTCCCGTGTTCATCTGTTTCTACATCTACACTATTTAACTCTCCATTGAAAGCCAAGGGTAATAGAGGGCTTTTAATTTGCAATTTCACTTCATTAAGAACAGAATTAAGTTCAGACCTAGCATAAAATCAGAGCAACCCTGTGAAATACCATTGCCAGTTTTAATTTGGCACTGAGCTTTCAATACATTGCTCTGCAGATGTTACCTACTACTGACAATAAATATAACCAGTAGCCTTAAGTTCAAACATCAATACTATCTTGGTTTGTCAGAAAGAAATTTTATCTCTGAATTGGTTTTGAATTCTATCACTACAGCATTTAGAACTTTCTGTAAAAAAAAATAGATGTACAGGTGGATGGATTTTTAAACTAATTTATTTAAAATAATCAATACTGTTCAATGATTGAACTTCATAACTGTGTCCTGTATGGCCATTTAAACACAGGGGAAAAAAGACCACTAGTGGTCCCTTTCGTCCTGTCAAATTTCAGACATTTATTCCTTACTTCTGTACTCTAATCAATGAAGAGAAGGACGCTTTTCAGATGGTGAAAACACCATCTGGACCCACCTGTCCCTTTCCCGTGTCTGGCAATCCATTTAGTAAGTGTGTTCCTAATAAAGACACTGAAACATTTGGTCCTCCAGAAGTTTCAAATTTTAGTTTAAAATTGACTTAATTCCTTAGGCTTATCTGAAAATTACATTCCCAAGAATGAAGTCACTTATAAAAAATAATGCACTGCAAGTTATATATAGCATGCTGACTCATCAGACATGGATGATTATGTATAAAATAATTTTGTATCTGTATTTCGATACCTCTCAGGACTTGTTACCCCATTTTCTACATGTGGAAGTATGAGTGCAGGCCAAGACAACAAAACTCCCTTATTTTTCATTGTTAATGATAAAGCTCTGACATTCTACAATCATTGGTCCTGAAGGAATATTTAAAAGTATTTCTGTTCTGCTGATTTTTATGTTATAAATGCATAACTATGTAACTCTTCCTAACAGTGGGTAAAACTATTTTGAAATACTTAATGGTATAAAATGTTATAAATCAATGATTCAGTTTATATGGAAACTACTTTGATATAATTTTCGCCATTGCATAGAACAACAGAGAATGTAGTAAGTACATGATGTTCAGACACTGCATGCCAGATAATGTTGTTATTTTAGGAAGAAATTGTTTTCCTGGGGAAAACCACAAAAGACTGTATGAAAGATTAGAAGTATCTTGAGATGTGTGATTCATTGGTCATTACATTAGTGATTATTTTAGTATTTAAAAAAAACCAAACGTACAGCAACCAGACTTTGATTCTAATAACTAAACCATCTAAGTTCATACTCCTCTAGTACATTTTTAGGCAAGAATATAATATTCAGCAATATTAAAGAGACTAAATAACTGAATATATACTCAAATAATGGTTTAATTATCGGAAAATATATTATGTGCATATTAAGACTGCTACCAATATCACACATATCTAAAAATATATTCTTCAAACCCAGATGGGTTAAATTTATGGATATAAATTTGTGTCTTTTCTCAAGTGTCAGAACTATCTCCAGCTGCTTCATTTTGTGTGCTAATATATGATTTAGCTGAAACTGTGTAAAAATGAATGTTGTTAGAAAACTCATTTAAGTGTCATTTATTTCTAAATTGTTTCAAGCAAAAAAATTATTCCACTTAGCTTAGGCAGTAATTTGTATTAATGAAATTAGCTCAAGTCCATCTGCATGGAAAAAAATGCAGGTCAAAAAAAAAGTGGCTCTGCTTTTGACCACTCTCTTTCACTTTCTGCATCAGTTCTCTTAAGAGGTGTGATTCTCATGGTGTTATGCAAAATCCTTCCATAAAAGCAGTAAAAGGCAACTCTCAAACATAATTGGTTTCACTGTTTCCAGATGTGAGAGATTTGAAAGGAGCTATTACAAGATTCTTATAAGTTTTATGGGGAGTTATACAGTCTATTTTAGACCTCTAATTAAAGTGCATCCAAGAAGCACTAAAGATTAGGAATGCAAGATTCCCTCTGCAGACAAAAGAAGGAAAAGCACTTTCCCATACTCCATTCTTCAAATAACTTGAACCAGTTAAGGAAGGAAAAATAGTGCCACATTCACCATCCCTTTCAGAGATATTCAGCGCTAAAAAATCCTCCTGTCTAAAATAGCAAGAAGGACAAATAGCATATAGGATTATCTTCTGAGCATTTCAATTGATTTATTTCCTCCCTTGCAGCTATAGACTCAGAATTAAGGTATCACATTTATTTTAGGATACTGAAGCCAAAAATGTCTTAAATTGGAAAGCTTCAATACAGAATCAGTTAGGTGTCTATTTCAGAGTGTTACAAAGGGTGATATTTAAACTGCTATGGACTGCCCATGCTTGCTCAATCTCTCAAGAAAGTTTTAATGTACTGCTGCTTTCTGTAATAAAGCAAACAGGACCTAAGTGACTGTGTTTCCCATGGTTCCCTGTGTTTCTGTGGTTCTTCTCCTCATCTCCTCTCCTCTCAACACTAAAGCCCCTGCCTATTTTCAGCAATATTTATCAGGCAAGAAGAGATACAATGAGCTGTATAAAATAGCCAGGAGAGAAATTAATCATGCTCCATTTTCACAAAATTTCAGTGTCAGCTTTACTGTATTGGATTACAGAATATTCATATAGCAGCTCAACTGCAATAGGAAACAAGGGTTCCTTGGCACACAGAACCTTTTGTTACCCCTTTCACATATTTGCAAGAGCTGAAGACATTTTTTTTATCTGATACTTTAGCAAATTTTAAGTGTTACAATTTCAGCACTTTGTGAAATTAGGAAACCAAAATTATTAATTAAAAAGAAAAAGAAAAGGATTATCCAAAGAAATTTGCTAGATGTCCATTTGGATTGGTACCATGTTCACTGTGTATTAAAGGTGACCAGTCCAGAGTTAGGGTCTAAAAGTTTCCATTTCTCATCACTGATTTTATATTTCAGTTATGGAGAAGAACTTGGACTTGTGCTCTAGTTCTCACAAAACAGTATGGAATCTACGTATTATTTATGGAAACAAAAACTTCCAGTACTTCTACAGCTAGTCTGGTGAACGAGTAAGCAACTGAATGTCTCCACACTTCAAGGACAACTCTCTCATACCTAGGAAAAAAATTTTCCAACTGATCCGACCTGGGTCAAGAACTGTCTTGGGAGAAAGTCAGGTTGGGTCACTGGTACCCAGTTGGAATGGAAGGAATTGGAAAAGACGCTACACTGAAGAAACAGATAAGTGCATCTGGTTAAGTGCATCTGCATTTGGTCTTGATGATTTAGAAAGCAGGAAAACACACCATGACACCTTAAAGTATTCATAGTAGTTCTATTTTTACTTTCAGTTGATTGAACACAAATTCTGCTGTGCCTCAGAAAATGCAGTTAATGCCAGTAAAAACCACTCTGGTTTTGATGCTTCCTAGAGTGTGGTAGAACACCATATTGCAATCCTGAAGTTCTGAAATAAAAATATATCAATGTGATAAAATACATAAATTTATTATTGCCGCATTTTTACTGATGTAAATTTGTTTGGGTTATCCTTTAGTTTTAGGCTCCTTTTTCTTTTTAAACATTCATGCAATTTGCTTTCTAATTTTGGTCTGAAAGCTGTGTGAAAGCTGTGTTATTAGAGGGACTTTCTGGAAAGTAGAGTACATTTTTAGAGGAATATTTTTCCTCCTGGACGTTTAAAACCACATTTATATGAAACGTTTTTGTCTTGCTGACTGAGCATTAATGTTCTGAAAGATATGCATTGCAAGTAAAGATAGAATTGCTCTTTATAGACATGCTGTTTCATCATAGTGTAGGTTGTTACAAATCCCGTGTCGTGAAAAATCCTCTTCATTTCTTCAAAGTCTGTGATTGAGAACATTACAAGATTAGAAAAAGTGAGATATTTTCTGTTTCTAGTGCAAGATGAGTTTCTGTGACCTAGACTATCTAGTTCCAAGCTTTGTTCCTTCTTGTCTTTCATCAGTCTAGTTTAAGCCATGTTTAACATTTTCAGCTAGTCTGATCTTGTCAGGATATCGTTTTATAAGAGCGAATTTGGAAACAGGGTAAGGATGGAAATATGCTTCTCACTTGCAACAATCCATTCATATGAAGTCACTATAGTGGAAGGATTAAGGGTGTGAAACATGTCCCTTTCATGGCAAGAATGGGATAGATACAGCACAAGGGTGGTTTTAGTTGTGAAAGTCTTGTAACTGTAACTTTCGTAGTAATTTGCACTTGTGAAAATAAGATAAAGCCTTTTCTCTTCCAATGTAGCTATTAAGTTCTCCAGCACTACATTTTAACAACAGGACTGCTTAGATGCTACAAGAGGTCTTGAAATTTTTTTTGGTCATCATGACATTTCTTGAGCAACAAAATGTAAAAGTCTACTGAAAATTACTTTTAAAGCTTAAAACCTGATAAAAATTTCAGGATTGATCCAAAATTTCAGATAATTAAAAACTGAAGATAAATGTTTTGGTTCAGAAATATGTTTTGGTTTGTTTTCTGTAAGAAGATGTGCTTGATTTTAAGCGCAAGTATAAATTCATCTAGGAACCACTGAAGATTTAACAAGAGTAACAAACATATCCTTTAGTGTGGAGCAGCAGTACTAACAGAAAGAAATTAAATTTCTGTAGAAAATTTGATTTGTTTCTGGGGACTACTTTACTTTCTTGATACTTCAGAGAACAGTTCTTGACTCTTACCTCCTAATCCCAGCACACAGGCCAGTGAGTGTCGCACAGTGCTGTAATTCAGACCCTTTCCTGTCAGGTGTCCACACTGTTTATGAAGATGCCAGCTCTGATACTTGATTTGTTATTTAAGGACTAATCTAGGAAAGAGGTTCCCAGAACAAGAGAAGTATTGCTGCTTCCCTGCAGCAGAACAGCAAACCATGCATTTGGACTGAGCCTGGCTGGAAGATATTTCCAAAGTTGCATCACCAGCCCCAGAGATATTCTGTGTCATGTGGCCCAAGATGACATGGCCTTATGTGCCAAAGAAAATACTGCCCTATCAAAAAGCAAAGATTCAGGTTTTTGCACAGCCAAACTGTTAGAACACTCACTGCAGTATTTTACTGCCACAAACTTTGCTTGCTAAGCGTGAAAACCTATCAGGAAGCACCTGCTTCCAAGAGCAAACTATTCTGTTATGATATTTGGTTTATTGTGCCATTCACAAACTCTCCCTGGAAGCCATGAATTAGCCATGATAAATGAACACCAAAATATTCAAGTGCTGTGCAAACTGCTACAATACTCTAAGCATTAAAACAGATGAAATAAAATCACTGTGCTCAGCACAGCATTATGTCAAAATTTAATAGCTAGACAAACAGCTACTATCAAACTAAGAAACACCATTACAAGGATTCTTTCTCATTAACTTCACTTTAGGCAAATATTTCATGGAACAAACACTGTGTACCTCTTAATTAAATACAATCAATTTTATATTCTTCTGAGCATCACAAAGGTTAGAAGCCAATACCTTCATGCTAGAAATGTAAAAAACTTCTTCATTCTTGCTTATCTTAGAAAGTCATCCCAGCATAAAACAGAGTATGTAAAGGTGGCAGAAGATGTCTCATAACCTTTAACCAAGCACCTGGAAGCATTATTTTCAATGACAGTTCATATAAACTGACATATCAACCATATCAGGCTGAGGGAAAAACCTAATGTTATTCTCCCAATTAATTCTAACCTCTTAGCTTTACTTGTAATTATTTCACTCAGCTCCTAAAACTTGGCTTATTAAGATCCATCCATCATGGTCACACAGTACTTCTATGGTTGGGCTTTCTGGCCTTTGTCTTCCGATCAGTGAGAGGACCTTGCCTGCATTGAATTGATAAAAGGGAAACTTGTTTTAAAATGAAGGATAGAGGGAAAATGCAAACTAATTACTATAGTTCCAGATTATTAATTAATTTATTTAGATGACTGTTATTTCCCTGAACTTAGTCTGCTGCTTCCCTGGAAGAGACACTCGTCGTGCTAGTCACTTGTGAGACTGTCAGTTGAACTATTTACCTGTACTTCACACCTTACTTATTGATGCATAGAATGGCTGTTTTTATTTCCACCTTTTTCTTTCCAAGGGATCATACCTATTTATATAAAGTTCTGCTTCAATAATTTGATATATTCTAGGTGAGATTGATACAATATCAGGTTGTGATAGTTTTTGTTTAAAAAGCATACCCACAAAGAACCCAGCAGAAATTAGCACCATTATAATTATTCACCACAAAAGACACAAACAGAAGGCCTGCAGTTCCCCTGATAGTTTAAGCAATCATTCCCAGGGGACACCCATCAGCAGAAAAATGGAATAAATTAACTATTTATCCTATCTGAAGCATGATTGCTTCTGTAATGAAAGCAGGTTATCACCTGCATATATGCTTCTCTATTTATAAACGTATTTGAAATATGAAGTGTTGAAATGTCCAGATAGATAATTGCTTTTCTGAAGATACTGTTGGTGTCAAAACGAAGCACATTTTTGATACATAATTGTCTTATTTAATCAGGACACAAGTGGGGGAAAAACTGCAATTCAGATAGCTCCAACTGGATGCAGGCAGCAAAGTCTCTGCATTTCTCCAAGAGTTACTGCTCCCATTATCTAATTCGATGATTAGCACTGCGCTGTAATTGGAACCAAAACTCAAAATCCCTATCTGGATCCCTAGCAGGATGAACACAGTACAACACCTGTCTGTTTTATTTATATAAGAATTATGACTGATGTATTTAAATGTCTGCAGTAATTTCCACCTGTCCATCCTGACTGTTGTTGATCACTGCCTCTGCTGCAGAGATCGATCAGCAGTGTGGGGAAGCATTCGGTTCATTCCAAAGCAGTACCTGCTGCTCACTCAGCAATCCCATCAGTCAATCCATCTCTGCTTCCTCACAGCTGCTCCCTCCTTTTTTCTTTCTCGGCCAAAGATCACTTGTACACTTTACCACCTAGGACCATCCCTTACTTCTAAAAATCAATCACCACTCCAGTTCATTCTGTAAGTAAACTAAAAAAAAAAAAAAAATCAACTTTGTGTTTAAGGTTGCTTATAATCCGGGTTTTTTAAAGTTTTCTAATACATCTTAAAGGACAATGGGCTACTTTTTCAAAATTCGGACACCACCTATGGCTGCTCTCTGCAGGTGCAAAACCAAGTTAATTAATAATTAACTGTAATTGCTAATGAATTTGAAGAAAAAAATCACTAATTCAGAGGGGAAAATGGCAAGCTTTTACACGGAATTGAAAATAGTTGGATGCAAACCTCCACCCTATCAGAAGAAAATCTGGAAGTATGCTTTAACCATCACGAGCTTTGGCATACCTATAAGTGTGTAAAAGAAGAATCCTTCCTCTCTGTGGTCTTCTACTGCACTGCAGTGAGTTCACTTAACTGATGTGGGTGGCCAAGCCTCCCACCCCTTTCCTTAGGGAATGACTCAGTGAAGTACAATGGAAGAGCCAACACTTGCCTAATTCCAGGCAAGAAGATGTTGGCAACAGATCCATGGAGCATGCCTTGCTTTAACCACTCTCAGATACATGATCTGCAAGGCAGTGTCAGCAGACTCACTCTCAGGATGAATTCTAAACATCTCGTATACGCCAACTAAAAAAAAAGCCAAACAAACAAACAACTTTCAGTAAATATTCCTGTAAAAATACAAAGAGGTAGTAAAGAAAGCCAGGATTTCTAATGCAACCTGTTTTCTGTTTACAGTGTAGAAGCAACTCTTGAGCATGACTAAGAAGATAACTTAGTCATAGTGTATTGTAGCACAGTTCTGCTTCAAATAGGGCCATTAAAATTATGTTTTAAAAATCCCAAACACTAATTTATCGCAAGACCTTGAAAGGCCCCCAAAATGTAGTGTATAATCACACTGTTCTCTCACCTTTTTCCTCCCATGCTGTCACCCAATTATTACAGCACTGAAGTAGACACAACTTATAGCTATATATATTCCTCTGAAAGTCAGTGATCTTGTTAATTTTCCTTAATCTTGGCAAATGTGTAGCTCAAGACCTTTCATTAATATTTATTAACTATTCTTTTCTACATTGAACATTTAATTATTTAAATCCCTAACATATAATTCTACAACTACAGGTTTTATTAGGTACATGTTTCTTCCCACTGTTCTGGAAGTAAAAAGAGAAAATGTTAAGTCCAAACTCCAAACCTCAAGATCTTTCAACTCAATAAAGAAACAATTCAGTTTAATAAATGCAGTGAATGTCTTATCATCTCACAAACACAATCCATATATTAAAAAGAAATATATTAATTAAAATACTGTGTATTTTCATTTCGATCATTAGAAAAAAATCACGGCTTGTCACTGATGCACTGTGATTATTATTGTATTTTGAAGGTTTTTTTCCCTCCAAAGAATCTTTTTGATCTTCCACAAAGAAGGTTGTTTTTCCTGCAAAAATATTTTCTTTTACAGCAATATAATTTCGCCATTGTTTTTCATATCATTTCAAATTCCAAAATGTGAGAAAAGAAGTTACACAAAAACACATTCATCACGTGGCCAGGAGTTATCTGACACTTAGGAGAAAAAAACAACCCAAGCCATTTGTCCAACGAAAATTTTCTTATTTCAAACATCGAAGAAATGACAAAAGGACCAGCTCAGAATTCTCTTTCATACTTTTGGAATAAGATGTCTAGTCACATATCATAACTAGCTGTTGAGGGGATGGAAAGAAAAAGGAAAAGGCCACCAAAAAAAGCTGTAACAATGAATTTCAGGTCCATTCTGTTCAGATGAATCCTTCTGTATTTCTATAGGTTTAAAATAGAGAAAAAGCAAAATAATCCTAGACTCCTAGTCATCAGAAGTAATGCCTGAGGAGAAACCGAATTGAGTGCTGGCACACTGGAAGCTCTTTTCTCTTCAAAAGATCAACAGGAAAGACAACACATTTCTCCATAACACAATTGTCTTCAGCTGTCCTTGAAATGATTGACAGCTAGCGTTAAGTTTTAGGGATGCTCAGACGATGTTTAATGTCAAGTTCAATGTTGAATGCGCTAGTATTTTAAGAACAACACCTGTTCCAAAGTCTTTTGAATACTACTATCAGTCCCAGAAAACAGAAGGAGCCAGAAGCACTTGGTAAGATAAAGTCCAAATGAAGACTTTTTTTACTGTTAAGAAAGTCTCTCTCCTATCTGTGGTTTGAGAATATTTTGTTTGTTTCTTCATCTCACTGTGCCTCCCCTTCCCTCTCCTTCGCCTGCCACTCTTTCTTTTTTCCTTCTTTTTTATTTATTTATTTTTAGATTGAGTGGGCAAGAAACACCATTACTCTGTGAGCAGATTGTTCCTTACCTGCTTTTTTCCTTTAGTCACTCTAACACAAGGTAAGAGGAGCTTGCTTGTGATAATGCAAAACTGTTGTAGCAACTGCTTTTGTTAACCTTTTCCGGGCTACAGCATGTATAATATGTGTACCTTGCTTTTCTTTCAAAAATTCATTTCCTCAGAATAGCACTAGGAGCAGGTAATGCTCTGTAAGCCCATTCCTTGCCTGATTTATTTTAATATATTTGTGTACATCTATTTGCTTATACTTCTACGTGTGCTTCAGGCAGCGTTTTTGTTGTACTTCTATCGTTTGTTGTCCTGAAAAATACTCTGAACACCCTTCCTTTACATCCAAAAAAACTGGGAATGCATACAAAATTGCTACCTGCAAAAATAATATAAAAAAAAGATAAAATAGAGATTGAATGTACAAATGTAATGATAATAATAAGAGAAATCTGTTTTCAGGTTAAGCCTACTTACTCATTGAAATGCTAGCAGAGAAGAAAATAGTATATGCTTGGAGAAAGAAAAAAGGGTACATTTACAGAAACTCTCTAGTGGGAATCCTGATAATCATCTAAGGTTTAGAAACACTAAAGAATTTCTTCCACTCACACAAAGTACACATTCATTCAAATATATGTCACTTCAAATATACAGATTTGTTTTGATCACTGCACAGTGTATCAGGTTCCTACCCTGAAACAATACAGAGTAATATTCTTTTGTTACTCAGGAAAAAAATAAAAAAATCCCTCATTTAATGACTTTTTTCACTCTTAAATCTCAAATGTTTGCCTTGAGTTCAAATACAGTTTATTTCTGAAGTAATGATGTGTGTTACTAGTCCAACTTTACATTTATAACATTAATCTAAGATTAATGTGATTACTGAATTATATAGACTCTAAATGGAAGACCTGCAGAATTATCATTCTATCTTATTTCTATCTTGCAAAAAATAAAAGAACACCACCCAAGAATTTGACTACATCAGTATTTTCTTTAACAATAACATAGTCTCTAAATAAAACATATCCTAATGACCTTTTTTTTCATTATTTTAAAGTGATTGCATATTAAATATAATGTCTGAACACTTTTTTTTTTTAATTGAATCAGATCCTTAGGACAAGAACTCAAGAATTAAGAAACATGGTCTTAAAGATGCCTTGAAACCCTTCCAATTCCATATTTCTGCTCCAATTTCAGCTCACGTTAGAATCAGAAGTCACTATAGCTGCTGAAAGCGAAGATAACCACATAAACCGACCTTAAATTTTGAAGTTCTACACTCCCAAAACTTGTGCCAAAAGAAGAGGAAAAGATTTTCCAGTAAGCTGCCTAATCTAGCAGCAAAGAGCAGCAACACAACACAGGTTCCAACATCCAACCCTTGGTTTATATTAAAAATCACATTTGCCTTTTTTTGTAATGGAACTATGGCAAGGTGCAGCACTGGCCACATCTTAGAGAGACAAGTAGAAAGAGGCAAGGTCTGCTTTTTTTGGGCTCTGAGCTGAGAAAAGGCAATATTTTTTCAGCGACAAATAAATGACTAATTCAGAACACCACATTATGCACCTGTTCAAGGATATAAGTAAAAGCACTAAACAATTCTGCATTAACATAAGAGCAACAATACAAGTATCCTTGGAAATTTGCCTCTGGCTGACTTCATCTCTACGACAAAGAGTTAGACCAGCTTCCCTGCTCTTTTTCCTTCAGAGGGACAGTTTGATAGACCACCAGATTTTCCACTGTCACTGCTTTGAACTCTTTGACTTCGATCTGTGCTTATCATAGTTTGAGTCACCCTTCTTTGGTCACAGGATTTTACAGAATCACAGAATCAATTCAGTTGGAAAAGACCTCTGAGATCATCGAGTCCAACCTATGACCGAACAATACTGTGTCTACACCAAGTGCCATGTCCAATCTTTCCTTAAACACCTCCAGGGACAGTGAAGAATTTCTTTCTAATGTCCAACCTGAACCTCCCCTAGGACAGCTTGAGACTGTATCCTCTCGTCCTGTCACTGGCTGCCTGGGAGAAGAGACCAGTCCCCACGTGGCTACAGCCTCCTTTCAGGTAGTTGTAGAGAGTGATAAGGTCACCCCTGAGCCTCCTTTACTCCTGGCTAAACATCCCCCAGCTCACTCAGCCACTCCTCATAGGACATGCTCTCCAGACCCTTCCCCAGCTTCACTGTCCTTCTTTGTACCTGCTCCAGCACCTCCATGTCCTTCCTGAATTGAGGAGTCCAGAACTGAACACAGCACTCAAGTTGCAGCCTCACCAGTGCTGAGTACAGGGGGACAATCCCTGCCCTGGTCCTGCTGGCCGCGCCATTGCTGATACAGGCCAGGATGCCGCTGTTCTTCTTGGCCACCCGGGCACACACTGGCCCATGTTCAGCCAGCTGTTACTCAGCATGCCCAGGTTTTTCTGCTGGGCAGCTTTCCAGCCACTCTGCTCCCAGTCTGTAACTGGAGCATATTTTGTCCTTGTGAGGTGGACCATTCTGATCCCGGAGTCTGAGCAATAGCTTCCTTCCCCTGGAAGCTCAGCTGTTGCTTCCCTACACCTGACACTTCTGCAATTCCTTGAGTCTGTTTGAAGGAGAACCCGCAGGCAGCCAAGAAGCACTTTTCTGTTTTTGAAGTTTCTGTGATACTATTAAGCAGCACATTGCCTGGTGTAGAGAGGATAGGATTCATCCTGAATGAGACAGACTTTCACAACAAAGTTGCAGAAAGTGTCATTTCATTGACTCAACCTAGCAGACATCACCAGTTTGTTTATGAGACAGAAAAGCAAGTGCTGGGGGTAGCTGGGGAAGAGTGGGCGAGAAATCTGACCCTGCAATCTGGAAAGATCACTGTAAACAAAGGCTTTCAGCTCCGTACCAACTGACGATGATGCAAAAGAGACAACCTGATTCTACCCACAGTGCCAGCAGAAGCATTCTGACATCACATTTGGTATGCTTAAATCTGTGTGTTCTCATCAGGTACCTTTCAATCACACCTTAAGGGTAACTAAAACAACCAGAAAACTGATTCCATTTTATCGGGAAGGAAAACAGTTGTGAAAACTGCTGCTTAGGTGCAAAGTTCCTTGTGTTGGTACTTGAGCACAGTTTTAATTGGAAAACATATTTGAATGTAGAAGTTGTTCAGCAAATAGAAAATTAACAAATAGTCATCATTGACACTGAGCAAGAAGGAATTTGCTCAGCTTGATCTTCAGATTAGACTGATCATGTAAGTTTGTCAATGAGAATGTGAAGTATACACTTAATTTGGAATTTGACCACATATGACAGGAGATAATTACAGAACTTCAGCTGTCATTTTATAGTATAACCATACAAAAAATTGTTGTTCTTTTTTAAATACAAATTAATAAGGCTATTTGCTGGATCTCTGCTAATTTGGCTCCTTGAGAAAGTCTCACAGATTTTCAGAAACAACCACCTTGGTGTGTATTTAATCTATTTAAATAAATAAATTGTGCATTCAGAACATTTATGTACATGTACATATACATATGTATATATGAAAACAATAGGACATAATTTCCTACCATGCAACTAGTTCTGAATGCTTTGCCTAATCTAAATAGGGTTAAGAAGCAACAATATGCAAATTTTCCATTCAAAAGCTTGAAGTGAAATAACTCACTTCTGACATACAGTTTCATAATACTTGGTGGTGGGGTTAATTATAGGCTCATATTTGAAATATTTTCACACTTGAAAATGTTACTCTGTCTCAAAAATCTAAAAAGCAAAATAAAACAAAACCAACCAAAACCCCTAATCCACAAGCCACTCATTTGAAAAAGCTTGTTTGTTTTCCAAATAGGCAATAAACACATTGCTAACAGAGGGGGCAAAAAGTCTTTGGATGACTTGGTGTTTACATTTTTGGATGGGGGGGAAACATCTTGAGAAAGCATTAACTTAAATTAAGATGTCATGAACA
Organism: Dicrurus megarhynchus; assembly: GCA_013399195.1. NCBI lineage: Eukaryota > Metazoa > Chordata > Aves > Passeriformes > Dicruridae > Dicrurus > Dicrurus megarhynchus. Next base: position 52,537 of record VXAD01003683.1, on the reverse strand, counting down.
CAAAAGATATTTTTGAGCTGAAGAAGGTGACAGTATAACAGCACACAGGCAGATCCAAGAGCTGTGCCATAGAAAACCAGAGAAGCAAACCTTTAATGCTGCTCTTCCACATGTGCAACACAGGTAGTGGGAAATTTGCAGGAGACCTCTGCAATCTCCTGTACAGCTAACAGTAACCCCAAAATTAATCTAATTGCCTTGTTTAGCACATATTGTTGGTTTTATATGTAAAGAATACTTATGTGTAACATACTGCAAAAAAAAAAAAATCTACTGGGAGAATTCTGAGCAGCTGAAGAACCTGCCAAGAACCTGTTTTATACATTTTTTAAGATATGCAGTGTTTCATGGTGTGATTTATAACTGCTAATTAAACATAAATCATTGCAATAGTATAGTTAAAAAAGTTCTGTCAATGAATTTTTGAAAATTCCGTGCAAAGCATATTTTCTAATATTATCTGGAATCCCTTCTTGCACTTTTGCCCGGAATTAGAATTATCCCTCTTCTGGATTAAAGATGCATTGGTGGATTAGTCTATCACTGATGACAACATAATATATCCTTCCCAGAGGCTTAAACTGAAAAGAGGTCTGTTAACTACAGAATATATTAAAACAACAGCAAAAAAAAAAAAAAAGAAAAAGAAAAAAAGGACGTTGGATACAAGATAGTATTTTAATATTTAAATGTCATTATGTGGGAGGTCAAAGTTTGTGAAACATAACCTCAGGTTCAGTACCATGTGTCAGTCCTATTCTTTTCACAGACTGTATCACCTGTAAAACTAGTAAGACATGGGACTGATTCCTGCAAGGATTAGGCACGGGTATTACTTTTATCTTTAGCCACCTGAGCAAGCTCAGGAATACCAGCCACACAGGCAAATTAAATGAAAAATAAATTGGTTTTAATTTTTCTACTTGATGTTCAGATATGTATGCACATTTTGGAAAACTGTGCTTCTTTATTTGAATTTTTTTTTGGCCAGTTAAAGAAGTATTAATTTCATATTTAAATTTAGCTTTTCCAAAGCAAGAAAGCAGATGAGCTGTTTCTGAACTGAAATACTTTCTATTTCTGAAACTTTGTTTCAGATGACATGAAGTTGATTCATCACTTTACTCTTAACACTCTAAAGGAGATGTTATGTTATTCTGTATAATAAGAGACATGCTTCCAGTTTTCCATAGAATAGAACCATCCTACAAAGTTTTTCTAGATGCAAGACTGTGTAGTTCATAAAATGTCTTTCCGTGCGAACTTCCTGGAATATTTCACATGCCGATAATCATACAATGACAATGTCTAGAACACCCCTATTTAATATTCAAACAAAATTCTGGAAAACTAACTAAAAAGAAGTATTTCACTGTCTATAATAAAAAGATAATGTGCTGTACTTTCTGGTGAACTTCAACACCTAATTACATACTTTTTTAATTATATCCCCCAAAAAAGTAGATGAGTTGTTAGCATTAAATTTCAATGTAAGATGCTGGGGTCTGTTTGTTGCTTAAGAAAAGGTCAGTCCTTCACTTCATGAGGTCAGTAAAATCATTGGCTTAAAAAGGTAGCTAAATTTGGGTATAGAATTCAGTTAAGAAATAAACTTTCTACCATACTTCCAGTTGGTGTCACTGAGATGATGGGGATTAGACATTTTTCTGGTGTTTTATTTAATAAGAGTCCTGGATGCCATCTCAAATGTTGCTTGCTAAATTGAATCTTTGAAGAACTGTACAGGATTTGTGAAGTGCTTGTGTCTTCAGCTCACAGGCTGTGTGCTCCATCCTTTGAAAGGAAACTGTTGTAAAGGGGTAGGGTCCTGAGCACAAAGAAAAGAAGGACTGCTTTTCCGGCAAATGACAGTATCAGCAACAAAACTCTAATAAGAGCTGCATGCTTCAATATGCAGTAAATAATACCCATACACTTCGTAGAAATAAAAGGATAGAGGATGGGGCAAAAGGACTTTGAGTTCTGTAGCTGAAGAAATTTAAAGGTACATCTAAGTAGTCTCACAAGAGATTGCTTTAGAGTGAAGTATCAGCTACACACAACCCTGGATCATAATTATCTCTGCATCCTCAGAGTAGCAGAGCAGCTATAATGCAGTTCTGTGCTTCTCTGCAATTGATCTCAGTGACTGCATCATTTTCTTGACATTTTACAACTTACTGATTCAGTAATCACAGTTCAGTTGTCTTAATCACACAGTAATTGAACCATAGAGGATATGCCAATAGATACTCAATCAAGAAGATATCAAAGCAATTAGATAGCAATGTTTTCAGTCAAGAAATAGCTAACAGCAACTCAAATCTGAGTTTGTTTATCCTCCACTATCGACGTCTAGATTTCTTAAAAGGGAATGAACAGGAAGACAGTCAATTTTGGCCCAAATCTGCTACCTCCCTGCTCCTTTTATTTGCTTTAATATGCGTGAGCCCCGTTAAAGAAGAAACAAAAGTCAAGATACAGGCGGGTTCCCCCACGGCCGGAGGGGGAGCACGCCAGCCGTGCAGGGGAAGGCAGCGCCTTGCCGGCGGAGCTGCCCGGCAGGGCCGAGGCGGGCGGCTCGGGCGGAGCCTTGCGCGGCTGGGAGCGGAGCGGAGCCCGCGCCGGGACCCGCCCGGGGCCGGGACCTGTCCGTGGTGCTGCAGCCGGGCCGCCACCGCTGCCGGGGCTACCGCCGAGGTGCCCTTGGACCCTTCCTGCCTGCCTCCGTCCACTAACGCCCTGCAACAGCTGCTGCCATCACTGAGCCCGAGCTACAGAAATTCAGCTTTTAGGGGGATTTCGTACCCCCCCCCAAGGCTGGGGGTACTAAAGAAAAAAAAAAAAAGCCCCAAACCTCCTACCAAAGCCCTGCCCAGGCTCTGAGCGTGCCTTTCCCTGGCGGTCTCTCGGCTGCCCGGGGCGCGGGGGAAGCTCCAGTCCAGAGCACAACTTTCCTGCAGGGAGCCGGGCTTCAGCCTCCTCGGAGCCCCCGCGCAGGGGATTGAAGACGGAGGGGACCCGGCGCCCTCCTCGCCTGAAAAGCTGTAGAGAAGCCTGGCAGGAGAGCTGGAGAGGGTGGGAGCTCCCTCGCCTTCCCCTCCTCATTGCCGGCTTCTGGTACCAGGGAAACCCCCGGGGGGCGGAGGGGAGGGAAGAGGAAGCTCCCACCATACGCGCAATGCCCCCCGTGCATCCCCTTCTCCGGGAGTCCGGAACCCCAGCCCGGACTCACGTGTGCCGTCAAACCGGGTGGCGATGGTGTCGAGGAAGGTGTTCTGGGGTGCCAGTAAACCCTTCATAACCGGCATTTTTCCAGCGCGGTGCGAGGTTCCCCATCAAAGTTTGTCTACGAGGGTGGTTCGAGAAGAAAGTGCAGAGGGCGCCCGGGGGAAGGTAGGGAGGGAGGAGGCGGAGGGATAGGGAGGAGAAGGAGGATGGGGATACCGCCGCGCCGCCTCCGGCGCCGAGAGCCCCCCGCTCGTCAGCCCCGGCCCCGCAGAGCGCTCCCGCCCCGGCCCCGCCGCGGGGAGCCGTGCACAGGTGCGGAGCCGCGCCCCCGGCCGGCAGCGCC